>JAVIWB010002875.1:0-377314 GCA_031893035.1 Dermolepida albohirtum | reverse complement strand
TATGTATTGGTCGAGAGGGAGATGTGATATTTTCATTATTTTCTGTATCGAAAGATATGATAATACACTCTGAAGGAATTATTCATTAATAACACAAATCAACCTGACGATTCGTGTATTCGATGAAACATATGTAGTTGATAGGGTGTTATTAATAATAGAATGATTCCTTTTAACATTCTTTAATTGGCATAAAGCCGAGATGTAAGTTTCTGTCTATTATACACTGGAAACATAGTCTCCGATCTGTAAGATAGAAGCGTTCTTGCTTTGTCGGTCAATACATTTATGTATTGGTCGAGAGAGGGAGATGTGATATTTTCATTATTTTCTGTATCGAAAGATATGATAATACACTCTGAAGGAATTATTCATTAATAACACAAATCAACCTGACGATTCGTGTATTCGATGAAACATATGTAGTTGATAGGGTGTTATTAATAATAGAATGATTCCTTTTAACATTCTTTAATTGGCATAAAGCCGAGATGTAAGTTTCTGTCTATTATACACTGGAAACATAGTCTCCGATCTGTAAGATAGAAGCGTTCTTGCTTTGTCGGTCAATACATTTATGTATTGGTCGAGAGAGGGATATGTGATATTTTCATTATTTTCTGTATCGAAAGATATGATAATACACTCTGAAGGAATTATTCATTAATAACACAAATCAACCTGACGATTCGTGTATTCGATGAAACATATGTAGTTGATAGGGTGTTATTAATAATAGAATGATTCCTTTTAACATTCTTTAATTGGCATAAAGCCGAGATGTAAGTTTCTGTCTATTATACATTGGAAACATAGTCTCCGATCTGTAAGATAGAAGCGTTCTTGCTTTGTCGGTCAATACATTTATGTATTGGTCGAGAGAGGGAGATGTGATATTTTCAATAAAGTATTTTGTTATTGCAAACGAATCTTTTATTTTGTAGATTGGTCGTATTCAAGTGGCGTTTAATTACTTTACTTATTGTCATTAGTAACGTACATTTGCACTGACTTTTACAAAAATTATATTTGGTACCTACATACATCTTTTTATCAACCCTCTTATTTTCGAAAATAACAATTCCAGCGCGCTACCATGTTTATACCAACTACAAATGTCATACATGCAGTTGGTCCTATTCATGTTGCGCGGAGTGTATATAATAATATTAAATCGTGCTTTCAGGTTTTTCGATAAGTTAGCGCCAATTATGGTGTACATTGACATACAATGGGTTATTGCAACGCCCTTGCAATTGTGGGGCGATTTTTGGTCTTTGGCTGTCGGCATTCACCCTAAATGAGAAGAAAATCACAATCTCGATAGTCAAGCATCATAAGCCGGTAACTAACATATCAAAATACTGCATTCAATTTGTAGTTTCGAAGACCGACTTAAATTCTACAATAATGTCCAATTATAGTGAATCAATACTTATGAATTCTGTTTTTGTACATCTTAGGCCAGTATCAAAGTGAAATAGTCAGAAGCGCCAACTTGCGCAGTGAAATACATCAGAAAACGCTTTAACGTGATTGGTCCACATCACATAAACCGAGAACAGACAGTACAAGGATAAGCGAAGTACCATTTGTACACGAGACAATCGAAAGTTATTTTCGTCTTTACCGAAAGATCTCAAAAGATTATCTACAAGATTTACTCCTGCATTATTATAAGAAATATAAACTAAGAAACTAATTAATGTAGTTACCACGTGAAGAAGGCTTTTGTAATTTATAGCCATCTTAAATGTTGTGAAAAATCATGGCTTTTGGAAAGAAATACAAAGACATACTAAGATTGAGCACACTTTATTGGAGCAGGCTCATTGAATGAGTGTATCTTTGAAATTTTCTTTCATCTTATGGAATATCATAAGGTCTTGGTATATGAGGAGAGTATGGAACTGGTACTTTACGATCACATGATAGAGTTACGGGACGAGTATTGGAACCGATCTAGATACAGCTTGGACTTGTGGTGCAACTGTTTGTTCGACGTATTGTGAAACAACAGCGTGATGGGCTGCAGCGTGGTGGGCAATTGGTGCAGCACTTATGACGGCTATTGAGTTACCAATTAGTCCAGAACCAACTGCTCCACCCGAATCTAATACTGATCCTTATCAAACCTCTTGCTACACTATGTACTCCTAAGTTACGAACACCTATGCCATGAAATCCTATGCCGGAAATATCTGAATCTACTCCTACGACTGATGAACCTAATCCTAGTCCTAAACCATATTCGCCTGGTAAAGTACTGCGTTTTAGACTTTTCTTATCTTCCTTGGGTTTGACTTCTGATGTGGCAGAAGCTATGATGAGCAAAACTGCAATATACAGTAAACAATTATTAATACTTAATCTAAATTAATACAAGTTTTATTATGAATTGATAATTGTAAAAAATAAACAAATATTTTATGAATTTTTATGAAATTACGAAACACTTATGACATCTGGTATATATCGGATTTCTCGATAAGGACGTAGTAATTAAGTTCGGCCGGAACTTTGGCAATTTCGCGTTCGATATTGTCCATGAGTTCCTCTAACTCTTGTTTACATAAACCAACGACTTAACGTAATCCCATAAAAAGAAATCCAATGACGTTAAATCGCATGAGCGAGGTGGCCAATCGACCGGACCATTTCTCCAGATTACACGGTTACTCAACTTCCCCTTCAATAGATCAGTTGCTTAACCAGCTGTGTGGCATATAGCACCATCTTGTTGGAACCACATATCACTGATATAAAGTCCATCTAAAAATAGTCTTCCAACATGGCATCCAAATATGGTCCAATCACACCTCCGGTATAAAATGCACACCACATAGTCACTTTTGTGGTTGAAATGGAATCTCTTGCGGCACATATGTGTTCGTTACTGATGATGAAATTCAGGATTTTCTTTAAACTTTAGCAGTGCCCATTCGGAAAAGTTTCGGCGCTTCAAATTATCAAGAGGTTTCAGTTATTGAGGTAATTTGATCTTGTTAGGATGTAAGCCAAGATTTTTACGCAAAATTCGCCATAATGTGGTTTGAGAGATTCCCAATTCCTGTGAACGCCGTGGAATTGACTGATGTGGCTAATTTTGAACTGAAACACTTACGGCGGCAATTTTTTCGGTACTTCGACGGGTGCGTTGCCTCACTGGCAGAGTAATATCCAATAGTGAATATTTTGACTCGAATTTATCCACTATAACACGCACAACCTGTCTGGTGAGACGATTATTATGATCGAAAATTGGGGTATGCCCTCTTAAAGTCGAGACCACCTGACCATAATGCACATGAAACAGTAACTCGTTTAGGATGCATAGGTTTCTCATGAATAATTCGTGGCTTTTCCTCACCCAGATACAGCAATTTTGTTTATTAACATAGCCACCAAGTTCAAAATGTGCCTCATCGGAAAACATTATTTTTTGAGAAAAATCAGCTGGTTGTTCATTGATGAAATTGACAAATGAACGACGTTTTAAATGATCTAATGGCTTCAGTTCCTATGTTATTTGAACCTTACATGCCTTCAGAGCTAAATCCTTGTGTAAAATACGCCATGTTGTTGATCTACTAAGTCCAAGTTGTTGCGAACGTCGTTTGATGGACATTTCAGGATCTTTAGCAACACTTTCACTAACCAAACCAATATTTTGTTGTGGACTACCACTATGACTGTATTTTCTATTTTTTTGATCTTCCACGGAACCAGTCTCTTGAAATTTTTTCATAATTCGACCAATAGTGCTTTCAGATGGACGATCATGTAAATCATAAAATTCACGTAATTTTCTAAAAACTCTTTTCACAGAACGCCGACTTTCATAAAATAATTCAACAATTCAGAACGATGAAGTACCGTGTACGAAGCCATTTTTATAAATATCATACATCACACTTTTTAAATGTCCACATACCCAGACAAATTCAGTGCGCCATCTATATTTTACTTATTCTTTAAAAAACCGCGCAATTTGAAACACTCTTTATATTGGATGAGGCGTCTTCTTTATATTAAACTCGTCACGTTCAAAAGTTAATTGAAAATGTGTCGTGAAGATGCACGTTGCAGTTATTAGAACTTGAGATAAAACAGCTAAATATTAAAATAAAAAATGAATAACGATTACTACAAAGGAAATATGGTTTAATTTCCTCGAACCCAATTGCATTTTAAAATAACTCAAACATTCTGGATAAACGATATATAACCGCAATTCTAGAATTGCGAAAGTATATTTACAAATACGTATTATTTAAAACAAGATTTGTTCTATATTTTGATCCGTTCCAAACACTAAGTTCAATATTAAACATCGTAATACCACACTTAAGGAAAGTATAATCAAATCGGAATAATTAATACTGTTGTAATCGCCTTCTTTATCACAGCAATACATCATCGCCGCATTCGTTAACACATCCTTATCGTAAACACACATAATTATAAAATTAACAATATATCGTCGCATTTTAACCATACGATTCATTATCTGAAACATTTCAAGGTCCCGATGTCGTTTTTAACAGTATAACCATACAACCGACGGAAAAATATTTTCGTAGTAATGATATTCTTTGACTGTTTGTTATTTAATTAACAGAAGCGCCACTTTTTGGTTTACAAATGCTAGAATTTTTATTTGAAATATTTGTCTTTCTTGTTGTAGTTCTTGCACGCGTGAATAAAACTATTTATGTGGCGGTGACATTTGTCTGCACACCAGGTTCGAAAATGTACGGTGGCACATCCAAGGCCATGAATGATGAATAACATCAAATGTGAATATTCGATCATGATAAAACGTATTTACTTATTAGCGACGTTAATACTTGCTTATGTGCTCTATGTTTTGCAATAGGTAACTATTACTGACGTTTAATGTCCTTTACGTGATGCTCATCTGTTATAGCCAATTTTTCTTGAGATTCTCTATGTGTTTTTTTAATGTATATGATATCCACACTACATGGTCTCTTTTTGTGGTTGAAATGGAGTCTCTTGAAGCACATGTGGGTTTGCCATTAAGCCATGCTTCATCGCTGAAGATGATTTTTCGATGAAATTCAGGATTTTCTTCAAACTTTAGCAGAGCCTAATCGGAAAAGTTTCGACGCTTCAAGAGGTTTCAGTTCTTGAGTTAATTTGATCTTGTAAGGATATAAGCTAAGATTTTACACAAAATTCGCCACAATATGGTTTGAAAGATTCCCAATTTCTGTGAACAGTGTGGAGTCGACTGATTTGACTTATTTTGAACTGAAGCACGTACGTCTACGATATTTGAAATATTTGTTTTTCTTGCCATGTTCTTGCACGCGTGAATAAAAATATTTATGTGGTTTCCGATATCTAGAGCGGTGACATTTATCTGCACACCAGGTTCGAATATTTACGGTGGCATATCCAAGATCGTGAATGATGAATATCATTAAATGTGCTTATGTGCTCTATGTTTTGCAATAGGTAACTCTTCTGCTATAACCAGTTTTTCTTGAGATTTGCTATATGTTTTCTTAATGTACTTCCTTTCCAGTATCAAATTCCATCTGTACGGCTATCCTCAGTACATTTATCCATGAATTTTAACTCATTGGACTTGGGTAACATTTCTCAGGTCGCGCCCATTTAGAATCTTTGGACGCCTATTTCTCGGCACAATTTCAACAGTTCAGGATATTCTGAATATTTTTTAAAATCTGCACTGCAGAACACACTATTTCAATAAATTTGGCTGTTTGACCTAAGAATTTTTTTTTATGTTCTCCTGTTAGAACACTGTTCACGTTGCGTCGATTAATAAACTCTTTTCTGGCAAACTATGTTAACCACAATTCCTTCAAAATTTACCTTACAAAGATGAGTTGTCAAAGTAAACACATGTCTGGTAACGTGAGTTAACAGCATTATACAAAGAAAAATAACTCTTAGGTCAAGTAGCAGTATTTATCGAAGAAGAGCTTTCCGCAGTGCAGATTGAAAAAGAATATTCAAAATATCCTGAACTGTTGAAATTCTACTGAGAATTGGCGTATAAAGATTATAAATAAGCGCGATCAGAGAAGTGTTATAAGTATAATGAGTTAAAATTCATGGAAGGAACATCTTTTTTGTGGCTTATCATATCATTTGCGATACAGGAAAATGATAAAAAAGACAATAGATATTATTTTTTCCATTCTTTTTCTGTATCTGTCTCTTTATCTTACGAACACCCAATTGCCCAAATGAAAGAACGTAGTGCGTGTTTGGCTCACAAAATGGATAATGATACTATCACGGTGCGTATGTGTCTGTGATAGCATAGCTTTTTAAAGAACGTGGATTTCAAGTTACATTTCGGTCCAGGAACTCTATTAAATTTCTCTTAGAAAACGCGGAAGGTAAGGTCTAGTTAAATCAGAAATCGGGGATTTACGAAATAAAATGCCGTGATTATAATAAACAATACATCGTCAAAAATAAACGCTCAATAGGAACCCGGTATAAAGGACATATTTGGCACATCAAGTTTAATCGGCCTGAGAAATCCAGTTTAGCGAAACACGTGGATAGTGGATTGTCTACATTTAATCAAACAAATATAAATAGTTATCGTGAATTGGCCAGTTACGAGAGCATATTTATTGTGAAAAATAAAAACCATGTGTTTAATAAACACAGATAAAGGTCCGATAACATATTCTTGCCTCTATAAGTTCCTAGAAGATACGACTGTTAAAAAAGGTCCATATGTGGAAGCGGGAGTGTACTTTAGTATAATTGCTAATTTTAAGACGAAGATAAAAATATTTGGTGTGGATTTTTGTAAAGGCCTTGTGAAAGTTCTATTCAAAACTGACATAAAAAATATAATATTCCATTTAAAATAAGGCATATGACGTCATAACTTAAAGAAGTGACATTACATTTAGCGAGGCTTTCAGGCAATGTATTATACTCAGGACTTCATTTAAAGACAGCTTGTTTTTTAATTGAGAGATAGTTTCTAAAACAGTAGCGAAATTTTCGAAAATATCCCATATTTGTAATTGGAATTCGATATCTGAAAATACTTGCTGGCTTAATGGAATTGCTTGAGCTTCTTGTGAATTTAATTTTAAATACCAGGATCAACAATGTGAAACTGTTTCTTGAAGCCACCGTTCGTCATCTCGCTGGTGGTGATGGCAGAAGAATGCCCGGAATTAAATTCGCGAATGCGTTTGGGAGATTTAATAAAAACTTGTTAAGTAGAAGCTGTTAATTTAACTACCTTTGAATAGCTGTTTCCAATATACTCTGCCACCAGATGAATTGCGTGGAGCATACATGTTACGTGAAGCATTTACTCTAGTATTTTGCGAGTTTTAACGATGTTTGATCCGCCTTTTTTTTGGAACATTTCACTACATAAAAGAAGAGACAACGAAGTCTTATCATTTTCTAAAGTCGTACTAATACAATACAAATTGTTTTAGCATCCGTAGTTTCATCATCCGATGACCAAACTTCTTTATTTCTCAATTCTGTGTTCATAAGGTCCGGTGATGATAACGGTTATCATGTTTTTCAAATATAGTAAATTATGCTGCAACTGTTTTCTGGTTCATAATTTTTATTTGCTCCAAAACTGACGAAAGTTCTTATTATCTACTACATGCTGAGAAATGTTGCACGGAGCTAACATAATAATAAAGTAAAATTCAAATTTATAATATGGTATTTCACATTTTGCATTCAACAAGAGGCATTTGCTCTTAATATTAGTTTTTACATTCCATAATGTCATGCGGCAAAATATTGGGTTGGCAACTAAGTACTTTCGGTTTTGTAGTATAAAATAAAACACTTTTTTTAAACAAAGAATAGTTTTTAATCAATTATATATTTTCCATTTTGCTCAATGGCCTTTTGCCATCTTTCTTTCAGCTGCATGATTCCGCGCTCATAAAATTTCTGGTCCTTATCAGCAAAAAACTGAACTAGGTGCGAATGAAGGTCATCGTCATTTGTGAAAGTTTTACCATTTAAAGAATTCTGCAAACTTCGAAATAAATGGTAATCAGAAGGTGCTAGATGGGGGATGTGGCATCACTTCCTAGCCAAGCTCCAATAGTTTCCCACGAGTTGCCAAAGATGTGTGAGGCCTTGCATTATCTTGGTGGAAAACTACACCTTTCCGATTTGACAATTCTGGTCGTTTTTCTTTGATTGCTTCATCCAGTTTTATTAATTGTTGACAGTAAACATCAGAATTGATCGTTTGGTTCCTTGGAAGCAGCTCAAAAAACACAACACCTTTGTAATCCCACCAAACTGACAGCATGATTTTTTTGGATGCAATTCAGCTTTCGATGTGGTTTGAGTTGGTTTATCGTGTTTGCTCCATGATCGTTTTCGAACTATGTTACTGTACAGGACCCATTTTTCATCACCAGTGATGATTCTTTTTAAGATAGGGTCGGTTTCATTTCGTCTAAGGTGCATATCGCAAAAGTTGATTCTTTGTATTAAATGAATTTCTTTCAATTCGTTAAGTACCCGAATATCAAGCTTCTTAACTAGCCCAAGACATTTTAAATGTTTTTCAATTGTTGTGTGCGATACATGTAGTCTCTCCGCAACCTCTCGAACAGTTAGTTATATGACGATCCTCTTCAATTATGACTTTGATTTGGTCATCATCAACTTCAGTAGGCCGACCAGAACGTTGCTCATCTTTGAGGGAAAAATCTCTAGAACGGAATTTTTTATACCAATTCTGACATGTGCGCTCTGTTAAGCAATTAGCACCATAAACTTCACATATCTTTTTGATTAAATTAATCACTCAAAATTAATAAAACCCCTTTCCACAATAATTTTCGTACACATCTTTCAGCAACTAAGTTGTCATCGTCAACCGATAATTAATCACAGCGTCGCACCTGGATCCACGGTAAAATTCGCACAGAAACAAGTCCGTACTTTCACCGTCATGAGCCAAACATACACTGATTAATCATCTGCTGATGATGATGATGACAACTTACTTGTCGAAATGCGTGTACAGAATACGAAAATTACGGTGAAAAAGGGTTTTATTAACTTTTAGTGATTAATTTCCTGGACTATATATTATTTAATCGGTAAGTTCGGTTTTATAAATTACTCTATTTCTTTATATAAAATGTACTATTTCTAGAAATATTAATTAAATATTGTTAACTTTCAGGATAAGTAAAATATTAAAATTTTTATATTAATCACCGTTGGAACGATAATAAACAATTATAAAATTATTTTTGTATTACAAGTTTTATTTATTTATATTAAACAACGTGTTATGCGCATTGTCCGTTTCCTATATCATGATCTCAGGGCATTCTCGCTCAACCACGAACCTGGAAAAACACATTTCCGGTCTATTCCGGGATCATACACTTACATTGGAGAGAAGAGGGTATGGAGCGCGCGAAATCAGAAAAAGCGCAAAAACAACTCGAAAAAATAACAGCACCAGGATCCCGGGTGGTAACCTGTCGGCAGTGTGTTGATGTTGTCAAGGTAATTCTGACCGGAATGCGGGTGGCGCGTGCGCGTTCCGGTATCCGGAACAATGGCATCCTTAATAGCGTTACCCTACCCCTGATGTCCCAGTGCGATACACGTGCTGGACGGGTACGCTTCGCCGTTCGTCAGCGCAAACGATCACTGCATTTCTAAAAACAAGTTTTTCTCCAACACACACTCACCGAGTCTCTAACACTGTGTTAATGTGTAAAACTTCGAAACGTTTTATTACTGGTGTACGTCTTTTCGGTTTAAATACGTAGGAGATTTCTCTGTTTAGTTTTTTTTTTTTTTTTTTGTTAACAAACTTCGGATTATAAAAGACACTTTTTATCTTTATTTTGTAATATAACAGTGTATACGTATGTGGACTTGTAGTGCACAAGTGTTTCTTTATTTAGGAGAGATAGTCTCCAGAATTGTTCTTGTTGTGGCCTTGTAAAATTGTGAGTGTATTTTGTGCATGTATCGTTGTGTCTAATAATAAGTGGAAAATAAGTTTTAGTGTTTTCTGTATAGTCGTTGTGATTTTCAGTGGTTTTATTTTATTATTTTTGTTTTGCCTTTGGATTAAACCTACCTTAACGATGACAGAAAGTTACTCAAGTTAAAGAGATGGTTTAACTTCCATTTGTCGTCTTAATTTTGTAAGTAGCAATTAGTTAATTATATAGAAATGCAAATGTAGCATTTTATTTACTTTATGAATCGTTTACATATACAGAAGAAAATATTACGTGCTTGTATTCATAAAAAACCCATCGACTATTTAGAACTTTTTATCGCATATGTAATTGCATAAAATATAATTAAAATAATTTTATAAAAACGCTAATTTTTTTACAAGCACTTCTGAAACGTATTACCTTGTTAATAAGTGCTACTTAAAACTGCGCGTGTTTAATAAATATTTGTTTAACAAATTACTAATTGCACAGTGTTACAATTTTCACTAATTTTATTTTAATTAATATACAGGGTAATTGTTTCACCACAGTGACTTCTTCGGATGTTTAAAATAAAGTGAGGAAGCCACTGTGTGGTGAAAAAATTATGCAAATTAGTGAATTGTAAGATTCTGTGTATTTACTAACTTAATCGCGAATTTTCGTAAGATAAAGACAAAATCGATTCAATATTTATTTGATACTACGAAGGTAGCCGTTTGTATTTCGGGAATAGCAAACAAAAAAAATTTTTTATTATCCAAAATAATTTTATTGCTTTTCAAAATATTCTCCTTGAAAATCAATGCAACTGTCTCCTCCGGCGTAGAACACCGTTGACCATGAAGATTATTCTTCACGTCTGGGAACAAAAAGAAATCACAGGGTGCTAAATCAGGGCTGTGCGGTGGAGGGCTCATCAAGTCAATGTTTTGCCCGGTCAAATATTCAATTGTTGCGGAGAATGATCTGTCGTTTTCGGTTTGTTTTCATTATTTCTTCAAAAACTTTTGGCAAACAAATAGTTCTGTACCATTCAGAATTGACCGTTCTACAACTGTCTAAAGGCACGGTTGCAACCTGACCGGTTTTACCGAAAAAACAGGCGACCACTTGTTTTGATGTGCTTCGAGCGCGAACATCTTTTGTTGGTTGTGGCTCATCTTGGAATACTCACATAGACAACTGCTATTTACTATCGTACTCATACGTGTAGATCCAAGATTCATCACCTGTGACGACTTTATAAATGTTCTTTGAAGCACCGCCATTGTATTTTTTGTACATTTCTTGGAATCAATTAACGCGAGTCTTTTTTCGAGCGGTTGTCAAATTATATGGTACCCATCGTGGACATAGCTTCTTAACGGCTAAATGTTCATGCAGGATCTTATGCACGCTGGTGTTACTAATACCTAAAGATGCCTCGGTTTCACGGTATGTCACATGACAGTCTTACATTATCAATTCGCTGTATTAATGTTTTTGTGGGACGACCTTCACGAAATTCATCGTCCAAAGAACGCCGTCCAAGTTTGAATTCACCATATCAACGATATACTGTAGTTTTCGATGGTGTTTCATCACACCATCATAATAAATTCATTGACAAACTTCACGATGCAATCATCAGATCGGAAGCAACACTAACAGTGTTGCCAGTTCCCGAATTATAAACGGCTACCCTCGTATTACAATTTAAAGATAAGTAGAGTATATAAATTTCTTAATTTAATAATTTATTTAAACTAAATATAAGAGAAATGGAACAGCAAATTCTTGTGATACGTTTATTCGTAGAGATTTAATCAGAAAATGATCAAATTTACGTCTGTCTGCTGAATAAGTGAAATAGGATAGCCACACACTTGAACTTGTATGCAGATGCAACTGCTTCTGCATACACGTTTTCTTGTCTGTTTAGTAATTTTTGGCAAAATTTGTAGAATAGACAAAGAAACATCAATTGAAATGCGTCTGCTAATTATTTGCCAGCACACATGAAGTCAAACCAAAAATAAATTTACAGGTAGAAAACTGAAAGAACAAGACCCAAAATTCTAATAGAAATATTCTCATTGAATGAAATAAATATTCTCAAAATCATCAAGTTAAACTCTAAGATTTCTCCAACTAAGCTTGTTTCAACAAGATTGAAACAGGTAAAAGGTCAACCGTTTTCTCGGGCCTTTCCTAGTGTCGAAACTCGGTCCGCACTGATCTTCGGTTATTGCTGACTGTTGCGTTCTAGCCTGTGCTGACGACTTAAAAATAACATCAACTTCCGATTGCGAAACTCTTGACTTAAATACTGTCTACCCCTGGTGTAATAATAAAATAAGAATTAGCATAAAAAAATGTGCAGTTATCTCCTACACAACAAAAGCGAATCCACTAATATATTTTTATTCATTCTCTTACTGATTCTTGTTTTATTTAGCCTACTTAGATATCTTTATCTTTTGTTTGGCGTCCTAAATGTTAACAAATATTGGAAATAATTAAAAAAAGTACAAGGACCTGGGGCGATGTAACAATTTATTAAATTTCAACAGAATGCACCGGCTAGTAAAAAACATGTAACCTTATAATTAAACATATAGATGCTACACTCTACAGAAAAACAATTCGCAGCGATTCGGGTTACGAAGAGGATGCACACACCCCTTTTATTTGAATAGAGAAAAAATAAAATATTTACGCGTTCAATTTTAATCGGAATCGCTTTGGGACACCCTATAAATAATAAGAAAGGAAACAGAATAAAATTAACACAAGAATTTTACAATTACAAATACAGTTTTTACCTTATATTGCCTGTTTGTATATATACGCACTTATCTTGTTTGAAAGCGAGTGGTCTCTATTTCGGGCCTTCTTTCACCCAATTGTGTTGATTTATACACACTATATGTATTTTCACTTGAATAATTTTAATGTTGCCTATCTATCTTCGTTTATAGGGACCGATGTGTGTATGTGTGTGTGTGTGTGTATATATAATCACAATATAGGCACTAATAAAAAGAATTCACTGATACGTCTCGTATCAGACGACACACACGCTATTGACAGAATGGCCTGCTGTACAGGTCTAACTCTGCCTCTTTTCTTTTTGAGCTCATAGACTCATTTGCTGTCTCTGAGTCATTAGATTCATCTATCTCCTGTAAGCTCTGAAGCTTATCTCCTTGATTAAAACTCGACTATTTATATAAATTTCTGTCATCTAGTCTTAAACACATGGGATTGTCTTATTGTACGCATTTATTACTCTTAAGTACGTATGATAAACTCAGGCAATATACATAATAGGTTTCAATAAGTAAACATAAAGGATCTATGAGTGTATTAGTACAGGATTATATAAAGTAAACGTTCTTTTCAAATTACCCCGACAATATAAAACTGGGAAAACCTATAATATAACGAAAACCAATATAATGTAAATGTTAGCGGATAATATAATGCATTTATCTTTTGTATCAATATAACCTTTCTGGGAATACAGAAAGGAAAATACAAATATACTCTGAGACAATATACCTAATATGTACAATAAATGTATATAAAAATATAAACTCTATTAAAGGATTAATAATTACTACACTTTTTTAAAATTAGACACAATATAAAAATGGGAGAATGTGTAATATAGCTAAAGCTAATATAAATGCATTCAGACAATGCAATGCATTTATATCCCTTGCATAATTAAAATCTTTCTGGAAATACATTAAGGAAAATATAAATAAATATACCTTAACTAAATAAATAAAAATACCATAATGTATTCTATGTTAATTAAGATTTCCCTTCTGAGAATTTGTATAATATATTTACATTTGGAAATACCAATTAAGTAACATCAAAGTTAATTGTGGAAAGGGGTTATATATTAACCTTATTGATCTTTACTTAAATGAAACTAAAAATCAAATATGCATAAAGAGTAAAAAAATTCTTGAAGAATTGCGCGTACCATTACAACTTGATCTTCTTAATATCCTAAGACAATCACAAATTAAAAACCTGGGTTTCCTATTCGGTCAACGCTCGCAGTTTACTGCCTACTTTCTATCCATTTGTAACTGCGCTTCACACATTCTTAGTTTCCTTATTTGATGTTGCTAAGAATTTGTAAATCCAGATACGCTGAAGACATTTCTATTTTCCTTTGGTACGTCCAAAAGTTAATGCATTTATGCATTGATTCTGCGGTACCCTTAATATATGTACCAGGATTTAGAAGGTGGAAAGAAAGTTTTTAATATATCTAACTTATAAATCTTCTGGTAACTATCCGGCCAAGGGTATTGTCTATCAGGAATTGCTTCAGAAACATAACTTCATCTCGATTTCTGATCGCAGAAAGCTGGTTAACAATGACATCGACGCTTCGAACTTACTATCTGCTGTTTATATCAAGGCGCAAAAATATGGAACATGATCCAATGAAGTATTCGTCGAAGTCACAACTGGAACAAATATTTTTGACACAGGGTTTCTTTCGCACATGCTTAAAAATGCAAACAAAATTTATCCCGATCCTTTTTACGCTTCCGCTGCAATTAACCACTATTGAACTTGAATTGTCCTTAAAAAAACTTATTGATAATGTTCAAATTTTTGTTAGACTCTAGTACATACGTGGGCAAGAACGGGCTCGCGGGCCGAATCCGGCCCGCTGTAAGATTTGATCCAGTCCGTGAGACATTGTCGTATTATTTCATGTTTGATATCTAACGCTAAAAATTATGAACACTACTTTAAAATGCACTACTTTAAGTTTGGCCCACAACATGTCAAAGGTTGCCCATACTTCTTTAGTATTTCGTTTATATAAGTATGTAACGGGTGATTCATTTGGAGATAGTTTTTTCAAAGTATATCCAAATGTAGAGTATTCTTTATTATTATACAAAACAACCATTCTTGACGTTTATTTTTTAAAAATTATGTTCTTCAAATGTTGGCCGTAACTGCGCTTAACATGGTTCATTCTGAAGTTCCAATTTTCGGTGACGCGTTCGAGCATTTCATTAGGTAGGTCGGCTTCCAACTGCTCAATCGTAGCTGGTTTATTCATGTAGACTTTCGACTTTAGGTAGCCCCAAAGGAAAAAGTCTAAAGGTGTGATATCACATGATCTAGGTGACCATTGCACAGCAGGTCCTTTATGTGAAATTAAATGTTCGCCAAATTGTTCTCGCATCGCGGGCTGTGTGCTAAGTGGCGCCGTCTTGTTGGGACCAAATGTCGAGATCACGGGCTTTAATTTCAAGCAGTATATGGCCCGTTATCATGGCGCAATAACGGGCGCCATTCACAGTTACGTTGCACCCGTCTTTATTTTTGAAGAAATATTGACTGATGATTCCACTTGTTCATAAACCTTACCAAAACGTGATTTTGTCTGGATGTAACGGCAGCTCTTGAACCTCTTCGAGTTGCTCTTTACTCCAAATACGGCAATGGTGCTTATTGACGTAGTCTTTAAGCCAGAAATGGGCCTCATCGCTGAACAAAATTTTAGTCGAAAACAGTGAATCTTTTTCAAGAGCCTAAAGGCTGAAACGATGATGATTCGAAAGGTCAACCACCTTCAATTCTTGAACGAATTTAATTTTGTATGCTTTTAAACCAAGATCCTTATGTAAAATACGCAAAGTTATGTCATACAATAATTCAAACTGTTGAGATCTACGCTAAATCCATTCTCCACGGTCATCGCATACACTCTCAGCTACTATCGATATATTTTCTGCACTACGTGTTGGATGTGGCTTTTTTGGTCGCGTATTATTCAATAATGAAAATTGCGTTTCAAATTTTTTGATGGTATAGCGAATTGTGCGTTCGCTAGGCCGATTTTGTAGGGTAGAAGTGCACGAAACACATTCCTCGTGGAACGCTTATTTTCGTAATGCAGTTGAATAATTTGTATACGCTGTGCCGGGCTGAGTCTTTCCACAATAAAGTTTCACACAATATTTAACTAAAATGGGATGGAAGTTTGACACTACTCACGGCTTTATCGGTCATATAATCGCCATGGAAGAAAATACATCATAATGAATCACTTTATTTCTTTTTAATTCTCATTTTCTGCTTTTCAAATTTACATTTTATGGATTATGTTTTAACACTGCTTTATTATTGTACTGCTTTCTTAATGGAGTAATCGACTGGAAAATAATGACAATTATTATTAAATACAAGCACATTTTAATCATTATTTGCCAACGAAAAATGCGCCACGTAGTTAATGCTAAAAATATTTCGACTTCTCGAAATGTCTGTTCTATATTTAAAACCGCACTTCAATAATGCTTACTTAGCATTGAAATTAAAAGTTATACAATCAAATTCACCGCTATTCGATTCGTTCAGTTTTTAGATGTTTTTTTAAAATTTTTAAACTCTATATGCTTCGTGTAAATCATACGAATATAACCGGCTCACATTTACAGTTGTATCAACATATTTAAACATACTGTTTCGTTTATTTATTGTACGATATATACATACACATAGTACAGACTCAAAAATAAACTTTCTATTTTGAATCTCCTGCTATTTTTGGACGGAGGTATCTCCTCTTTCGCAATACTCGTCGACTGTACTGATAATTTTTATCATCGGCCAAATACGAATGTTTTGAATGTGTTTGCTGATAAGAGAGAATTATATCTCGACGTGAATTTTTGCATTTTTATACGTAAAGTGTGCTTCTGTTCTCAGATATTTGTATTGCTACTACTATTGTGTATACGTTTTCAAACTTTTAATTAATATTCAACGGTGAAATGAGAAAGTTATTAATTAAATAGTAATGCTTGGTCTTTTCTTAATGATTTTAATGATCTTAAAATCTTGCATTAGAGGCCTTTTATAATGTTATTTATAATATACTTGATAGATCTCTTGCTAAATTTAAATTTTTCACTGTATCGTCTTACCCTCCGTCTACCATAAAAATGGAAATCTTCTTGTTGTGTTCATTATTATGAATTTAACAGACTTCGCAACTTAGTCGAATATTTATTCGCTACAAGGTATACTTATCGAACGTTGAACACTCTATTAAGGAAAATCCTCGTCATCTCTGGTCTTTTCTTCACTCAAAATAGGGTACTTCACGACTACCTGGAGTAATGTGCGACGACGTAAAGGAACTAAACAATCAGCAAAATATAGTTGATTCATTTGAACATTATTTTTGTGAGATGTACGTGGTTTATTCAAAAGGAAAGATGAATTTTGAATTTTTTTGAAAAGTGTTTATTTATTCATCAATATTCATTTTGTACTCTTCAAAGTAATCCCCCTCAGATATAATGCATTTATGCTAGCGCTTCTTCCGATCCTCAAAGCACTTCTGAAATGCGCTTTTCGGTATGGCCATCAGCTCGTTCTTCGATTCTGACTTTATCTCATCAATTGTGGAAAAACGCTTTCCTTTCATTGGTCTCTTCAGTTTTGGGAACAGGAAAAAGTCACAGGGAGCCAAATCTGGTGAATAAGGTAGTTGAGGCATGATTAGGGTGTTGTTTTTGGCCAAAAAATCATGAACAAGCATTGATGTGAGCTGGTGCATTATCGGGATGCAGAATCCATGATTTGTTTTTCCACAATTCCGATCGTTTGAGCAGTATTGCTTCACGCAAACGTTGTATAATTTCCTTGTAGTATTCCTTATTAACCGTACGACCTGTTACCAAGAACTCATGATGCACCACGCTATTGTAATCCAAGAAAATAGTGAGCAAAACCTTCACATTTGATCGAACTTGGCGTGCATTTTGTCGGCCTTCTGTAAAGCGCTTGTACCACTTATAAACACTTTTTTGAGACAAAGCGGACTCGCCGAATGCCACAGTCAACATTTGAAGTGCCTTGGAGCACTTTATTCCATTTTAACGCAAAATTTAATACATATTCTTTGATGTATTTTTTTTTCAAAAGTCAAAAATCGAAGAACACACACAAACGTGACTAAGCTTTTCAGTTGTCAACAACAAACTACTAATCCAAATTGGCTGATAATGCCAACATATGACTAACACATACATTACCGTTCATAAGTATTTGGGCACCCATAAATTTAGAAGAAATGATTAAAAGCACTAGTGAAAAAATGAAAATATATTTATTACATGTACATACATAACTAATTACAGTATCTGGCAGTAGAATTACATATTATATTTAAATTTTCGATTCATCTATGTGACCTCCTTTGTTTTTTATAATGGCAGCACATAATCGCGGCATTCTTGCAATTAGTTTTGCTAATGTATCCGGTGTTATGCGGACCCAAGCTTCCTGCAGTTTCCTCCACAAATCAGCCTCCGATGTTGGTACTGCTTTCCGGACCTCCCGATCAAGTTCCTCCCACAATAACTCTATTGGATTTAGATCGGGGCTTTGGGGAGGCCATTTCATAACTTCGATGGATCCTTCCGCTTCCAAGAGTTGCAAATAGTCCTTGCATATTTTGGATGTGTGCTTTGGGTCAATATCCTCCTGGAATACAAAATTCCTACCTAAAAGTCTTAATCCTGAAGCAATAGCGTTGGTCTCCAAAATGTTTCGATACTGCTCTTTCCTTAGTATTCCCTCAATTTTCACAATATCACCCACGACCGTACCACCAAAACAACCCCAGATTATCACGGAACCACCGCCATGTTTAACCGTAGGCACAATACATTGCTCTGCCGCACGCTCACCTGTAGATCTCCGAACGAAAACACGTCTTCTGGACCCGAAAATTTCGAACTTTGACTCATCGGTCCACAAGACTTTACTCCACTGTTCAACTGTCCAATGTTGGTGTTCACGAGCCCAGTTTATGCGTTTCCGCTTATTCTGTTTGCGCAATAACGGTTTTTTCATTGCAATTCGTCCGTACAAACCTGCTTTGTACAAGCGACGTTTGACCGTTGTTACGCTTATTGACTTTGGACGGTCTGCATTGATTTCTGCAGCGATTTCTGGGGCTGTTTTCCGTCGATTTCTTTTGCTTGTGATCACTATTGCACGATCCTCAGCAGAAGTTGTCGCTCTGGGTCTCCCACTCCGTGATTTATTGAGAACACTGCCACTTTCTCGGTATTTTTTGACGACATAGTCTACGGAAGTATTATTTAATTTTAATTGTTTCGCAATTTGCCGGTTGCTTTTGCCATCTTGATGGTGCGCAATTATAAGAGAACGCGTTTCAATGTCCATCTCTTTTCTTTTTGGCATATTTAACGATCTTAACAACACTACTAGCACAGGAATATCTCACAACGAATACAGAAACGTAACTGAGGACAATTTCAAAAATCTAACATGAAACTCGCCCGAGGCCATTAAAACATCATTACTAAACTTATCCTTCAGTATTCTTCACAGAAAGACAATTACAAGAACTTGGAGAAACTTTTATTGCGCTAATCCCCAGGTAGTGCCAATAACAAATTTTGGTTTATTGCAGGTAATAAAGTAATACATAATGTTACTTATGCAGCGTTTCTGTAGATTTAATACTTTCCTTATACCTATCCAATATTACAAGAATGAATTTCCTAGAAGCTATGCTGTTCAAATAATTGTATAAAATATGGGTGCCCAAATACTTATGAACGGTAGTGTATGTACCAACATAACAAAAAAAAAATTCGATAATCTAATGTATACAGCGCGCGAAAATTCAAAATTCACCTTTCCTTTTGAACAAACCACGTATGTTCAATATTCTCTCTCACGTGTATGATGCCATTAATATTTCCAGAGATCTCGTTACTTTTTGGATTAACACAGTTAATGAGGAAACTCAAATTATGCATTCTTTTCCGAATAAATTCACCCCGGATGGTTGATTATATGATTCCTAGTTTTATTATTAAAGATTGCTCGCTATTCGCTCGATCTTTATTTGCAAAAGATGATCATGATGCTATATCCATCTCTGTCTTTCCTTCTACCTGGAAGTGTGCTAGAACTGTTCCAATTTTGAAGAAGGAATCTAGCTTCTTTCGTGCTGTTTATTTGTGAAGTTATGGATAATTAGGGTCTGGTTGACTGTATATATGTACTGACATTTCTCATACTTACGACGCAATAGATAGCGCTCTGTAGACACCACAATGATATAAAATTTCTTTATCATCTTCTACACAATAGAATAGACGCATCTGAAATTCTGGCAAAGACAAACTTTTTGATTCCTAGGCAAACAACTAGAATAGCAAACACTTTTCGCCTGCCTGTTCCAAGGATAAATGTACTGGTTGGATCGCCTGTCTACAGAATATGCAATTACTTTAACAACTTACCAGCTGTGGATATAAACATTAACGAAAAATATTTATTGTGGGTAAGATAAAAGTTGAGCTTTTGAAGAAATTACTAATATTTCGTAATTCCGCCCTTTGCTCCTATTACTGCCCTATCCTATTCAGCATACTTTTTCCATGCAGGCTTTTATTGGCTCCTTAATCATGTTATCACTTGCCGTGCTGATTTTGCCTTGAGCCCCATGTCATAAGCATTGTCATGCAATGAACTCACTAATTTATAGTAAAGAAAACCTACACAGCGTCACACAGGAACATAAACTGAAATGATGCCGAATGTTAGATACCGAATTATTACAGTGCTTTGAAAGGACTAGCCCACAATAAATAAGAGGATTAATGGAAGTGTTGATGGTAAGTACAGACCCATTACCAGAAACTCCAACTTTTTCTTAGAAATAATTATATTATATTGAATAGCCATATCTTTGGTTCTTGCATGCATTTGGCAAAAAAACGCATTATTTTTCAAAGCTTCACTAGTAGGGATATGGGTTATTGAAAAATTGAACTCAAATTTGTCGATTTTGCTAATTTTCATTATTTTCTCAACATCATGCATTGCTGTGAGGGATTTATATCAATCATAGCATCAATTTTAAAATACATTTTGTCCTAACTTAAACATATAATGAAATGTTCTGAATTCATTTTTAAATCTCTGAAATGGAATCAAATTATTTTGGACATATCCCTTCGGAATATGTTCTAGAATCTACAATAACTGGAAATAATCTAATTTATTTTTTGTCGAATTCCTTGGTAAGTTATCATTTCTATACAGAATTTCATTTCGTCAAACTTGGAAATTTAAACAATTGTGACTGAAAGGTGGGATACGGTTCAGCAGCTCTTGAAAATATCCGTTCGCATTTAATACTTAACATTTGATATTTTAACTACTGTATAACCCTTGCGTATTCATCTAAGAATTTTAACGACTATGTGATGCCTAACAACTGGGCTAAATGTACCTTTCCCTATATTTCAGCTCTTTATGATTTTTTAATTGAAAGGGAGATGGAGTGTGTGAAGAGTTTTTATATGCGTAAGATGACGAGTATATTCTATTTTTAGATGGAGTACGAATGAATTATCTAATGGATTTGAACAATGTTTAACGTACGGTGTGCTAGGAAATTCCTTGAAAATTGTAAAAGAATTTTAATCTCTTTTAAACACTTAATGGCAAATGAAGAGCCCATTAATATAAAAAGAGCAAATGTTATTTCTTTTAATAATAATAATCATCTTAATTTGTCCAATATTTAACCAATAAAAGGCCAAAAAATTCTAGTGCAAAAATACAACAAAGCATAAAGTATTGAATATAAGGAATGCGATAATATTTAAAAAAATCAAAGCTAACAAAGCGTACAAATGATCTATAGCTACTGAACTAAAACTATGGGAATGGATTATCAAATAAAAGCATTAGGCGATAACCAGTTTTACTAAAACATTCGTTCTAGCTTTAAGAATCAAAAGATGCCATTAGATAGCCTTGAATCTCGATGAATGCCATGGTTAGACCGTGACAAAATAAACTGAGAATAATTCCATTATTGACAGATTTTATTGAATATTTAACAATAAGTATAATAACTTGCGCTTAGCCGAAAACGATTGAAAATTAATATCGTGAATAGTCACCCATTTCGTCTTCGCACCAAAGTCGCCATTTTTTGCCATTTTGTTGTAGTTCAAATAAAATAACATAAGTAATGCTAAGTAAAGAAACGATGAAACTATACAATAGACAAGCGATGCGTTGTGTGTATATATACACGCTTCCTTAATCCTACGATGCACTATTTATGAGGCACTATAAAACACTTACCCTCCTAAACAATGTTATCTTGTGTACTTGGTCAACAAGTGGTTGTTTATTTTACGTACATTCGACAAAATATTTAGGATTATTATGAACCGATGATTCCACTTGCCCATAAACCGTGGTTTTATTTGGATGTAATGGTAGCTCCTTAACCTCGTCGGGTTGCTCTTCACTCCAAAAACGGCAATTGTGTTTAATGAGGTAGCCATTAAGCCAGAAATAGGCCTCATCGCTGAACAAAGTTTCGGTCGAAAACAGTGAATCTTTTTCAAGCTTTTCAAGTGCTCAAAGATGGAAACGGTGACGATTCGAAAGGTCTTTTTAAATTCATTAACGAGCTGAATTTTGTATGCTTTTAAACTAAGATCCTTACGTAAAATACGCCAAGTTATGGTATGTGACAAGCCAAGCTGTTGAGATCTTCGTCGAATCGATTCTTCACGGTCGAACACTCTCGGCTACCATCGCTATATTTTCTATGGCTATGTACTAGATGTGATCTATTTGGTCGCATATTATCTAATAATGAAAATTATGTGTCAAATTTTTCGATATAGCGCAGGGGTTCCCAAAGTATGCGCCGCAAAGAGTCTCCAGGGGCGCCGCGACAGCCTCGCCAAAACGATAAAAAATTGAATTTTACCAACAACTATTCACAAAGTATTTTAAGAAAATTAGTCTTATAAAAATCTAAAAGTTAAATATAGAGATCACAGCATAGAATTTATGTAAATCTAAAATTTTAGACTTAAAATTATTCCAGTTTTGCTTCATATGAAGGGCGTCGCCGGGAATAATCTGAACGTTAAGGGCGTCATGGCTTTAAAAAGTTTGGGAACCTATGGTATAGCGAATTGTGCGTTCCTTGGGCCAATTGCGTAAACTATAAGTTGCTCTAACGGCACAAAACACATTTCTCGCAGACCGTTGATTTTCGTAATACAGCTGAATAATTTGTAGACGCTGTGGAAGTCTTTCCATAATAAAATGTCACACAATAGTTAACTAAAATAGCGTAAAGGTTTAACACGACCCAACGGATATCTGTCAAAATATCGCTATTGAATGAAAAAAGTACATCATAAGAATTATCCATTACATTGCAATGATTTTTACATGAAAAGTTTTGGAAGAATTCTATCTAGCGACCCAAGATTTGATCCGCGTGGAACACCTAATGAAACAATAAAACAGAATTAAAACTATTATAGGAAACACAAGTTCTACTATAAATATAGAGTTCCAATAGTTTAACTGCTGATCAATAAGGTTGATATATAACCCCTTTCCACATTAACTTTTGTAAATTCTGTATACGCATTTCGACAACCAAGTTGTGGTTGTGGTTATATATCAACCTTATTGATCAAGTCAATCAACCACAGGCTCCATCAAATTCAACTTAACTGCTGATGTCGAAAATTTAAAAAAAACAAAGAAGCAAAACCGGTTAATAGAAAAACAACAGAATAAACTGCGGCAATTTTAACAGAAACAAAAAGGCATTGTAAATCAAATATAGCAATTAGCGTTATGTTAACATAATTTATATTTCATTCTATTAACGTTTATGGATTTAATGTAACAAACAGTTATGTCTAGAATTAAATGCTCTTAAACTGGGTTTGGTAATAATTCGTTTTGATTGTAATCTTTCCTCTTTTTTTGTTCAGGAATTACACTTTTCTGTTTTTCGTGAACATGACGCCTAATAAAGTGTTCTAACCATCAGTTATTCACTCCCATTGAAATTGCCTTTATTTACGCCGAACCATAAAATTCTCTACCTGCTTTCGTTCTCTTGCCGCTGCAAAATAAAAAAGTTAGAATTTAGTTTGCGCCCTAACAGACAACGTAGTCCGACAATATCGGAAAGTGAACACGTTGAAACGAATGAAAACATTTTGAAGCGTTACAATATGGAGGAGAGCGTTGCAGAGTTGTTACTATTAATTAGTATCAAGGGTTTATTACGGAACTTTTAAATTAATTTAATTTTAAAGTCTGGTTTACCGATCAATTTTAAAGAGTAATAGAAATTCGTTCACATAATGAAGTTCATTCAGTAATTGCCTTTATTCATCATTTAGATAATTATTTCTTGTAACTGCTATCAGTATTTAATGTGCAAGATTAATCGCGTAATTATAAATGATTGCATGAAGTGTAAAGTTGCAGTAACTGTTACACGCGACAGTTAACCGTATGCTGTACGCGAAGTAGGTTACTATGTCGCATGAACAAAATATAACTGCGAATACCAGTAATTTATTCAGATTTTTTTTTAAATGTATATACGCTACATTCTGTTTACATTTTGTTCAATCAAAAAATATAGAAAATGTTATGTAGACTTAGCTGTTAAACCTATAAACTTTTGTTTATATTTCGAGATAGAAAGTAATATATACAGTACCTGACAATCGAATTAGAACCACCTGGTCTTGATATTTGTTAAATTTATCAGCAATAAAACACATTACAACAAAATGTTTATTTATGATTAGATTAATATTTTGTTAATCTTACTTTGGTTTTAGATTTTTACCACTTCTTGTGGTTTTGCGTTTTCTTGCCAATGTCTGCGAATATTATCGTTTAAAACTGTTGGATTCCGAAATGAGGACGTTAACTTTTTCAACATATTAGGTTGCTCAATAAGTTTTGTCATTTGATAAGAGATTACGTTTTTCTAAAAATTCTACTTCTCTTTAATGAACACGTGTGAAGTTGACGTGTCACGGTATTTTAAAAAAAAAAATTGAATATTGTGCAATGATAAAATTCTTATTTTTGGAAGTTGCAGCACCAAAACAAATTCATAAACGATTGTTAAAAGTGTATTAGGACTCTTCACCTTCTATTAGAACAATAGACAGATATGTTGCTGAAATTAAACGTTGTCGTACAAGTACAAGTCTTGAAGACGATCCACATGATGGACGTCCAAAAAGTGCATCAACCCCAGAAATCGTAGCAAATATACAGAATATGGTTTTGGAAGATTGTTAATTAACAGTGAGAGATTTAGTAGAAGCCCTAGGCATCTCATTAGGCAGTGTGGGCAATATTTTGGCTGCAGTTTTGTATTTCAGAAAGCTGTGTGTAAAATGGGTGCCCCATTCGTTAACAATGGAACAAAAACACATTCGAATGCGTCACTCTCAGCAACATTCGAAGCATTTTTGAAAGAATGAAAACGATATTCTTCCTCATCTCTCTGACTTCTGGCTGTTCTCACATCTCAAAAAATTTATGCGTAGAAAACGATTTTCACCGAACGAAGACGTAATAGCAGCCGTGGAAACGTATTTCGGTAGTCTTCCGGATTCTCATTTCAGGGATAGAATCTATTAATTAGAAGATCTCTGGAACAAGTGTATTGAAATTTAGAGAGATTATATTGAATAATAAATAAAATATTTTAAACCATAAAATCGAATGACAAAACTTGTTGAACAACCTGGTACACCATACACTTTTTTGTTTGTGATTTCTCCGATTTTCTCATAAAAATTACACGACAAATTTAATATTATTCAATTTTTTTGCTAATTTGCTAACTTATTCTCTTATCTGCTTTGAAGTAAAAACAGTCTTTCGACTAAATAAAATTTTAAGTTTCACTCTTGTGCGAGTTTTACCGCGGATCCAAGTGCGACATTGTGGCTAATTACCAGCTGATCAAAACACCTTAGTTGTCGAAATGCGTATGCAGAATACGTAAATCATTGTGGAAAGGAGTTTTATTAACCTTTAGTGACGAATGCTATTTTTATAGTTGTTCGGTACATCTTTTTAGGTGTATACTCAACGGTATACCAAGAAATTTATGTATTGCAACTTGTCGGTTCAAATACAAGCCGCTTTTAATTAAGTTTGTCTTGCAATTTTGTCCGCGCTACTAATATCTTTCACTTTTCTCATTCTGAAGCTTAAAATTCACCATAAAAATTAATTAATAATACATTTCTTAACAGGAACAGCACGTACAAATTTTGGCTAAAATTGGATATTATTCGTAATACTTTCACATACTTCATTATCTGTGTTTAGACCCTAATAGCAGATACCTGATTCAAAACTGATAATAAGAGGATTTTTCTAATAATATAATGGTTGTTTTTCTAGAGAATAAATCCTCTTTGAACGACTAAATCCGTTTCCAAAAATTTGAAATATATTTATATACAAACGGCTTGTATTACAAATTTCTTGTATACACCGGTGGTTATAATTCAATTGCCGGGCACTCTACTCTCATAGTTTACACACTCACACTAGCAACTGACTAGCTAGGAGTATGTGAAGGGTAGAAACAGTATTGTTATATACATATCTTAAATTTTATTGCGGTGTCCTACTCGATCTAAATTCGCGACGTGTCACAGGACAGTATCTTCGAACCACTTCTTTTCGTAATCTACTTTAATTATGTCTATGTCAAATGTGAAAATTACTACTTTATTATATTTGGGTTAAGAAAATATACAAGTTAATCCAACGCCAAATTTACGCACTCAAATACTCTTGACAGCAGGAGACTTGACACTCTATTGTTGTTGGCCCATTGTAATCTTGGATGAAATACACCATAATACATTTTAGACTCTAACATTCAATGTAAGGTAACGTAATTGTTGTGATGTTAGCACAGTCCTTTGTAAATTAACGAGGACCTAATACCTGATGTGTCACACGCACGGATAGTAAGGTCGTATACGCACACATCTTTAATTTTCGGTGACGGTTGTTAAAGAAAATGAAGTACTCCAAAATAATTAATTGTTAGTTCTTATCACTAAGTACACTATAACAAAACTTCAATACTTAAAAAATCAGAATGTATTGTTAAATCGAGTATTTTCCTTTGGTAAAACATGACAATATATGTATATAGAAAGGGAACTTGGTTTCAACGCCGAGAAGGAACTGTTTCTAAATTAACACTTTACCATAGCAAACAAATTTTCCACCATTACAGCGATAATGGGGTGGGATGGATGCAATTATGGTATGAGCATAATAATAAGGTGGAAGTACCTGTACCGTTATGGAATTAAACTACTTAAAACTTTAGAAAAGAAGATTATGATGATAACATTATGCTAATGAAAGATTTAATTAATATGGTAAATCTCTAATACCTATAAAATATATAATAATTTTTTTAATCCGTATATGGACTAAAATGAAAGAGAAATTCAATTTATACAATATAATGAATCCATTACAGTGAATACAATAACAATAATACACTGGCAATGGAAATTTCAAGATTTGGATTAAAGATTAAAATATTAATAACCACAAGACTTGAATGTGAACTATAGTTATAATTACATGCATAACTGTAATTAAATTATTTCTAAGAACTTTTAAATATGAGAATGAAGCTTTCTCAGAACAACTTTCTAGAAATATTTTAGTTTTATTAATAATAATTATTTTTATACGATAAACTTTATTCTTTTTTATTAGGTATTTCGATCGTTTGGGATAAGAAAACACGTAACGTTGTTTGGAGGGAGGGGGGCCCCCTTTTATAGTTATTAATTTTTTTAAATTACAATACTTTTTATAGTATATAGTAACATATTGTTATTTGTGAATAATAGTTTTTTTATTATTCAACAAATATGGATTAATCATTTTTTTATCTGTTTTAATATTGTAAAATTTACAACCACAACAAGCATTTTTAACATAAACAACTTTCACTTGTGTGTATTTGCCTAGACTTCATTTTTGAGAATATTTTTTAATGCTTTTCATAAGCATATCTGTTATTTTTTTTTTCGTTAATCTCAGAAGGTATGTGTTTCTGTTTGTAAATTCACGTTGATGAATGCTTGTATATACAGGGAGATGCAGATAATTTGTTTCCTAAGAAATTAAGTTATTATAAATGTCATTAAGATTGATAATATATCTTCTATCATTCATTGTTTGGTCTTTTTTTATGTATATATTTTTTAATTATACGTTTATTGTAATTGTTTTCTATTTCGAAGACATCGGTGTTGTCGAATTTATGTTTTTTCTATAAAACATATTTAGATAAGGTTATTGTATTTATTTTGTTACTGGTTACATTGTATTTGTTCTTCTTTTATGTAGATATTGTTTTGTTTGTCCTACATAAGTATGTAACTTCTGGCGATTGGCCTTTTTAGTTTATATATATTGTGTGTTTGTTTTTCTTTAAGTTTCATGTTTAATTCGGATAAAAAAAGGACTTGTTTGTATTCTTCAGTTTGAGGCCCATTTTAATGAAGTATTTTCAAAAGTTTGTTTAGATATTCTAAAAGGTGTGGCACATATGGTAAAGTCATGAATGTTGGTTTGTTGTTTTTCGACATGATATTCTCAGTATTTTTTGTATTTACAATCACTATTTTGTTTTCTTTGCTTTTGCGTGTGAATAGCTTCTTTGCAATGTTTTTTTCTATGAAGTTCGGAGAGTAGTCATTTTTTGAAAGTATTGTGTCAATTTTGTTTATGTTTTTTGTAATATTGTTTTTGTCTGAAAGTTAGTAATGCAACGCCCGTCCTCTAGGTTGCGGATTGTATTTATTTTGTATTTAATAGGAACATTTGATAAAAATTTAGATATCTATCTGAATCAATAGGTTTTGTGTACCAAACTGAGTAAATGTTACCATCTTTGTATTGTTATATATAGGAAATTTCACCAGTTATTTTCGCTTTCTATTGTAAATTGAAGTTTTTTTGAAAGGAATTCAAATTGGTTAAATTTAGTTTGTCTGCATGGATTGGTATTGCTAAAATACAGTCATCAACATATCCTTTGAAGAATGGTATGTGGAAGGAAGGATTATTTAGCTATTTATTCCTTACTTTCTCCATAACAAGTCGATCGTTTGAATCACGTTCCGGGCATTGCGCTGCTTAGATCATTTCTCTTTTAGTGGGTGGTTGGTACATTTTCCGATGTCCTTCAATATTTAGGAAGCATAGTCAACACACTTACGGCAAGAAGTGGATACTAACAGTGTGGTGGAATATTTTACACACATCAAATATACACTCGCTCTCACGGGCGGATTGATTTACAACCCAATTGGGCGTTTGCCATAAAAAAGAACTATTGAAAGCATTTTAAAGGGAATCCTTATTTATAAAATAACATTAAAATGGCGGTCTTCTGAAAAAATTAAAAGGCACGGCCTACTGGGACAACAAAGGATCAGATATATATATAATACAAATCTTTATTTTAATATTTTTAAAGTCATTAAAACACCTTGATATGTTACGTTAGCAGATGAAAAATTAACTAAGTATATTCATTAATTGTATAACTTTCATATTATTTATATTAGCCCACTTATTACGAACTATCTTTCGATCAATTCATTTATCTTTATCCACTATAATTTACAGCTTATTTGAAATGTCTATTTCCTGTACTATTTGACAAATAAATAAAGTTTGTGCATTCTTATAATTTTATAATCGATTATTACAGATTTTATTTTTGACACAATAGTGTTGTTAGCGAAATCTTGTTCTCATTATTGAAGAATGCGTTAAAATAAAATATTAGATATATTTTCGTTAGGTTTTTTTTGCAAATTTTTTGTAATTCTCTTTCAAATTAACCTGGAACTTCTGCAAGATTTCTAAATCCAGGTAAAGATAGACATAAAACGACATAGTGGCATTAAAGTCCCAAAGATGGTTAAAGCTGAGAGAGAAACACTGATATTAGAGAAAGATATGTGAATGTTGTCAATATTTTCACTCGAATTGATGAAGGCAGTGAACAAAAGTAGTGGGAGGATTAGATCTTACATACGGTCATTGGTGAACTATAGTCAGTAATATTTAAGTGAGTACCTACCTGCTATGCAGCAGAGCTTTCATGTGATGAAATATTCAAAATTCAAGCTATTTTTTGTTATTGCTGTTGCCTGAACATTATGTAAATATGATAAAAAGATAAAAACATTTTCTTGACAGTATTTCAGATTTTTTTGTTCGTTTTACCTATTGCTAAAAGTACATGGAGAAGAAACTATGGAGTAGTTAGATTTATTAGGCAGTGGGAAACGGAGGGGAATAGGGAGAATACGAGCCTTTGATGTCCAAGTGAGATCTACCTTTTACACGATCGGTTGTGTCTTGTCTCCATGTGTTGTTTCTTGTATTCTTGCTAAGAATACATACGAGGGGCGTTCAAAATATTCTCGGTATCAGCATGAAGAAAAACTCAAAAACCATTAAATTTACTTTTATTCTGTATTTATTATATCTAGAAATTAACTTTTCAATACGCTCGATCACTGAAGGTAGATATTTAATCCCTTGCCACATTAATTGTCGTATTCTGTATACGTATTTCGACAACTAAGTTGTCATCATCAGCAGATAATTAAACAGTGTCATACCTGGAAAACTACGGTAAAAATACCCGTACGAAAACAAATTCCGCACGCGATCCGTACCGCTGAAAGCCAAAATGTACACTGTCTGTGCGGAATTTGTTTAATTATCTGCTGATGACGACAACTTAGTTGTCGAAATACGTATACAGAATACGAAAATTAATGTGGCAAGGGGTTATATATTAACCTTCAGTGATTAAGTTAATCAACCACAGGCTCCATCAAAATTACCTGTCAATACGCTGTAAAAAATAACTTTCCTCCTTGTCTAAAAATGTGCATTTATTGCTACCTTGAGCCCTTCATCGTCGGAAAATTGTTTCACACGTAAGTCTTTTTTCAAATTAGAAAATAAATAGTAATCACTAATGGCTAGGTCCTAGCTATAAAATGGGTCATTGATTTCTTCGAAAACACAATCCCGCACAGCAGTCTCAAAGACATGCTTCGTTTGAATTGAAGCGTTGTCGTAAACAAGTTTAGGTAGTCAAGCTATCACGCCTTTTTTCTTTAATTGCATTAATTGAAAATTGAAACTAAATCCTAGACTCGATAAATAAAACTTCAACAAATATTTTTGCAAAACTTATTCTAACATTCAAATAAAAAAATTATTCAAAAACTTAAGAATCCTATGTATTGCATACGTAGAATTAAAACAGTTTGAATTATCTTATTACTTTCATAGTATAAATGGAGTTACGCAAGGTTTCTTTTTGGGACCACTACTCTTCGTGTTATACATAAATGATTTACCATTTTTATTTAATTCGAAATGTTTGCTATATGCAAATGAAGTAGGAATTTGGCTCTACGTTTAGAATGAACTCCAGATGATTAATTTGAAAAGAAGAAGAAAGTGTCCAACTACCGTTTCAGCTATAGCATTTTCTTTTATTGAATATTTTTCACCAGCGAAAAATCTTCAATTATTGCAGATAGTGTTAATTTATTCACCGCCTTCCTACTCCCACATGGTTCATGAATGCTAATAAGTGAGAAATTAAACGAAATCTTGCCTTACACGTGCAATAGATCGAGACGCATTGCTTACGCAAGCGTTCAATCTCTTCCCTAAATGTAACATTAGCATATCAATAGTAAACATGCTTTTATTTCGATTAGCTGCCTCTATTTTTACGGTCTGGAACTTCAATAGGGGCAACACTACTGTGGAAACCAAGCGAGACGCAATGAATTATTCTCACTACTACCATATATTTGTTTATTCTTTACCTATCTTATAATAAATGACCTCTCCCTTCCGAATCGAAGCTCATGTAGTGTGGCAAGAACAATATAGTCTTTTATGAGTTATCGATCTAAACCATATGTGGGCAACAACCGGCCCGCGGGCCGGATTCTGCCCGCTGTAAGATTTGGTCCGGCCCGCGAGACATTGTCGTATTATTTCATGTCTGATATCTAGTGCTAAAAATTATGAACACTACTTTAAAATGCACTACTTTTAAACGCGGCCCGCGAACGTATTTGTACATTAAAGTTTGGCGCATAACATATCAAAGGTTGCCCATACCTGATCTAAACTATCGTGGTCTATTCTGGCTCGTAGACTTTTGCGGTCGTTAGCCATACTTTCTTCACTTTGGCTTTCAGGCTGGAACCGCATCTTCGACAATTTTGGTACCGACGTCACCACCCATGTGGGACTTAACTGTTGTAGACTGGTGTAAGCTTGTAGTGGATGGTTTTATATAGGGATATTGGTCACGTGTCAGTGAAGCGTTACGATTTCAATTGAGAAGTTAGGAGATGCAGGATTGCTAGTTGTTGTGTAGGAGATACCCATTATCACGGTTTAAGTTATTAGAGTATTTAGACATCTCTATAAATTCACCGATTTTTCGGCCATAGTAATGACGAGTGCGGGACAGGATCGAACTGGATGCCCGGTTTCAAGTTTGTACTCAGAACGTGCAGAACCAGTTACGCGCAGCAACTTGATACAATGCTCATGCTCTGACACGCGAATGCCGACAGACCGCCTTGTTTTGCCAATATATATGGTACTATTCGATTCGTCTATAATCCCCTCCCATACTAGTCATTACTATGGCCGAAAAATCCGTGAATCTACAGAGATCTCTAAACACCTAAATAAAATAAACCGTGATGTTTATCTCCTATATAAGGCCTGGCAATCCTGTATCTCCAAACTTCTCAGCTGTAAAAGTAACACTCCATTGAACCGTGGCCAATATCCTTATATAAACCCATCCACTACAGATTTACACCAGTCTCAGCGCGACAGTTAAGCTCGGAAGATGCCTCATACACGTGTTGACGAAAAGTCGATACTAAAATTGTCAAAGACGTGGTTCCGACTCGGTAGCCAAGATGAGAAAAGTATTATGGTCATGTTTCCATCATGTTCAGAAAAGAGGAGCAGCGAAATTGATTGAAAATTGAAAGTGCTCGTGTTCGCACAAGACGATGTCAACGTTTCCATACCAAACAGCAAGGACGTAGTATACTACGACTTTCACATCGCTGGCAACGAGTTTGAAAATGTTGGTGCCTATATTGAAGAATTGTAGTAGTTTCCACATGTATCATTTTTTATTATTAATAAATAAACAGTTGCCACTATTAAAGTTTTCGTCCTCGTATATGCGTTTCATTTATAATTATTCACCTCTTAAACTTGTACATTTCTCCAAATTATGGTCTTATAATTTCTTTATAGTTATCGAGTATTCCATTGGTTTTTTCTGTGAGATAAATCATACGCGTTGAGTGAGGTCAGATTTCGTTTTCGATTCATAGCCATTTATTATTTAAATTTATGTATAACACAATAATACTTTTAAATGCGGTTCTATGAATATTATTGTTGGTTAATATTAGACAAATAGACTAAGAAATGTCTCTTTATCTTCGGTTTATTCTTGTCTATTTGTTAGAATTTCTCCAACATCTTGAATTCTATTTCCTATTCATAATGTTTATAAATTTTCTATTTACTTGATTAGATTGTTTCAACGAGTTTTTATCATTTTATCATGCTTATCTTATAACATCACTGTGTTTGTCCTTGCTTTGTTTAAATACTTACACTACTTTAAAATAATTTGATTTATTTTCTTCCAAATTTAATGCATGGATTTAGTTTCTGTGTGTTCACAATAATCGAAATAATAATACTTGAAATAACAGGTTTTATTGATTTAACTGCAGGTCAACACAAACTTTGAGGTTGCTGCGTTTCGGGTTTTGTCTACCTGTCCGTCCAATACACGGAATTTATAGAAAGTTCTTGACCTACGTATGACTTATGCAAATTGAAGCATTCCTTTATTGGTTCTATTTATGTTTGAATCGCGGAGGACGAGCTGCGATGTCAAGACTTGTGTTCGACTCGACGATTGTGAAAGTTTACGTTGTAAGAAGGCGTTGCCTTTCACGGCTTGCATATAGCGATCCTTTTTTTTGTCGTGTAAGAGTTACGTCGCCTTTTTCAATACGTACCTATCTACACCGATTCACGGGTTTCGAAATCTGTTGGAAAAAAAGTGACACAATTACGCAGTGTTTATATATATGTATATATATGAATACACACCTGTATCGAGTCGTTTTATATTCAGTACGTGCAAATGCAGTTACCTAAGATATTTATATCGCGTTATTCATTGTATGATTGTAGTTAATATTTAAAGACAATAAGTCTAAATTAATCTTGATTTCATTTATATTTTTGTCGTGTGATTTCATAGCGTTCGCTTTCTTTCAGCGTGTTATTTAAAATAATGAATAATAAACAGTCTAGGAGCTTTTACATTTAATTTAATACATAACCAATAAAGTATTATTAATTTATTGTATGATTAATTATAATTCATTGCTTCTGCGTCAATTTAACCCACAGTAAGACTTAATTAAATATACAATTTAATAATAGTACATTGGGAAAATGAAATTTCAAATTAAATTTGAAACATTCCCTGTTCATTGTTAAACATGTGATGGTTTACGAATCTATCACTGCAGTTAAGGTAGGCCGCTCTGTTCCATTGAATACATTTACTTGCTTATTAAAATAACTTAAAATAGTGTTTACGAGCAATAATGAGGAATCGCGTTTGAGAAATGATTAGGTTCAATAAAATTAGATTTCCAAATGTACAGTTCATGAAAATTATCGTTGGCGTTGTGCAATTATTACCACAAAAAGCTTTACGATCTAAATGGCAATTGTTTTTTTTATTTTTAGGTCGTGCCGTAGCGATATCAAACTGGAACGAGAGCTCTTGTATGTTTCATTAACAAAATGAACAATGGTGTGCGTAATGTGCAATACAAATAACACACGAATTTGTTTACATGTTCAACATATCATAATAACAAAAAGCTTCAACTACATTCTCTCTCTCGCCGTTTGGGCAATATTAAAAAAATGTATATATGTAGTTTACTTCGCAAAATAGCGAAGAAATAGCATAGAGTATTTAATTTTGTTAACGTAATTTTAATTCCGAGATATAATATTCCTCGAATGTCCCACCATATACACAACATTCACTACTCGGGCTCAACTTCCTTAGGGGTAAAGGGGGCAGGTTTTCCGGATTCACAATATGCCTTCTTCCTTACGACGTTTTCATAGGTAATCCAATTTTCATCCCCAGTTATTATCCGGACCAAGAAGGGTTCGATTTTGTTCTGGCAAGCAGAGATGTGCATATGATGACTTGATTATTCAAATTCTTCTCACTTAACTCATGTTAACTATAAGGTTTTGGATTTTTTTAAACAATATTAATGGAAAATAAACACAAACTCTCTTCGATCGATTTCTGAGTTTTTAAATACACACCGTTTTACAGATGTAGTATTAGCTCCATAGGAAGAAAATCTATGAGAATTAAAACCTAATTCATTCAAATGTACTTCTCACCAGCCACACTACGAACACGAAAGGTGATACCGTCCACGGCAAACGTCAATTCAACTAGTGGTTGTGTGAGGCGTTTTTATTATAAAAGCGACAAGTAACAACAGATTTGTGGTTATGATATGGTCGGTCAGTGGTACATGTAAGTTTGCTTTTTGACCAACCTAACGGCTCAGATACGTTGGTACTTACGAGCAACCACACTTGATTTCTCGGTTTCAATAGTACATAGTATGTTTGAAACTGAGTTCTTACTCACATTGTAAAGTGATACAGTTTGCTTCACTGACCACCCATCGCCTATTTTCGCGATTATTCCACCTTTCTTCACTGCATTTATATGCACCATAATTACTTGACACTGTCTGAAAGCTGAGCTGTAGAAATTTATAATGTTTAAGAAAATTGATTCGCTCGCTGATTGTGAGATACGACCTGTAATTCGATTCTTGAGTGCAATAAACTTGGCAGCGACCGAAATTGACCATCAGAGTTGTGAAGTGTACAGTGATAATGTTATGAGAGATAGTAAAGATCGAAAGTGGGTGAGAATGTTCAAAGACGGACGGGTTAATGTACATGATGAGCCACGCCTAGGCTACTGAAATATCGAAAATGATGTTGTTGGTGGGTTCCAAGGCTTTTCTTTCTGACGATCACAAAACAAAAAGATTGAGCTTTTCCTGATCGTTTTTGACTCGATACGATTAGCAAGGTGATGAATTTTTGAACCACATCTTTAGAGAAGCTGAGACTTGTGTGCCTTACATGACTCCTGAATTCAAGCATTAGTCAATAGAATGGCGACACATATCGTCGCCAACCAGCAACACACATCGTCGCAAACCAGAGTGAAAGCTAAACAGACAATTTCAACACGAAAGATAATGCCAACTGTCTTTTAGGGACAGGAAAGAGATTTTGTTAATGAATTTTATGGCGAGAGGCATAACAATCAGTTCTGATGCGTATTATGTGACATTGGCAAAACCCCAGCGTGACAAAACAAGCGGCGTGTGTCTTCCGGTGTGATGTTCCTCCATGACAATTCAAGGCCAAATGTTTCAGCACGAATACAAGGTCTAATCAGGTGGTCTTTTGGATGGGAACGGCTGGATCTACCTTACAGTCCAGATTTTGCACCTAGTAATTTTCACTTTTAGGTACTTGAAGGAGTTCATTGGTGATCAACTGTTCTACGATGATTAAGAAGTGAGATTTCACAGGCGTCAGATTTCTTTGACGTCTGAATTCAAAAACTTGTTCAATGGTATGGCAAATGTTTAAACAAAAATGGAAATTATGTAGAAAAGTAGATGAAAGTATGTACAATATGGAAAGAAATATATTTTAATGATTTTACCGTATTCTTCCTATTAAAAAACGGGCCTTATTTAAGAAATAATCTTCGTTTATATAAAGTATACGGCAGAAATAACTTCCGAATTTTAAACGTAAAGCAATCTTAGAAGCTGTTCCAATATTTGTTTCAGTTTGAAAGAATAACAAGTTGATAATTATATTTATTAATGTTGCTAGCATTTTTTTTGTGTAATATTCACTTTTTCTAATTGTTGTCAATAGTAGAGTTGTGCGAAAACTCCCGTGTCTTATAGTGTATAGTTAAATTTAAAAAAAAATTTAGACAGGCAATATATTTCACTTGAAAATACACTCTATGTTACATGTTCCCTTTTAATTCATCCTAACATAAAAATGACTTTAACAAAATCTTTTCGATTTTCTAAGATTATTCGTTTCCCAACACTTTGCGATATCCTGACGTGCTTTGTACAGTTCTTTTATGACTGGATGTGATCGACTCTGTCCTATTCACATCGTACTATATTTAGAACGAGGTCAGAGGTCATGATATCATCCACGCCTGCAACCGAGTGTTGTATCGTCGTCGTCTCGATACCGAACAGGGGCCCAGGAATTGGGGTTCATGTCGAGTGTGTGATTCCTAACAGTACGAAGATCGTGTTCTCTCACCAGGTGACACTCGAATATCCACAGATTACGCCGACGACTAACTCCATGATCGCCGTGCTGCGGCTGCTGAGTCTGACGAGTGAGACTGGTTGACCCAAATGCCAGTGGATTATAAATACTGATACGTAAAGTGTAGCCAGTGGACAAGTAAACATTCGTTCACATTGACTCGTTTGTAGTTGGGTATTGGATTCTTAAACGCCGACCAGATTTTTTTTGCGTTGAAATTATTGGTTGAAAACGTAAAGGGTTCACTTGTTTAATTACAAGTCGGAACAGAAGAGCGTGTGTACCGTAATTTAGTGGAATTTACAACCGTTATTGTGCCGAATGATGTGTCAGTATTTTACTTAATTCATGACTACTACGCGTTTCATCTCACGTAAATTTTTCCAGCATTTATTTTGAAAATTTACTAAATATATTACAAGGAAGTTGTTAAGGTAACTGTCTATTTCGAAAGCCCTGTGTATTAAAATACAATATCTCATATAATTTTGAACAGTGAAGTTTTCAGTCTGTGGCAGTGTACGAGGGTAGCCGTGAGTTTTGAATGTCTCAACTACCTTTTCCGGTGTAGAAAACCGTTGACCACGAAGTTTATTCTTCACGTGTGGGAACAAAAGAAATCACAGGGTGCTAGATCAAGGCTGTACGGCGGATGGCTAATCAATTCAATGTTTTGCCCGGTCAAATATTCAATCGTTTGAACCGACCTGTGAGAGCTCGCATTGTCATGGTAGGAGAATGATCTGTCGTTTTCGGTTCTTGTTAATTATTTCTTCAAAAACTTTTGGCAAACAAATAGTTGTGTCCATTCGGAATTGACCGTTCTACAACTCTCTAAAGGCACGGTTGCAACGTGACCGGTTTTTGCGAAAAAACAGGCGACCATTTGTTCTGATGTGCTTCGAACGCAAACAACTTTTGTTGGTTTTGGCTCATCGTGGAATACTCACACAGTCGACAGCTGTTTACTATCGGGCTCATATGTATAGATCCAAGATTCATCACTTGTGATGAATCTTGAATATAAGTGTTCTTTGAAGTACCGCCATTGTATTTTTTGTGCATTTCTTGACACGACGCGAGTTCTTTTTTGAGCGGTTGTCAAATTACGTGGTACCCAACGTGAACATAGCTTCTTATCGGCTAAATGTTCATGCTGGATCTTATGCACGCTGGTGTTACTAATGCATAGAGATGCCTCGATCTCACGGTATGTCACATGATGGTCTTGCATTATCAATTCAGACATTGTATTAATGTTTTCCGACACAACAACATTTGTGGAACGACCTTCACGAAATTCATCACCCAAAGAACGCGGTCCAAGTTTGAATTCACCATACCAACGATATACTGTAGTTTTCGATGGTGCTTCATCACCATATAAAGAATTCAGCTCCTCGATGCATTCTTGTTGAGATAATCCACGCCGAATGTTATGAAAAATAAATGCACAAAGATGTTAGCGAGTTAATTCCATTTTTAACTGACAAAAATTTTCAAGTTACTGTCAGCAATAGAAATAGCGACCGGATAATAAAACTGTCAAGGTAAATATATTCTCAAAAATGACAAACTTCACGATGCAATCATCAGATCGGATGCAACACTAACAGTGTTGCCAGTTCCCGAAATATAAACGGCTACCCTTGTACATGCATATAATAATTCTATAAGAATAAATATAACAGTTCAAATACTTAAGAAAAGGAACAATTCAAAGAGTTAGTTAAGTTAATATAAGTCAAAATATGTAAGAAATGATATCAAATTCGTCGCTTCGCGTTCAACGCATCAAGGTACCCATGCACCCCCAAGAATGTGGAAATGTTGGACACTCTCAAACTTGCACCTATTAGGGAAGCGTCATGCAACTACCCGGCAGCAACCGTGACGTAGCTGGTCAGGTAAACCGACCTCGATCTCCTGACCTACAATTACGTGTAGTTCGTTTCAATTTATTTTAACTTTATTAAATATACATATATGTAATGTAAATGAGATTTAGGTATAAATATATTTATGTATACATATATGTACATATAAATATAATAATGTAATATAAATATGTTACAATACACAAACGCAGAAGTATAAAATAAATTCATTATAAATATACATACACAAATAAGAAGCAAGGTTTCATTTATTATTCTTACATATATAATGCGCTATTGATAATAGAAGCAAACTATGAATAAATACCTCTTATTTTGTAAATAGTATAATTTTTTTTATGTTTTAGAGGTCAAATCCGATCCGAATAAAATGTTTCTCGACAAAAACAATGATAGATACACGTTTCGTGTAATTCAACACCCGTCAGTCTATCTGACTTTGTCGATAAACATTTGATTGATTTCAATTCACTTGCAATTTTCAATTACAATTGGTGTAATTGTCTTAGTTTACTTGAACGTTGATAGCATAGCTATCTAACGCTGGTCTCTACGTGTGTGATCAGTACAGTGCTATTTATTCATTGTTGTTTGATATATAATAGTCGGGTTAATTAAAAGTATTTGTCGACAAAGCCAAATAGACTGACGAGTGTTGGATTACATGAAACGCGTATCTATCATTGCTTTTGTCGACAAACCTTTGATTAATTTCAATTTACTAATAAATTCCAACTGCAACTGGTGTAATTCTCTTAGTTTCCTTGTATGTTGATAGCATAGCTACATACCCTGCATTTAGGAGCCAAAATAGCCTGACGAGTGTTGGATTATACGAAACGCGTATCTATCATTACTTTTGTCGACAAACATTTGATTAATTTCAATTTACTAATAAATTCCAACTGCAGCTGATGTAATTCTCTTAGTTTCCTTGTATATTGATAGCATAGCTACATACCCTGTATTTAGGAGCCAAAATAGCCTGACGAGTGTTGGATTATACGAAACGCGTATCTATCATTACTTTTGTCGATAAACATTTGATTGATTTCAATTTACTTGCAATTTTGAATTGCAGTTGGTGTATTTGTCTTACTTTACTTGTACGTTGATAGCATAGCTATCTAACGGACATTGCGGGAATTAAAACACTATTCATTTCCCATTTGGTCCGTTCGCTGGTCGATACCTGTGGTGTCTGTACAGTGCTATTCATTGTATATTATTTCGTTCAATAGTTGGGTTAATTAAAGTATTTGTCAACAAAGCCAGATAAACTGACGAGTATTGTATCGCACGAAACGCGTATCTATCATTGCTTTTTGGTGTATTTTCTTTTAGTTTACTTGTCTGTTGATAGCATAGTTACAAACCCTGCATTTAGGAGCCAAAATAGCCTGACGAGTGTTGGATTATACGAAACGCTTATTTATCACTGCTTTTGTCAAGATTTGATTAATTGCAATTTTCAATTTCAGTTAGTGTTATTGTCTTAGTTGGTTTATATGTTGATAGCATAGCTATCTAATCAGCATTTAGGAGTCTAAAACACGCATATGTAACATACAGTTCTCGTTCGGCCAGTTTGTTGGTCGCTACGTGAGATGTCAGTGAAGTGCTGTTCATTGTTTTTCGATATGCATATTCCTTGATAATTCGTTCAACACATTCGAATTATACTATGAAATCAAGCATATAACGTCTCTAAATTAGGATAAATTTGATGGGGGAATAACTGAATATTGAAAAGCAAACTTTTCTTTCAAAAAACCACATTTTAGTTTATTAGTAAACATACTGAAAATATTCAACTGAATTTGCAACCAAGATAGAATCTTAAAAGAAACATACCTTCTTTAATAAAATTCTGTCAGACTATTTCAAAAATATTTTAATTAAAAACGGATGAAGCTACCAAACATATCCGTTTTACTGGTAATTTCATGGAAACATATTTCTAAATGAATTTGTTATTATTTTTTACAAAAATTTCGAATTTTTATGTTATACAATGAGTATACATGTGAAATGCATTAAAATTCAATCAAAGAATTGTGAATTCATGTGTATATTCGTTAAACGTAGTCAACTAGTTGGGATTGTTGATAAACTTTCCAATACATTCACTAAAACTGTTACCGATAGCAAGTTTCTGCTGTGCAATGTAAATAGTTGCTAATTTATGGCATTCGTTCAGAGGTCAATGTTCATACTGCCTTGTATATACGTATAACTTAAGCCGCGTTGAATTTTAAACTACAATCATTTATTAATTTAAAACTAGGGGAAAATACAACAAAATATGCGAACAAAATATTAGTATCATGTTATAAAATTATTTGATTTGACAAGGTATGGAATTTAAATAACATCGCATATGGATAATCACAACATTAGATCATTTAATAGAATTTCCATTAATTTAAATTAATTTTCCAATAACATTTAATAATGATAATTATGCTTCAGTCGAAGCATTATGATTTGCTATGAGTTTGAGTGCTGATCCATAATTAAATAATCATAATCTTAGTTAATATTCAAATTTAACATATTGTCTATTCAATAATCATGTCTTATTTTCCCCTGTCGTTTCTTTATACAACATCCAAGCATTTATAATTGCTAAATCAGGGATAATACAACATTTGATCGGTCCTGTCCACACGGAATTTAGTTTAGATATTATGTAGGTACCTTAGGTAAACTTTTATCATTTTATTTAACTTATTGTCCTCTTCAATATAGAAGAGCATCCAACACTTCTTACCTAATTAAATGGTGTAATACGAGGTAGCCGTTTATATTTCAGGAACTGGCATTTTCGACAATATACACTGCAGGCCATAAGTTTGGAATCACTTGCATAAGTTAGGAATCACTTCTGAATATAATGAAAATATTGTAGTGGCTTTAACAAACATTATAAAAATAAAACAATATTAATATACCAAAACGTTTTATTGTTTTATTTATTTACATCGTTCGCTATTTCTTTGTTGACAGTAACTTGAAAATTTTATATCACCGAAAAAATGTTTGTCACCGAAAAATGGCATTAACTCACGAACATTTTCGTGCAATTATTTTTTATAACTTTCGGCATGGATTATCTCAACAAGAATGCGTCGACGAGACGAATTCTTTATATGGTGATGAAGCACCATCGAAAACTACTGTATATCGTTGGTATAGTGAATTCAAACTTGGACGGCGTTCTTTGGACGATGAGTTTCGTGAAGGTCGTTCCACAAATGTTATTGTGTCGGAAAACAATAATGCAGTGCCTGAATTGATAATGCAAGACCATCCTGTGACATACCGTGAGATCGAGGCATCTCTAGGTATTATTAACACCAGTGTGCATAAGATCCTGCATGAACATTTAGCCGTTAAGAAGCTATGTTCACGTTGGGTACCACATAATCTGACAACCGCTCAAAAAAGAACTCGTGTCGATTGGTGCTAAGAAATGCACAAAAAATACAATGGCAATGCTTCAAAGAACATTTATAAAGTCGTCACAGATGATGAATCTTCGATAGTAAACAGCAGTCGACTGTGTGGGTATTCCAAGATGAGCCAAAACCTTTAGAGAGTTGTAGAACGGTCAATTCCGAATAGTACACAACTATTTCTTTGTCAAAAGTTTATGAAGAAATAAGGAAAGCAAACCGAAAACGACAGATCATTCTCCACCATGACAATGTGAGCTCTCACAGGTCGCTTCAAACAATTGAATATTTGACCGGGCAAAACAGACCCGACCTAGCACTCTGTGATTTCTTTTTCTGTTCACACGTGAAGAATAAACTTCGTGGTCAACGGTTTTCTGCGCCAGAAGAGGCAGTTGAGGCATTCAAAACTAATATTTTGGAGATACCGCCGTCACAGTGCCAGCGATACTTTTCGGATTAACTTAAACCGAATGCAAAAGTGCATTGATTTTCAAGGAGAATATTTTGAAAAGCAATGAAACTATTTTCGATAATAAATTTTTTTTTGTTTGTTATTCCCGAAATATAAACAGCTACCCTCGTATCAATAGTTCCATTCATTGTTGTCGTTAGAGCAACACCGACTGAGGAGTAGTGGTATTCCACGAAACGTGCGTCAGTAACTCTATTGACAACAAATGATTAATTTCATATTCGTATCAGTTTGGCAACTGTAAACGTAACAACTTATAGATTAACTGAACACTTTTACAGAAGAGTCTACTTCTCGTTTGTTTTTTGGAAGAGATTAGATCTAGATCAATAAGGTTGATATATAACCCCTTTCCACAATTAACTATTTGTAAATTCTGTATACGCATTTCGACAACCAAGTTGTCATCATCAGCAGATAATTTCAAAGTGTCGCACCTGGTAAAACACGGCGAAAAAATTGTACGAAAAATAAACTCCGTACGCGATCCGCACCGTTGAAAACCAAGATGTGCACTGTGTCTGTTTCACAAGATTTTTAAAAAATACTTTTACTTAAACTAACATGCACTACATTGAAAAAGGTTATTATGGTCAAAAAGTGTCTGTGTGATTTATGTGTGTTTTATGATATTGTTCCTCTTGTCTTTCAGTAGAGAGAAGAGAGGCGTTTGCAGAGGGCCGGCGTCATTAACGTTTACCACATGGCTTGAATTCTTTAAGATGTGCATGCTTCCATACGCGTCCAGTTCGCGATAATTGTACACGTTCTTTATCAAATGTAAATGATGATGACAACTTGGTTGTCGAAATGCGTATACAGAATTTACAAATAGTTAATTGTGGAAAGGGGTTATATATCAACCTTATTGATCAAGTCAATCAACCACAGGCTCCATCAAATTCAACTAGATTAGATCTAGATTAGATTTACTTAAATCAAATAATTTTCCAGTTCATTTTAATTTGTTTAATTTAATAGTGGATGCGTCAGAATATGTATATCTCATATGTTTGAGAATGTAGTTGAAAGACCAATCTGCTTCGCTCTCATAGTTGAAATGTTCAAAAAAAGGGGTGGAATTAAATAGACAGAGAAGCGTATAGTATAATTTCTAATGGAGAATTTTTTTTTCAATTTTTATATTGTAGAAACGTTACCTTAACGGCATAGTTCTAGCACATTAAATTTTGAAGAATTTTTTTTCTTTTAATCAATATTGTGTGGCGTAACCTTTATCTTTTTTTAACAGTTGCACAGCAATGGGTTAAGAAAACGACGAATTTTCTCGTTTCATAGAATCAACAGTGTATTTCTTCAAACAATTTATGAAAGTTATCGAAATTACTCTGTACGAGTATGTACTTGCAGAGAAATAAATTTCTGTCTTCATATTTCGAATAATAAATTTTATGCATCGCCTGAAGGCTGAACATTATCCGAATATCACACTGGCACATTATTAGAAAATCTATTACATCACTTTCGACTGTATTACAGTTATGCAGGCGGGGAAGTTTAAGTACCATACACCATGCATACAATAATCATTCATCATCTGAAATTAGGCTATGAATAGCCCGAAGACACACATGGACATCCTTATGTATATTATATCGTCGAGTATATCGAAAAGTATTTGATTTCGAATCGAACACGAAGAACTGGATTCGTTCAGACGGAAACCTACTAGAAAACCGTTTCTTTCGAGCTGACCTAGATGTATATAAATATCAACGGTATTCGTACTTCTAAGTTGCGCAAAACCGACCCGACACATCCTCCGATTTTATGTGTGCTCATCGTACGTGTGTGTATGTGCGTGTGTACACAAACTTGGAGGAGACATCGTCTGGTGTCGATGTGCGAGTGTTATTTTAAAATTAGATTGACTGACTGACTGGACGAGGGTCAGCGCCTAAGAAACGTTCTTAATAATTGCGTTTCATTGTGTACACGGTCTTGTCTGCGCGTTTTGTAAGTTTGAACTAGCGTGACCTAAATTCAGAAACGCCAACCGCCATGTCATCTATGTACGTATTTAAAATAGGCACATTCGACGTTATGTATATAACGTACATACTCGTGAACTTGCTTCGGGCTTATACCGTTAGGTTCGATTCTTGTATATTAATTAAGTTTTAGAGAAAGTTCTTTTCTCTAGTGCCTGTTACGATTCGTAGATCGTTAAGTATTAGATACGTTTATTCGTTCGTCGTAAATGGTTCTTCTTTTCGGCTGCTAACATTAACACCTTATTTTATATGCCGAGGATAAGTCGATATAAACTTATAAAAAAAATTATATCCGATTTGTAAGCGGAAGACGTTACTGGAAAAGGTGTTATTCTAATCTTTCGGACTGTATAAATTCATGATATCGAATTCGCTTTTCGCTTTCCGGGACGTATGCAAACTTCAGAATGTTATCCCTGCGAGAAGAAGACCTGAATGCGAAATTATTGGGTTCTGAATTTTGATTTACACTCGTTGCTTATTTAATTAGCTTTAACTCCAATAACACAATTTGGAGAAACTTTTTTTCTTATCTTAACTCAACCATAGGAATTGATTATAATTGGAACTTGTTTTTGTGTTCTTTTTAAAATTGCGTCTCACTTCTTTTCTTGGTGTGAATTTCTTAATTCTTGAGGTGTTTAGGTGTTAAATTCACTTTCTAATATTTAATTAATTAAATAAATAATTTTTGTTTACGACGTTTCGTAATTTTTATTGACATCTTCATCTTCATGTGAAAAAATTTTTCATTCACATCCTCCACAAATCTGTCGAATTCCAGTTACTCGTTACATCGTGTTTTTCTTCCTGGTGAATCGGTGGAATCTAGCAGTACCGGTCAAGGTAACTACTCAGCGACCAGGTTGGATATATAATTATTTTATTTTATTCTCCTTTTGCCATAACAGGTGTCAGTTCACTTTCAATTCTAACTGATAATTTTCAGTTGTAATATTTGCTAATATCTACTGAAGGTAAATTTTAATCAAAACTGTGGTTGATTAAATTAATCAATTAAGGTTAATATAACCTCTTTTCATAATAACTTTCGTATTCTGTATACGTATTTTGGCAACTAAATTGTCATCATCAGCAGATAATTAATCACAACGCCGCACCTGGAACCACGGCAAAACCCTTACAGAAATAAATTCCGTACCAGACTTACACCTTAGAAAGTCAAACACACTCTTTTTGTCGGCCATTTATTACTTTTCTATGAACTAAAACAAACGTGAGTACGGGGTCGGACCTCTATCGGCATTTAAAACATGGTTTCTGTTTTTTAAATTAGATATCTAATTCACGGTAATTGTACACATTCCTAACCAAATGCTAACAATCCCCTGTTACGTTATGATTATTCTCCAACACATGCTTTGCTAAACTAGATTTCTCAGGTCGATTGAATTTGATGTGCGTCATATGTTCTTTATACAGGTTTCAATCGATCGTTTTGTCTGACCTATGTATTGTTTATTGCAATCTAGATTTTCGTAAATCCCCAGTTTCTTATTGACCTCGACTTTGGTACCTTGTCTTTTTTATGTTAGCTTTCCTAGGTAATCCATTGATTATTTTCGAATCAAAACCTTTGTGTCTCGAAACGTTCTTAATAAAATTCAACTCTTTTTCGCATCTCACTATTCTTAGTGGAAAATTAAGCAAATAATTGCAACAAATCTATTTTAGTATCTTTTCGGAAAATATCAATTTATATTTTATGATTATTTCTAATTACTAGGGTATTTAAGAAAAGTAAAGTCTCCTTGTTCTCTTTTTTACTGTAAATTTAATCGTCGCGAATTTCGAATTTAATTGCTTGACAAAATTTATCACATTTATGTGTGTCTAGAATCGCGAAAATCGGTATGTATCAGGTTGTTACAAGAATATTTTGTAAAAAAAAAAAGTCTAAATTTAAAAAAATATAAATATTTATTCTGCAAAATAGTTTCCATTTACATCAATAGTTTATTGCCAACGGCCTGGAAGCTGAAAAATTCCCTTTGAAAAGAAATCTAGGTTTTGACGGCTCACATATTGCTCAAACACTGCTAGTACAGACTTCCGGTCAGGGAACTCCCTATTTTTTAAGTGATTGTCTAAACTTCGGAAAAAATGAAAATCAGTTGGTGAAAGGGCAGGTAAATAAGGTGGGTGAGGGAGAATTTCGTAACCAAATTCCGAAAGTTTTTGGATTGTCTGTCGTGCAACATGAGGTCTTGCATTATCATGAAGAAGTATGGGTCCATGTCTATTGACTAGTGAGGGCTGCAAGCGGCTCAATTTTCCATGCATTGTTTCTAGTTCGGCACAATAGGACGCTGCCGTGATGGTTTCACCAGGTTGCAAAAATGAATAGTGAATAATACCCTTACTGGTCCACCATACAGTCACCATAATCTTTCGCGGGTGAAGTGATGCTCGTGCATGCTATCTTGGTGCTTCACCTCGATCTAACCATTGTCCTGACCGTCTCCGATTATCATAAAGTATCCACTTTTCGTCACACGTTACCACTCGATGAAGAAACGGTTCAACTTTCTGTCGATTAGCCAAAGAGGTAGCCACCTCTAATCGACGGGGCTTATTGGCTTCCGTTAATTGGTGCGACACCCATCGATCGAGTTTCTTCACTTTGCCAATCGAAGAAAGGTGACGACTAATGGTGGCAATGGATACTTGAAATGTTTCTGCAAGGCTACGCACTGTTGTCGACGGATTACTTTCAACTTGTACACGCAGCTCGTCGTCATTAACGGTGCTACGCGCATATCCGCGAGGCTCATTTTCCAAATCAAAATTTCCCTCGCTGAATTTTTTAAACCATCGCCGTAATGTGCGTTCATTACACGAGGTTTCACCGAACGTTTGATTAATTTCTGGTGTTGCTGCAGCTGCATTTAATCCCTTTTTAAATTGAAAGAGGTAAATTGCCCGAATATCTCTTGCCGACAGCATTTCCATAGGCGAGGCAAGGACAAAATAAATACCCTTTTCTACAAATACAATAATAATTTTCACCAAAAACATACACGTCTTCACACAGGTGCGTTTCAGTTCAGACTGAAGGAAAAAACGGACACTACATTTGTAACAACCTGATAGATGACATTTTCGCGATTTTTGACACACGTAAACATAACTTGGAATATTTCATCAAGCAATTATATTAAAAATTCTTGAGGATTAAATTTGCCGTAGAAAAGAAAACAATGACACTTTACCTTTCTTAAATACTCTAGTAATTATAAATAATCATGAAATAGAATCGATATTTCCCCAAACAAACGTTTATAGATTTATCACGGCGGATTCAAATCACTCAATCTAAAGTTCAACTCTTGTATCTCAGTTTTGTTAGTGGGAAACTAAGCAAACCATTGATAAGAAAAGTGTTGTTGCATGCCGTGATTTGAGTCCGCCGTGATAAATCTAAATGTAAATTATATGACACGAATCTACAGCGTTTAACTTTCGGGTGTAAGTCTGGTACAGGCTTACACCCGTGTTTCTGTGCGGGTTTTGCCGTGGTTTCAGGTGCGACACTGTCATTAATTATCTGCTGATAATGATAACTTAGTTGTCGAAATACGTATGCAGAATATGGAAATTATTTTCATTAATTTTTAGATATGCCTAAATTAAACTTTGATTTATTCCCATGTAACGATTTTGTAAGAGTAATTCTACTAATTTTGTGTCTAAGTAAGACCAATGCACTGAGACCTTTTTTTGCCGTGCTTGACAAATTATAGTATATTTCCCTTGGCTACATTTGAATAATTAGAGTACATTTTTCTGATTCATCAGTGCTAAATGTATTCTGTTTATCTTGTAGAATACTAAATATCTAACGGGTGTTTTCTTTAGAGGTATAGAACTTTGAAATGGAATAAAACAAATATGATTTTTTTAAATTGACATGAAATTTACTTTATTCGAAAGATAATCTTCTGGCATTATAATTTAAATATGACTTCTCTCATATGACCGCCACGGCTGGCTCGGACGTAGTCTAATCTGGAGGGCCAATTTTCGATGACTTTTTCCAACGTTTGTGGCCGTATATTGGCAATAACGCGGCGAATGTTGTCCTCCAAGTGGTCAATCGTTTCGGGCTTATCGGCGTAGACTAGCGACTTCACATATCCCCACAGAAAATAGTCAAGCGGCGCTAAATCGCACGATCTTGGAAGCCAATTCACGGGTCCGAAACGTGAAACTATGCGGTTACCAAACGTTTCCTTCAATAAATCAATTGTGGTACGAGCTGTGTGACATGTTGCACCGTCTTGTTGAAACCACAACTCCTGCACATCATGATTGTTCAATTGAAGAACGAAAAAGTCAGTAATTATGGCTCTATAGCGGTCACCATTGACTGTAACGTTCTGGCCAGCTTCGTTTTTAAAGAAGTACGGACAAATTATTCCACCAGCCCATAAAGCACACCAGACAGTCAGTTTTTCTGTATATAACGGTGTCTCAACATACACTTGAGGATTATCATCACTCCAAATACGGCAGTTTTGTTTATTGACGTATCCATTCAACCAAAAGTAAGCTTCATCGCTAAACAAAATTCGATTATGAAAATCGGGATCAACGGCAATCTTGTTTTGGGCCCATTCACCGAATCTACGCCTTGCTAGGTGATCGTGTGGCTTCAATTCCTGCACGAGTTGGATTTTGTAAGCACGCAAACCTAGATCTTTCCGCAAAATCTTCCATAAAGTGGATAGACACATATCCAATTCCTGTGCACGATGGCGGATAGACTGATTCGGGTCTTCCTCTACGCTACACTCTACAGCAGCAATGACTTCTTCTGTACGCACTGTACGACGTCTCTCTGGATGCGTGTTATCATTTAGAGTATACGTGGTGCGAAAACGTTCCACAGTTAATCGAATTAATTGCTCTGATGGACGATTATGTTGACCGTAATATTGACGTAGTGCGCGATACGTATTTCGAACAGAATCATGATTTTCAAAATAAATTTGCACAATTTGCAAGCGTTGTTCAGGCGTCAGTCTATTCATGTTGAAATGACAAACCAAACTAAATATAAATCACTTAACAGCTGACAAAATGGCCGCCAGTTAAAAAAGTGTTGCCAACTTAAAGTTCTATACCTATAAAAAAACACCCATTATTTTAAAAATATTGGCTAAATTAAGTATCGCACTTTCCTTACCAATATACCAGGAACGTTCAATGTATTCTCGGTATCGGAGTGATCTATTGTAAAATGGCGGTTCATTGCTATGACCTTGAAGGTAAGCAAGAATCCATGCAGTGGCACAATAAGGGTACATGCCTCCTTAAAGTTAATCCATCTGCCCAAAATACAATGGCTATAGTGTTTTGGGACTTAAAAGGAATTTTGCTGATCGAATATCTGAAAAAAGTGCAACCATAAACACAACATCTTAGGCAACTACTTTACGTAATTTAAGGGAAGCTATTAAAGAAAAAAGAGGGAATAAAAACTGGTCTTCGGTGTGTTGCTTTTTCACGACAATGTTCCGATTCCAGCGCTTGTTTGCAAGTTTGCTATGCGAGATTGTGATTTTAAAGAAACTAGCCACCTACCTTACAGTCCGAATCTAGTCCTTGGCGATTGTTATCCATTTGCTATTTGAAAAAAGACCTGCGCTGTAAACGATTTTCCGACGATGAAGAGTTCAAGGGGGCAATAAATGTACATTTTTCAGACAAGGGGAAAGTTCCTTTTTGCAGGATATTGAAAAGTTAATTTCGAGATGTAATAAATGCATTAAGGTTATGGGGAATTATATTGAAAAATTGTTTTTGTGTTTTTCTTCACGCCGATGCAGAAAATACATTGAACGCCCCTCGTATGTCGACACAGTGGCACAATTATAATATCTTAAAGCTAAAATAGTTATTTAGTTTTTAAATACAAATACTTTACGTTGGTATTAGTCGAGATGTAGGTGATTAATGGCTATACTATGATACTTATTCTTCGTACACATTTAGTAAAGCTACTATAAATTATTACTGTTTTTACAACGTAATTAATCGAAGTGCGTATTTAAATTATAAATAACATTGATAAATAGTGATTATTATCAATCACTGCATTCTCTTATCACTATAATATGTTCGGTTAGAATCTCTTGAATTATTTCTGACGCAATACCAAACGGAAACACGATCCGCCGAAGCGAAAACCCGAACTCGAAGATTGTGGATTTCTTATCTCGCCGGAGAAAACGTTTGGAATTCGCCGTAATTTCCTGACAGTATATGTGTTCCTATATGTACACTACAACAGCTGGTCTAGCATATTTTTAGACGAGCCGCAAGCTAGAGAGATCTCAAATCGAACGTAAACAAAAATAAAGACCACAAGACCAGTCGCTCCGGGCGTTGAGTAAGAATGACGGAAATATACACGAGTCTGTCAAAAAATTTTTTACGATCCATCTTAACATACTCGCATGCTATAAATACTTTCAAATTAAATTCGTAAGTTTAATATAGATCATCTGGTTGAATCAATATCGGATACATAATTTTATTATTGCTTGTAATTAATATTAAATTTAATATTTCGCTTAGGATAACAGTTTAGAAAAATGTATCCGCATACATTTTCTGCGTTCCTCAATATTACAATCTATCCGTTGTCCGAGGGATAAGTAATTTTCTACAAGGACTTATTCATCATCGTTATCATCAAGCGTAGAATTCGTGAGAATGTTTGGCTGAACTATGGATTTTCAATGAATATTATTTTCTGCTATTCCATCGTTAATTAAAATCAGAGAAATTAATTAAAAATTTCTGCGCTGGAGAAGGATTCGAACCTCTATCTACCATTTGCTAGACGTCTGCCTTACCAAATAGGTCGCCAGGCGGTATAGCTTCGAGTCTTTTAACACGACATAAATTGTATTATGGAAACAGATCTTATATTTTCAAAACCCGCAGTCAAGTTATTTTGATGTTAATAATTATGTATAAATATATAATTAAGTTCTTTATGAGGGGAAATTAATGAACATTATTATTTTCTGATATTTCATGATTAATTCAAATTACAGAAACTATGATAATTAAAAATTTCTGCGCTAGAGTAGGGATTTTCAAATCTATGTACTGAAGTGACAATTCGTTTCCCTTATTGTTGTTACAGATGCTTATTTATCCTAGCAAAAGGATCATTAATGATGTAAAGTTACTGCATTATATCTACACTGACATAACAATACGAGGGATACGTCGAGGGTTCTAACAATTCTGAATAAATCGTACTTGTATAACGTATTATATCACCCCTTCAACTTCGCAGAATTTATCGCGCAGGTAAAAATTATGAATTCAATCAGAAATTAGCAGGTAAAAATTATGAATTCAAGGAGAAATTAGCAGCTCCGACACTTAATACTATGAATGAAATAAATAAATATATGTATGTGTATTGTAGACCAACGGTTTATGTATTCAAGAAATATGGACGTTTATTTTTCCGCGAGAATTCGTTTAAAATACACAGTCTGTCGCCGAGAAAACCGAACTTTTTGTAATAGTAATTCGTAGTGGCCATCTATTAGAAAAAAATATGCATTGGTAAGGTAGATCTTTCGTCAATGTTATGTCAAAATATCATGACATTTGCATTATTAGAAGCAGAGAAATTGCGCATAAACTAACGTTGTATTTGGCGTTGGTCGAAAAATGAATTTTGAACAAAGAGAAAATATCAAGTTCTGTTTTAAACTCGGTAAATCATTTACTGAAACGTTTAATTTGATGAAACAGGTGTATGATGATGCATATTTATCACGTACGAATGTATGAGTGGTATAAAGGATTCAAAGGCGGTCGTACGGACATAAATGACGACAAACATCCTGGGGCAAAAAAAACTGTGGTTACGGAAAGTAACATCGAATTTGCGCGTGGATTTTCGCATTTTGACACAGCATTTGGGACTGGGAGAAAGATCTGTGCAAGGTTTGTACCACACAAGCCTTAATCAAGTCTGTACAATTCAATATTGTAGAGATTTGATTAAAGACTCAAAAATGGACGAAAACTTCAGGTATTCTATTGTATTTGGTGATGAGACGTGGTGTTTTCAATATAATCCAGAGACCAAGCGTCAAAGCTCTGAATGGAGGCATCCAAGCGAAGAAAGACCGAAAAAAGCCATTCGGAAAAGTCAAAAGTGAAGACAATGTCGATTTGTTTTTATGATTCGAGAGGCATAGTGCACAAAGAGTTTGTATCAACTAGTCCAACAATCAATGCTGTATATCATCTTGCTGTTATGAAGCGTCTTTTGGTGCGTATTCGTCGTGTGCGCCCTCAATATCATGAAAATGGTAGCTAGCTTTTGTTACATTATAATGCACATCTCATCGCTTCATCGCTCGACGCTTATCACTGATTTTCTAACTACAAATTGCATTTTAAGCATCAACCATTCGTCGTATTCACCGGATTTGGCCCCCTGTGATTTCTATTTATTCTCCAAACTACATTTGCCGATGAAAGGACAGCGTTGAAGCTATTAAAAAGGTGCCGACAGCGATCTTGAAGGACATCTCTAAAGATGAACTTAGAAATTCATTCGACGTATTAATTGACCGTGCAGAATATTGTCCTAAAGCCGAAAGCGACTACTTTGAATAAAATAAATGAATTTTACCAAAATATTAAGCTTTCGTTTTTATTTTGAAAAAGTTCGGTTTTCTCTGCGACAGACTGTGTATATTATTTATTCATCATAACTGAAACCTGAGGTAATCTAATTACTCGATACTGTATGTAATCTACTAACAATTTTCAAAGAATAGAACTATACTAGATCACATATTACATATTTTATTGTTAGAAATCACCTCTCCATTACGACTCCGAGTTATTACAGTTATTATTTTTTATTGTTATTACGCTGCATCAGACGAGTGGGCTTTCGCAATGTCCGATCCAACAATACGTTGCACCAACCACCGCACAGACAATAATACCAGCCGAATACCACAACACACAAACAATAATAATAATACCACATCGAGTAAGGTACAGTTAGCAATGGCAGTGACCTCGTAAAGCTTTCAATATACCGACGCCACCATCGACGTCAGCGGGTGTTCACCGCCTCCAATACGCCATATACATGTCCTCGAACAATTCCAAACTGGTTTAACGTACGATCACAATGAAGCAATAATGAACCCGTACGACAATCGCTCGCCATGTTTTCAAAACGATTTTAAATTTTTATTTTTCGAATTCACTCTGTTTGGGAGTGCATTTAGACTGTAACTGTATATAATTGTTACGGAAAAATGATGCGAATGTGTACGATAAAAGGCTTTTTAATTAGTTTTAAGGGTTTGCGGAAAACTACGCAGTGCACTCAAACGCTCTGGTGAATTGAAAAGGATGGTATAAAATAATAAAATTATGTAATAAATACACGCATATTTTTGAAATTTTAAAATGTTATTTATAATGAAATATTAAAATGTTAAAATTGCATTAAAAGTATTGTTTAAAATAATGATCACGTCTAAAACTTTTTATTCGAAAAATCCGATTAATACAGAAATAATTATGTTTTGTATACACGTATGCACCGGGTATCCCATGATATGATTGCCACAGCTTAAGGATGTGTAACTAAATCAATTTCAAGTTACAATTTCTAATGAACATATGTATGTCAAAAACTCTTTCGTAAGCTTCAAGTATTTTAAACTTTAGATAACCCTACTAAAGCAGGTATTACGTACTGCTGTTGATTTCTTTGTTATTAACAAAAGTCGGGGCAGCTATGACCGTTTTATTAGTCCGTTTATAATCGAAGAACATACCACGGCAGTTACGTTTCCTAGAAAATGACCGCACAACATTACTAAATGACGTTCCCCTTAATGTAAGGCGATGAATGTGGATAGGTGATGTTGAAGGTCATAAGAATAATTCAAATGTTGAATTATTCTCATGACTTAATGGCAATTGGCGAGATGAACATTGCTTCGTTCTTTTGTTTGGACATTCTTATATTTGGACGAGAGAGAGGGGTATTGTTTTTTATCACTTTACTGTATTGAAAAAGTACGAAAAACCCACAGAGAATAAGTTCGTTAATAACACAGTTTACCTGACAAGAGTTAATTTACGAGAGATGCGTTGTAAACAAGGTGTTTTAGCATTTAATTATTCTTATGACACTACCAAGTTTAAAGTGTTCGTCTATATACGCATCGTAGTAACATACTTTTCCATTTGAGGGGGTATTGTGTTCTCAACAGATTTTTTTAATCAAAATTATACGAACTGGTGGATTGGAAGAGTTTCAGCAGTTGCTTGGCCGCCAAGGCGACCAGGTTTAAATCACCTAGCTTGTTTTTTATGGAGAAGGCTGTTAACAGACCTAGCTCTTCAATTTCAAGAAAAGCTAGCTTATGTATACAGCAACAGGCTGGAAATTTAATAATTCAATAAAGTGACTTCTTTTTAAATAATTTTCATTGAATTTTTTTTGTTGGCGGATATAATACCTGTATTAGTAAAATTATCTGAAACTACAACTGCTTGTAGCTCAGTTACAATAGAGTTTTGGGCATATGTTTATTAGACACTTTTAAATTGAAATTACTTCAGTAACACATCCTTAATCATGTCATGGGATACTTGGTATATATTATTTTATAAACCTGGTCATTTTACACATCATTTAAAAGCACAAACGCCCTTCTACATTTTGTTATTATATTTTTAAGCTATTTAATTGAACATTAAAAAAAGCATATTCGAATTATTTTCTTGTATAAAGTTCAAATGGGAAAGCAAAGTAACCGAAATGTTTCGCAAAGTCAATATTTTTGAAATAACTATTATTTGTAAACATTGAAACGAAGAGCGTGGATGACAATCGGAAGTTGACAATGATAAATTGAATAATCGATAAGGGATAATCAAAGCTAACCCACACCAAACAAATATTTACACAAGATTTAGAAGAACTTTAAGTCAGTCAGTCGATGTTTGTTAGTCATACGGAACAAATCGGAAAAGTAAAACAGCTTGCCAAAAAATAAAAAAAATTTTCAGTGGAAGCTTCGTCTTCGCTTCTGGTGCGCAGTAAAAACGATCTATTCCTTAAGTGAATTGTGATGCTTTCAAAACAATGGATTCTTCATTATACTAGGCTATATTCAGTGCTGTAATTGAATAGCGAAAGAATTTCAAACACTTTCCAAAATAGAAATCGCACCAGAAAAGGTTATGGTGACTGTTGGATGATCTGCAACCGAGGTCATTCACTATAACAACTTAAATCCGGGAAAAATCATTAGGAAATGGATGAAATGCATGAAAAACTAAAAGGACTGCGGCCGGCCTTTGGTCATCAGTAAGAAATCAATTCTTTTACATGACAATGCTTGATAATACATCGCACAATCAACGCTTCTGAAATTGTACGAATTAAGCTACCTCACATCCTATGTTCATCCGATGTTTCACCAAGTGACAACTGCTTTCTCACTTTCTCCAGCATGTTGAAACAACGGAAATTTTTCAAAAATAGAAATACTACTGAAAATGCTTTCGAGGAATTCTTAACTCTCATATAATTATGCCCTTTTACGATGTGAAACAATAACTTTAGCTTTTGTCGCTCTTTACATCGTATATATAAGGCAGACATTTTTGAAAAATATGTTTCGATAATGCAATTTATGTCACGTTAGTAGACTCGAATATCGTCGTCCTCCGTCGACGAAGGGTAAGACTTGCTCAGTAAGCATGAGATTATAAGTTCGAATCCCACTGAAGAGCAGCAAATTTTTTTTAAAATGTCTTGCACCATATATACGATGTAAAAAGCGTTTTTCAAACTTGTTCCTCGGTTGCATAATGTGTCATTTATAATAGTGATTTCTTTGATAAATGAAGCTAAATTTAAGTTGAGTTATAGCATTTCAAAATTACTTAATCCTAAACTCATTCTACCTTTCAATGTAAGACCATGGCATTTCAAAGTTAACATTTAAAAAATAAAATTCTTTTTACATCAACATAACAACAACAGCTTTTAGCGAGATCTGTTTTATGGTTTCAGTGGATTTAAAACGTCTTCGACGAAGTGATAGTTTTAGCTTGAGGAACAATAGAAGCTCATAAGTAATCATATTTAGCGAATACGATGTATTGAATTTTTATCTAAAATTCACAGTCATGTGTAGAATGTACTAAAGTGATGCAAAATCCATATTGTTCTTCCACAAATCTGTCTACATATTTCTTAACTGCTTACCTCTCGGGAAAGAATTTCGAACATACATCATAATAGTAAAAAAAGGAGGCAAACATGATTTATTATTGCTAGATTATCGTAATAATTGTATAATTGCGGACACATTGTGAACATGGAATGACATCGATTTCAGGTTTTATCTGATTTCGCGTTAATAATGAAATGGCATTTTTCGGTTTGTTTTGTTCTCACTCATTTAGAGAGTAAGAGAGAAATAGTGGAATCCACAATTGCGGAAAAACCTGTGGTATGCGACTGGGACATGTTTTACCTTTTCTTTCGTTATGAGTTCATTATCAAAACATCATTCCAGTTCGCTTGCCAAACTAGTAAACTCATAACTTGTTACTCGTTATGGTACGTCTCGTAAATGTAAGATCCTAATTGTTTAGTTAAAGGATGTCTTCAGCAAACTATTCGTGGTTTATTTTTTTCTAGAAAATTCGACTCCTTGAAACAAATCATGCTGCGACGCGTTCATGCCCAAAATATCAACTAAATTCAGTAAGCAAGACAGAAATGGTGATATCTATAATTGCGGAAAAATCTTTAATATGCGACTTTGGCATATTTTTCCTTTTCTTATGAGTTCATTATCGAAATATCATTCCAGTTTGCTTGCCAAACCAGTAAATTCACAACTTGTTACTCGTTATGATACGTCTCGTAAATGTGAGATCCTAATTGTTTAGTTAAAAGATGTCTTCAGCAAACTATTTGTGCTGCGACGCGTTTATGGCTAAAACATCAACTAAATTCAGGAAGTAATAAAGATATTGTGGAACCTACAATTACGGAAAAACCTGTAACATGCGACTTTGGCATGTTTTTTCTTTCGTTATGAGCTCATAAATATAAGATCCTAATTGTTTAGTTAAATCATGTCTTCAATAAACTATTTGTAGTTTATTTTTTCTAGAAAATTCAACTTCTTGAAACAAACCATGCTGCGACGTGTTCATGCCCAAAAGAGTAAAAGAGAAATTTTGGAACCTACAATTGCTGAAAAATTGTTGACATGTGACTTTGGAATATTTTACTTTTTTTTCTTATGAGCTCAATTGTTTAGTTAAAGCAATGTTTTCAGCAAATATTTGTAGTTTATTTTTTCTAGAAAATTGAACTCCTTAAAACAAACCATGCTGCAACGCTTGCATACCCAAAATATCAACTAAAGTTAGAGAGTAAGAGGAAAATGGTCAATCGCGGAAAAATCTTTGATATGCAAATGACATGTTTTCTTGTTTTTTCATTATGAGCTCATTATCGAAACATCATTCCTCGTCGCTCTTTATGATACGTCTCGTAAATGTAAGGTCCGAATTCAGTTAAAGCATACAATTAGTAAATTATTTGCAGTTTATTTTTTCTAGAAAATTCAACTCCTTGAAGCAAATGCTGCGACGCGTTTATGCCCAAAATATGAACTAAAATAGTGCAAACGGATTTGCACTTGTCCAGGTACTGGTTGCTTCACTTGGTCCAAGTTTTCGTCAATTCAAATCATCGATAATCGACCGAAACGAGGCCTTCTTTCAACATCTTAAGTTGCGTTTTTGATAATTTTAATTTACCATTTTAATTTAATTTGTCCAAAATTTTCAACGATTCAGCACAAAATATCTTGTTGGTAATATAAAATTTGAACCAAAGTCTTTGCCAATATTAAAAATTACAGAGCACACTTGGATCAACTAACATGACAACAGTTGTATACAAACCATTAAAGTATGGTAATTAAAAACATTGGTGCCAACTTATAAAAAAAAAGTTTTTCTATACCTTTTACACCGACCTTTATTTGCATATTATAAAATGGAAATTTTTAAAAATAGGTATTAAATCTTTATTACATGGAAGGCCAATAGAAGCACCATAAATAACTTACAATTATAAAGGAATAAAAAAACAACGAACAATGTTCCCACATTAATGAGTGTCGTAACATGGTCGTTTGCGTATTTTTTCAATCCAGAGTGGTCTATTCCTTTCCCATCAATGCCTCGATCAAGTTTTATATAATAGATTTTTTCCTTGGTTGTAGATGCCACCATTTCTCTTTTTCTCACTCTCTAAATGAGCGAGATAGAGAACAAAACAAACCGAGAAACGCCATTTCATTATTAATGCTAAATCAGATAAAACGTGAAAAGTCATTCCAAACGTTCACAGTGTGTCCGCAATTATACAATTATTACGTCTATGTTTATTTTGTTGAACGCACGGTTACACTAATTTAGAATTTCAACTTTTTCATAGCCCCGACAAAATAATATACACTACCGTTCATAAGTATTTGGGCACCCATAAATTTAGAAGAAATTATTAAAAGCACTAGTGAAAAAATGAAAATATATTTATTACATGTACATACATAACTAATTACAGTATCTGGCAGTAGAATTACATATTATATTTAAATTTTCGATTCATCTATGTGACCTCCTTTGTTTTTTATAATGGCAGCACATAATCGCGGCATTCTTGCAATTAGTTTTGCTAATGTATCCGGTGTTATGCGGACCCAAGCTTCCTGCAGTTTCCTCCACAAATCAGCCTCCGATGTTGGTACTGCTTTCCGGACCTCCCGATCAAGTTCCTCCCACAATAACTCTATTGGATTTAGATCGGGGCTTTGGGGAGGCCATTTCATAACTTCGATGGATCCTTCCGCTTCCAAGAGTTGCAAATAGTCCTTGCATATTTTGGATGTGTGCTTTGGGTCATTATCCTGCTGGAATACAAAATTCCTACCCAAAAGTCTTAATCCTGAAGCAATAGCGTTGGTCTCCAAAATGTTTCGATACTGCTCTTTCCTTAGTATTCCCTCAATTTTCACAATATCACCCACGACCGTACCACCAAAACAACCCCAGATCATCACGGAACCACCGCCATGTTTAACCGTAGGCACAATACATTGCTCTGCCGCACGCTCACCAGTAGATCTCCGAACGAAAACACGTCTTCTGGACCCGAAAATTTCGAACTTAGACTCATCGGTCCACAAGACTTTACTCCACTGTTCAACTGTCCAATGTTGGTGTTCACGAGCCCAGTTTAAGCGTTTCCGCTTATTCTGTTTGCGCAATAACGGTTTTTTCATTGCAATTCGTCCATACAAACCTGCTTTGTACAAGCGACGGTCTGCATTGATTTCTGCAGCGATTTCTGGGGCTGTTTTCCGTCGATTTCTTTTGCTTGTGATCACTATTGCACGATCCTCAGCAGAAGTTGTCGCTCTGGGTCTCCCACTCCGTGATTTATTGAGAACACTGCCACTTTCTCGGTATTTTTTGACGACATAGTGTACGGAAGTATTATTTAATTTTAATTGTTTCGCAATTTGCCGGTTGCTTTTGCCATCTTGATGGTGCGCAATTATAAAAGAACGCGTTTCAATGTCCATCTCTTTTCTTTTTGGCATATTTAACGATCAACACTACTAGCACAGGAATATCTCACAACGAATACAGAAACGTAACTGAGGGCAATTTCAAAAATATAACATGAAACTCGCCCGAGGTCATTAAAACATCATTACTAAACTTATCCTTCAGTATCCTTCACAGAAAGACAATTACAAGAACTTGGAGAAACTTTTATTGCGCTAATCCCCAGGTAGTCCCAATAACAAATTTTGGTTTATTGCAGGTAATAAAGTAATACATAATGTTACTTGTGCAGCGTTTCTGTAGATTTAATACTTTCCTTATACCTATCCAATATTACAAGAATGAATTTCCTAGAAACTATGCTGTTCAAATAATTTTATAAAATATGGGTGCCCAAATACTTATGAACGGTAGTGTATACTTCGTGCATATGCATTTCACTTTAATGTGTTCATAATTGACGATTACAGGTGAAATATTTATTCCAATTTCTTAACAGTGAAAGTGTAAACGTAGTATTACATATTTTTCTTTCATTACTTTCTTCGTAACAGTTTTTCTCTGTTATAAGCGCGATATTCGTCTCGTCGTGATTATTTCTGTCGTATTTACGGTGTCAAATAGCAGTTAAGTAAGCAGATGCTTTATAAATCACGGCGTTATAAAGTGTGAACTTTGCACTAACCACAGACCAACGGCGAGAGAAATGTTCGTGTACACGTCACATCCGGTTTGTAACGGAATGGCGTTCAGCGGCCAATGTCTTCACTTCGCCGATATACTTCAGGTTAAGCGAATATACGTTGTGAAGCCACTCGAAGAATTAGGATTTAACATTTGAGAGTCGACGTATTTTTGTTATTTAATCGAAAGCACGGAAGATACGTTTTATATACAGTCTGTTTAGTAATTAAGAGCAGTATTTCGTTCGGATTAAATTAAAACTTAAAAATATGAAACAATAATCTAATCACTGTTGTCAATAATATTGGTTGATACTATCTAAATTTCGCATTAAATAAAAATGTAACATTAAAACTTTATTATCGAACAGCAGTCTAACTATTAATTACTTGATAATGCATACTTACAACAAAAAATATATATAAAATCTACACTCCCGCTCATGGAAGTATGAACACTTGATTAAATTTTATATAACGATCATAAAAATTATAATAATGCCAATAAATAGCGATAGTATTATTATACCTTATTCTTAAGAAGGTTTATAATTCAAATAGGTATTGTATTTGTACCTAGTCAAGTCATAAATACTACTGGTACACAGAAAAATCGACACCAAATGAAAACGAATTAATATTAAAAAAAAATTTTTTTTTGTTTTTATTGAGTTATTCAATGGCTACAAATCTTAGAACAACTTATTCGAAATGACTTCCATTTGCCCTCCAGCACGACTTGAGACGATGTGGCCTCTCATCGATCGCGAGACGCACTTCATACATGGGGAAATTGTCCACTGCACGGACAAGGGCTCGCTTCAACGACTCAATATTTTGGTGTCGAGTAGAGCAAGCCACGCCCTCTAATACGTAGGTCTGCACTATCAGCTGGCCAATCTTCCGTTGATATGATGTCCGGAACGTTGTTTTTGAGCCACAGTTGTGTCGTTTTTGCTTAGCGAGCTGGAGTCTTTCTAGAAAGTCCATGGCTTATTGATGAATATTGATTGGTTGAGAGGCTTCACAGTGGGTTCCAAGACAGTCGATTGATATACTTTGGCCGATATTTTTTACTCCTTTCTCGCAAAAATGGAGCTTGGGAACCTCATCGTAATATCTTCTTTGATAATGCGAGACATGGATTTTTGCGAAATTTGCATTTCTCGTGACAAGATTTTCTGTTTTCGCAACGGTTTTCGGTCGATTAGTTTCTTCACGGCTTTGATCGCTTTCGGAGTTCTCACAGTGCGCGGACGGCCGGATCTTTGACGGTCTCGTACTCCACCAGTATCTTCAAACAACTTCACAACAACAACTTCGTCCTAAATATATCGCCTTTTTCCATGTTGCATTTTAGTAGGCCAACTACAGCAATACGATTTTCGATGTCGTCCCATTCCATGATTGTAAACAATTAATGTCAAAAACTTTTTACGTCAATGTGAAGCATAAATGTCAACTGTCAAATCGTAATCAATACGAAATGGATGCACCCAGTGTTGCATTCGTAATGAGTGCGTTTAGTTGTGTACCAGTATTTATGACTTGACTAGATATATATTCTCCAAATAATGTGATTGAAACAATTTTATTCAACAATACTGGTACCGTCATTAAGAAGGGACTAAAGTCTAGAAATTTACCTGAAATGAGTCGGTTACCCTATTAATACCTCCTTGTGCCCATCAGTAGATCACTGAACGTGCTTGTGTGAAGTTGTCTATTTTGTAAGCGAATAGTGTAATTTCTGTTTACAAAATATCACGGGGAAAGCCGCTTGATAGCGGAACACGATCAGCGATACTTACTTGACATAGTGAGGGGTATTCAGTTCGTTGTATTGGCGAAAAATTAGAAGTGAAAAAATCGACAGTGAATCTCACAATTCGTCGGTTTCCAGAAATTGGCAGTCTGGAAGACCGTAATCTGCTAGGACTATCGAGAGGTACTTCCAAAGCTGACGACGAAAGAATTAAATTAATTAGCAAAAGAAATAGAAAATTAACGACACCTGAAATAACAGCCGAATTTAAAATCAGGGCTGTGCTAAAAAAATTTCTGTTCTGTGAGTACAGTGAAACGACGATTAGTGGAAGCAAATTGATACGGTCGCGTTGCCTCACGTAAACTATTATTACGACGTGGAAATAAGGAGAAACGACTTCAATGGCCAAGGTTGGACCGTAATTGGACAATCGATGAGTGGAAGAACGTACGAATCGAAATTTGAAGTATTCGGGCAAAAAAGAAGAATTTTCATCAGACGATCGGCGCGAGAAAAAATGTTGCCAGATTGCGTAGCTCCAACGGTGAAACATGGGGATGGTTGTGTTGTAGTCTGGGCCTGTTTTTCATTAGTCGGAATGGGAGATTTGATCGAAATTACGAAGAAGGAGAATTACCGAGAAATTTTGGAAAATCACGTTTTACCGTCAGACCTGCGATTAATCGGTAATAATTTTGAATTTATGCATGATAATGACCCCAAATCCACGTCGTTGTTGTGTAAAAATTATCGGAAATTTACGCAGAAAAATGAAAATATAAGTAATAACATGGCCGCCTCCGGACCTCAACCCCATTGAATTATTATAGGATAAACTCGATAGAAGAGTTAGAAAGGAATGTCCAACATCGAAGGAAAAACTTTGGAATATTTTACAAAAAGAATGGAATAACATTACACCAGATGTAATAAGAAAATTAATAGAAAGAATGCCCCGAATAAGAAAAGCTGTAATCGCCGCAAATGATGGTTTCTTCCATGAAAAGAAAGTATAATTAATATAATATATAAGTATATTAGGAATAAGTTTAAAGAATTGTAATTTTAATTTTTATTATATAAAAAATCAATAAATTAATTTTTGTTCAATTTCGTTGATATTTTTTATTTTTTTTTCTTGTCGTTGCTTGATATAATTACTGTCCATACCTCCCTGAGCGGTAGTGTATATGAGAAATACAGCGTATATAAAAGGAGAAATTCTATAAAAAGATGTAATAAAATCAATAATAAAAAGGAATTAATAGATTAATAATGCAAACTAAACGATATCCTCTGAAATATGACAAAACAATAAAAATCATTAACTTTTTTTTAATTTTTGTAATGAGTGTAGTGTGTAAAGTCTTAGTTTACACGCATTGTTGATGGCATAACTGTCTAACGGACATTTGAAAAACTAAACATGCCATACTGTATGTTACGGCAGTGGTGTTCACAGTGTTTTAATATATTTTTACGATCAATAGACCGATTAATTATTGTGTTTAATAAAGCCAGATAGACTGGCGAGTATTGGCATTATACGAAACGCGTCTCTATCATAACCTTCGTCGATAAACTTTTGATTGATTTCAAATAAAAAAGGGCTTAACGCAACTTAAACATTAAATACATGTTTGACAGTTATTCCTATTTATTATATTTACAAAAAGAAAAGAAATTAACTTGGTTTTAATAATTAAAAAAAAAAGGAAATAAAATACGAGATTTATTTAACTGCCTAGTTGACAATGGAAACGTTGAGTCAAAGTTAATCCAAGCGGTAGCACATCGGTAGTCCCAACAGATGTAAAATAACAGCATTGACGGGACATCAATGAAACGAAAAACAAATTGGACTAATACATGTATTAAAACGCGTACTTAAACGCGTATTAAAACCCGTACTTAAAGCTCTAGAACAACAAGGGAAGAAATTATAAAAATCGTAAAACGTGTTTAAAATGGAGGATTCGCCTTTTTGTTTATTTACGCGTTTAACTCAATTATTTTCAATATAGTTGATTATTTTTCCCATATTTTATTCTACCCCATTGTACATTTTAGTGTTAAAATTCTTATGAATTAGATAATTTTTACATCCTTAACAGGTTTTCACTTTATTTTCGTATTTTACAACTGGCAATTTAATTGATTTATTTCATTACGGCCCTGTGTTGTTACATTATCTTAGTCTAGAGAATTATTCTTAAATAGTTCACTAGTTTAAGTTTTAGTATTATATTTATTTATTAGTCTAATGTTTATTTACGTACTTGCCTTTCCTGTTGTATTTTCATAACTTGTAAATATTACTTTCATTTATTTACCTGCGAGAATGAATCAGCTGATCAATTATAGAATATATTAGTTTAATAAATTCATTGACTTCGGTTGCGTAAAACTAATTAAATAATTTTGTTTTACAACTATTAAAATTTTCTTTTGGCTTATAAACTGTTTTGAATTTATTTTTAAAATCATTTTTGGTATTATTAATTTAATAAATTATTCCCTTTGGACTATTCTAACGCCATCTAAGATTTCCTAGCATCAACATGATTATTAGTAATATTAAAAATGTTATTTTCTTCATGGTTGCAACAATTCATTAATTTCAGCCAATTGAAATATCTGCAAATCTATTTTACAGCTACTTTAAGTAATTCCATAATTATTTGCATTTCAATAATGGTCTCGTAAATTTTTACTATTTTAGAAAAGTTAATATCTTGAGCAAATTAAAACATTTTGGGTGATGTGAGTTAGCTTTTTTTTTAGAGAAACGAATTTTCTTATAACGTTGGTTAGATCAGTAAATGCTAGCTTGCAGAATTACTGGGATGACGATAAGATTGTTAGAAGCAATCCGACATGATTTCACGTCCATGTGCTTTTGATCATCATATTGGTTTTAATTTAATAAAGCACCATCTTGGTAAGTGAGGGAATTTTGCTTGACTCTGCAATATAAAGAGGTATGAGTTAAAAGTGTTAATATATCGTTGGACTAATTTTGGCATTTTTCTTCTCATTGAATTTTTTGAATCTTTGTTTCTGGTGTCTTTTTCTTGTCTATACACGAACCTAATAAGGACTGCGTACGCCAGCTAATTGATCTTACGACTGTTCCATCAAACGAGTTGAAACTTAAACTTCTTGTACAACATTATTGATCCTGATTGTATAAAATAGGATCTACGATTGTTTTTGAGAGAAATATGTTTAGACAAGTGATGACCTTGAATAGAGAGTCATCAAAAGGTACTATTTAATTTGAATATCATAGGACAATTTTTCCTATAGTTTTATATCTTGATTTTAGTATCTTTGATATATTTATTATATAATTTTATATACAATATTAATTGGAATGTCGTGGATTTAGTGTACTTCAAAAGCAATAACTGAAATACAATTTATTATGTGCTTAGTACATTTTATATTATCATAAGGAATAGCTGAATACTTATTAAGAGTAGCTATATACTTGATTTATATTATTAAGTACCTAGTGCTCATTAAATCTATATTTATTTATATAATTATATTATATCAATAAATCATAGATTATTCGTTATCTTTATTTTGTCATTTTAACTAGTGTTTTCGTTTTCTGTTATTGGTTCCCCTTTTCTCATCTCAACTATTGGATGATAGTTGTATGAACTGTAGGTATTTCCTTGTTCTTTTTCGCTTCAGTATTAGTGGATGACTGCTAGGAATTTCAATACTCTGGCGCCCCTTTAATATCATTTTGTACAGAAAACTCGCTCCAACTCTTCGAAATACTAGCTTAGTTAGCGCCCTAGAAGTAGGTTGTAGGATCCTACTCAGGTAAGAAAAACGGCCTTGGAATATAGCTATCAACCACAGTTGATAGAGCCGTGACAAGATGAATAAAAAAATCTCCTTGAAGATCGTCAAAAAACAATTGCCTTTACCTTTCAAGAAAGCCTCTTTTTATCCAAAAAAAGCTGTAATTATTAGCACATTCAAAATCAAATTCAATACCCAACATTCAATAAATACATGAACGTACTACAAACGACTCTACATAAAGACGATCATCGTTTAAAAAAAAACAACCAAAAGCATGTACTCTGTGTTCAGAAGCTTAATAGATTCTACAATGAACTGGCAGATCTTCTCATATTAAAACATTCAAAAAACAAGACCTGCGCAAGACTTAGAATATGCGCTCCGATAGCAATCGAAGAAATAAACATGAACAGTTAAGAAAACACACATTTTGCTGTAGAGTAGAATGCCCAATAAACTAAAACGACCTCCTTTGGTAAAGAAGAAAGCGCTTTTCCATCATTTATCCACAAGTTTGCTATCTATCGTCATGGCTATAATTCATAAATTGGGATATGTGATTAATACCTATTCCAAAAATAGAAGAAATTAGATGGAAAAGGATCCTCGTTGTATCGAGGAATCGGTGGTGTTAGTAACTATTTCAAGGACTTGGATTTACCGAATTAATAAAGACATTGCTAATTTGGAGTATTGTTGAAGTGTGTTGAGCGAGCAGAAAAATAAAATTTTTTGTTCAAAAAACTTGGTTTTACTTTGTCAGCCCATCGTTATCAAATCATTCTCATATAACAGTCTTGGGTGTTTAATTTGTCCACTCTTTGTAGAATTCCATTCCAAAATTTTTGTGTAGCAGTACTTGAAGTGTTCGGGCAAAACTTGAATTTTCGTGAGGCACACCAGAAGTAGAGAATTCGGTTTTATCGCATAGTAAAATGTTAGGTTTTTGTCGTGACACATTTTTGTAACAGGTGGCGTTAATTCATTTGTGCAAGTACTAGTTTTTCACGTCTACATACCTACCAAATGGCAACTGACGAGCGCTTAGAATTAGTGCCTGAAATTTTGCAAAAGAATGGAAAACTAAAGCATGCATATTTTGCTCTCTTTCGAGTACCTCGGTAAAGGTGAGAATACACGTCAAGTTCTTCATGATTTTAATTTTAACAGTATTACTCACTTACGTTAAACATTCATTGCTCAAGCCTTCACGACCACATGAAGAAACTAGGATACATCAACGAACTCGATATTTGAGTTCCTCAAATTGTAAATTCACTCGACGACGCTCTTTAAAAGCAAAGAAGCGACTGAAAATTGGTGATGAGAAGTAGATTATTTACAACAATGTTTTGGTAACGGTCTTGGTGAAGAACTGACATTTCATAACTACAGCACGAAGCCACAAACAAGCTTCATCGCTCGTCAAAAATTATTTATTTTTGGATGAGATGTATTGTCACACCCGTTATACTCGCTGCACCTTGCAATGTGACTATTTATCAGCACCTTGTAAAGTTTTTCGCCGATAAGGATGAGTCCTTCTATGATTGAGGATTTATGAAGCTCAATCACTGAAGGTTGATATATAATCCCTTTCCACATTAATTTTCAGATCAGCAGATAATTAAACAGTGTCGCACCTGGATGATGACAACCTAGTTGTCGAAATACGTATACAGATACGAAAATTAATGTGGAAAGGGGTTATATATCAACCTTCAGGAATTAAGTTAATCAACAACAGGCTCCATCAAAATTACCTACCATTATGAAGCTCACCGAAAGATGGCGGAAGGTTGAATCATTTTTCTAAAAATAAATGACGTATGAAAAACATGACAACACAATAGTTATTACAATAAATAAATGTTCGTATTTCCATGAATGACAGTGTATGAACATACTTTTTTACACAACCTAAGAACTCGAATAAAATACATAATTTTTACGCGTGTACTTTTTAAGCACCTTTGCAAAAAAGGAAGATACATTAAGCAAGAAAGATTACACATTGTATTATCGTATACTCAACACACACACAGAGAGAGATACACACACAAATGCAAAAGGTACGGTTTGAATTCAACAAGTTGGCCGCGTGCGCTTTAATCATAAAAAAACTCGAAATATACGAATCCCCAAGCTGCAAAAGAATGAATTATATACGACGTATTTAAAGGCAAAAGAGAAATTATATTAACGAGATATGTATTTAGAGACGTATTGTTTCGCACGGCATAGGAAACTGCTCTTTAAACAGACACGGACTGAAACACCGTGTGCATAAATCAATCTGGAGAGAATTGAGCCGTTCCATTCGAACTTCGGTCGGTGCAACGTGCGCATTACGCATTCACTACTCAAAACTAACCCGAAGGTATTCATGCTCATAGTTCGCCGCATAGCAAAGCATTGATTTTCTCGCGTTCCATTATAACAACTAATTAATTGGCGGTCGTTTCATCCGTGTCTTTCTCGTGGTAGAAACTTTTTTATTATCTCTGCCGCCTCAGTGTGTTCGATGCGATAGTCAAAGCGGAAATACGATCAATTCTATTGGAATTTAATATTAAGACTATTAATAACTTAATTAACAACTTGTAATCTTCGTGTGATGTTTTACAAAATAGTAGATCACGACCATGACCTTGAAATAGAATAGACTGAATACACAATAGTTAAATTGTTCTTTGATAAGATACGTTTTCGTAACCACGTTTTTACATTATTCTTGATGTTGTTTTCGTATACATACACTATCGCACATAAGTATTTGGTCACCCTTGTTTCATTACAGTTTCTATAGAACAGTTGTAATTATAAAATTTATTTCTGTAGTAAGAAATAGTTTCATAGTAAACATATAAATCTATAAAAGCTTATTCAAAAATAATTATAAGATTATCCTATTATTCACAATGAATGATAATACCCTAATAAAACTCTAGGTAGAATAATTGCACTTAAGGGATTAGATCTCTAAATTCTTGGAAATTTCGATTGTTATGATTTTATTTTAAGGTAGGGTGTTATTGTAAACTATTAAGTATTTATACTTGGGTATTTCGGCAAAATTGCAGTTAGTTTTTGTGAGGTGCTCATAGTGATAACATCGTGTGTTCCGAAGAAGTTCAATCGGTTAGAAATGTCTAAACGGAAAGAATTGAGTGTAGAAACACGATTGTTTATAATCGCATACCATAGACCTAGTAAAAGCAACCACGAAATTGCCATAGAACTTAAATCAGTCCACCGTGGGTTATATCATCAAAAAACACCACGAATGTGGAAGTGTGTTGAGCAGAACTCGAAAAGGCAGACCAAAGGCAACAACCTCAGCAGAAGATTTTGCAATGGTGGTAACAAGCAAGAGAAATAGACGAAAAACAGCCCCAAAAATCACAGCAGAAATGAATGCTGTTCATTGAAAACCCATAAGTGTTTCCACGGTTAAACGGCCATTAAAAGAAGCCGGTCTTCATGGATGAATCGCAATGCGAAAGCCGCTTCTACGCAAGCAAAACAAGCAAAAACGTTTAAAGTGGGCCCGCGATCACCAAAATTGGACCATAGAAGACTGGAATAACCGATTGGACCGATGAATCCAAATTCGAGAGTTTTGGTTCATGAAAACATGTTTTCGTGAGGAGGTCTGTGTGTGAGCGTGCCCGGAAAGAATGTATAGCTTGTACTGGTAAGCACGGTGGAGGTTCAGCCACGATATGGGGTTGTTTTTCTGGAGCAAATGTGAGTGATCTCGTAAAAATCGAAGATATACTAAAAAAAAGACCAGTATAAGCGCATGTTAAAGGAAAACGCAATCGCCTCTGGAATTCAAATTTCGGATCAGAATTCTATCTTCCAACAAGATAATGACCCGAAACACACTTCCAACTATGCTGGACATATTTGCAGAAATTGGTGAACGAGGGAACCATAAAAGTTGTTGCGTGGCCTCTCCAGAGTCCCAATTTAAATCCTATCGAGTTGCTGTGGGAAGAACTTGACCGAGAGGTGAGAAAATCGGCCCCAACATCAGCTGTTAATATATGGAAGAACCTGCAAGAGGCATGGGGTAAAATAAAACCTGAGACATTACAAAAATTAATCGAAAGAATACCTCGATTGTGTGCTCCAGTGATTAAAAATAAAAGAGGGCATATAGACGAATTTAAAATTTAGATAAATATATTATACAACAATTTATTTTAGAAAATATATATTTTTCATATATGTAAATAATAAAAAGACTTTAGTATTTCAATTTTGATATTTTTACAATTTGCGGGTTAAATGCGAGTGACCAAATACTTATGAGCGGTAGTGTAAGTGGATGAAATTTTCTTTCGCGGAATGAACACAATAAATGTTATTTCTAACCTCTAAATTAAATTAATAACTTAAAATCAAATCAAGTTTATATTTTGTATATTTCAACACAAAGTACTTATAGAAACAGATATTTTTTTCAGTTTCACAACGTAAAAAGCACACAATTAATTATATGCAATTATTGCTTGTTTGTCGATTACTGTGATGGTGCTTAATTTGTTTTTATTTGTTTGTTTTTTTTTACTATGTTAAATTTCTCTATGTATGACGTTTCATATACACGGATGTGTCTTATGTGAATAAAGATATATTATTATTATTATTATTATTATTGGGTTTCACTTAATATCTACTATTCCCTGTAGGTTATTGTATCTTTTGCGATACAATGAAAGTTGAGAAAATAGAGAAGGGAATGTATAGATTTCGTGTGTCCATCCGACCAGATGTACAGCTAAGTTGTCACAGACAGAACAGTTGTAAAAAATACCAATAAGTAGTTAAGAAAATAATTTAAACGTTAAGGAGATCCTGATTGCGACGCGTTTCGAGTAATTCAACTCTTCTCAGACAATCTGAAACCTCTTAACGGACAATTCTTTATAATTATGCCCTTTTACGATATGAAACTCTCTCTCTCTCTCTCTCTCTATATATATATATATATATACATACATATATACATATATATATATATATATATATACATACATATATACGAGGGGTGTTTCCAATATTCTGGGAATTGCTGCTATAATTAAATAACGCAGCACTTATACGCAATGTTATTGATGCCAGACAAGTCTTGACATGTTTATGCAACTATCTAGTGCAACATTGTTCAGTCTGATTCAGGTATTCGACTGATGTAGACGCGTTTTAGTAGCACTGTTTTTGTAACCATGGAACACGCGGCAAAATCTCAAAGAGCGATAATTTTCTTTTTGTGGAAAGAAGATGTGAAAACGTCAGAAATTATTAGTCGTCTGCAAGGAGTATTTGGTGAATCTGCAGAATCCAAAAGTACTGTTTATCGGTGGATCGATCGTTTTAAAGCCGGTAGAACATCATTAGAAGACGATCCAAGCACGTCGAAAGAAACATTACTGCCGTCGAAAACCTACTGAGACGACAGACGAATGACTATTCGTCAAATTAGTGTACACCTAGGGATAGGTACACGACAAGTTCATGACATCTTGCATGATTGTTTGGGCGTTAGCAAGGTTTCGGCGCGCTGGTGCCAAGGCTGTTGGGACCAGAACAGGAACTCAATAGGTCCGATACAACTTCAAAAGCTGTTAGCTCGTTACTGTGATGAATTTTGGCAACGAATAATAACCACTGACGAAACGTGCATTCCTTATTTCAATCCTGAGACGAAAAGTCAATCCAAAGAATGGCGCAAACCTGAAGGAAGGCCTCCACTTAAGGCGCGTGCAGTTCCGTCTGTTGGAAAGGTAATGCTTACTGTATTCTGGGATTGCGAAGGGATTATTTTCATGGATTATCTGCCGAGAGGTACTACAATTAATGCAGAATATTATTCAAATTTATTATCTGGACCACTGCGACAGGCACTAGTCAAAAAACGGCCTGGAAAGTTGCATAAGCGTCCGTTATTGCAACAGGATAATGCAAGATCACACACCGCAAGAAAAACGAAGGACGTTTTGAACGATTTACGATGGGAATTGATGCAGTACCCACCTTATTCCCCAGATCTTGCACCCAGTGATTAGCATCTGTTCCCAGATTTGAAAAAACCCTTACGGGGTGTTCGGTTTGAAAGTTTAACTGACGTGAAACGTGCTATAAATAGGTGGATCGACAAGACACCGAAAAACTTCTTTGAGGACGGCTTAAAAAAATTAGTTTATCGTTGGGATAAATGTATTCAGTTAAATGGAGATTATGTTGAAAAACGACATTGTAATATTGACGAAAATTAACAAAATTATAAAATTATATTGTAATTCCCAGAACTTTAGGAACATCCCTCGTATATATATATATATATATATATATATATATATATATATATGTATGTATGTATGTATGTATGTATGTATGTATGTATGTATGTATGTATGTATGTATGTATGTATGTATGTATGTATGTATGTATGTATGTATGTATGTAGTATAATAATAATAATCTTTATGTAATACTTCTAATACGATGTAATATTTTATAAACAAAACGTGCCTGAAAGTGTTCAATAAATGCATTGTAGTAATTGTGCAATTTTCGCAAAAAAGATAAACCTTATCTACAAAAGTTTTAATTCGGCTCGTTTGACAATAAGTGAACCCACGCCCCTTATCGCTGCGATTGTCAACCGGCCGCCTGCTTAGAAAATTCACTTTATCAGCATACAATGCAAACAAAGGACGTCGGTCGCAACACACCAAAAGTTTCGTTGATGTGGCGCTGATAAGGATAGATTGTTGCCTACTCATTACTATTACGATATTGTACAGAACGATTTTAGTTGTTTTCTTTAAGGCTTCGCGTCCAGTCCGAACTTGCCATTTATTTTTATTTTTGTATAATTGATACAAATACGGATCAATATTACCTTCTAAAGCAAACTCGTATATTCCCACTTCCCACAAATATGTACATACTTATTTAAGTACTAATAATGCACAAGGAATTGTCTTTGTGTAATACAAAGAAAAAATGGAAAGAAGATATATGTAAATAAATATATTTAGTATTTATATATCAATAGTAAAAATGGTTTTTAAGAGTTTAGATACACAGTATATCTATAACGACACGGTTATCCACTCGCTTAAAGCGTTAGCTTTTTAATAGTATTTAAGATATTTTAATTCGACTAAATAGAAAGCACCTAGTTTTGTGGCATCCCCTGGTGTAAATAGCGATATGCTAACGATAATGTAAACGAGATTCAGGTACCCTGGAGCCGTAGATGCGCTACAGCCCTGCGCACCTTTGGCTCCAGGACCGAACTTTTCTAAAATAAAAACAAAAGTTTACTTTTTTGGTAAAATTCATTTCTTTTATTCAAAGTAGTCACCTTCGGCCTCAATACAACGTTTTGCACGGTCAATTAACATGTCAAATGGATTTTTAAGTTAATCTTTACAAATGTCCTTCAAAATCGCCGTCGACGCCTTTTTAATGGCTTCGATGTCGACATAACTCTATTCGTTCGTCGGCAAATGTAATTTAAACAATAGGTAGAAATCACAGGTGGCCTAATCCGATGAATACGATGAATGATTGATGGTTAAAATGCCATTTGTATTTAGAAAATCAGTGATAAGCGTCGAGCGATGGGATGGTGTATAATCATGTAACAGACGCCAGCACCATTTTGATATTGAGGGCGCACACGACGAATACGCGCCAAAAGACGCTTCATAACACCAAGATAATATACAGCATTGACTATTTGACTAGTTGGTACAAACTCCTTGTGCACTATGCCTTTCGAATCATTAAAAAACATTGTCTTTACTTTTGACTCCTCCAAACGGCTTTTTTTCGGACTTTCTTCGCTTGGATGCTTCCACTCAGAGCTTTGACGGTTGGTCTCTGGTTCATATTAAAAACACCACGTCTCATCGCCAGTTACAATAGAATACCTGAAGTTTTCGTTCTTTTTTGAGTCTTTAATCAAGTCTGTACAATGTTGAATTCAGTTAGTTGGTGTGATACAAACCTTGCACAAATCTTTCTCAGTTTCAAAATGCGATGAATTGAATCTTTGAAAATATATAGTTTCGTTTCCACGTATCGCAATGAGGATTTCGGCTTATTTCTGATAAATTCACTTCGTTGTCATTTATGTCCGCATGACCATCTTGAAATCGTTTATACTACTCATACACACTCGAACATGATAAACACACATCACCATGTTTAAAATAGAACTTGAATTAACTTAAACTAAGAATTATCAGGTTGTTACAATTGTAATGTTCGGTTTTTCCTTCAGTCTGAACTGAATCGCACCTGTGTGAAGACGTGTATGTTTTTGGTGAAAATTATTATTGTATTTGTAGAAAAGGGTATTTATTTTGAAGTGTGTACCTGTTCCATTTCTTGGAAAGATTAATACACCATTCCTTGTCTCGCCTATGGAAATACTGTCGGCAAGAGATATTCGGGCAATTTACCTCTTTCAATTTAAAAAAGGATTAAATGCAGCTGCAGCAACGCGAGAAATTAATCAGACGTTCGGTGAAACCACGTGTAATGAACGCACATTACGGCGATGGTTTAAAAAATTCAGCGAGGGAATTTTGATTTGGAAAATGAGCCTCGCGGATATGCGCGTAGCACCGTTAATGACGACGAGCTGCGTGTAGAAGTTGAAAGTAATCCGTCGACGACAGTGCGTAGCCTTGCAGAAACATTTCAAGTGTCCATTGCCACCATTAGTCGTCACCTTTCTTCGATTGGCAAAGTGAAGAAACTCGATCGATGGGTGCGCACCAATTAACTCAAGCCAATAAGCATCGTTGATTAGAGGTGGCTACCTCTTTGGCTAATCGACGGGAAGTTGAACCGTTTCTTCATCGAGTGGTAACGTGTGACGAAAAGTGGATACTTTATGATAATCGGAGACGGTCGGGACAATGGTTAGATCGAGGCGAAGCACCAAGACAGCATGCACGAGCATCACTTCACCCGCGAAAGATTATGGTGACTGTATGGTGGACCAGTAAAGGTATTATTCACTATTCATTTTTGTAACCTGGTGAAACCATCACGGCAGCGTCCTATTGTGTCGAACTGGAAACTATGCATGGAAAATTGAGCCGCTTGCAGCCCTCACTAGTCAATAGACATGGACCCATACTTCTTCATGATAATGCAAGACCTCATGTTGCACGACAGACAATCCAAAAACTTTCGGAATTTGGTTACGAAATTCTCCCTTGCCCACCTTATTCACCTGACTTTTCGCCAACTGATTTTCGTTTTTTCCGAAGTTTAGACAATCACTTAAAAAACAGGGACTTCCCTGACCGGGAGTCTGTAATATGTGAGCCGTCAAAACCTAGATTTCTTTTCAAAGGGAATTTTTCAGCTTCCAAGCCGTTGGCAACAAACTATTGATGTAAATGGAGACTATTTTGCTGAATAAATATTTATATTTTCTAAAATTTTGACTTTTTTTATTCCTTACAAAATCGGACATTTCATATGTAACAACCTGATACTATTTAAAAAAGCTCCGTTTTCTTTGCGACAGAATGTATATACATATATATATATATATATTATTCGCGTAATTTGTTTCTAATTGTTATTAAACTATTGTTTATATTTTTGATTAGCTCAAATTGTTCTTGTCAAAGTATTAGTTGCAGTATTTTCTTAAATAAGCCGATAACAGCCTTATCTTAACGTGTTGTAATACAGCTTTTTCTGGGTCCTGGAGTATCACCTTTGGGTTTGTTGATCACACTTTACCCATTGCCTGACGAAATCTTTCGACTTATGCGAGTACCTAACTTCCGTTGCAATTGTCATTTTAGAACCTTTACGGTGCGCACTCAAAAACGCTACTTGAAAACGTTTTTTGCATACGCTGCACTCATTTCAATAAAAACTATTATGTGCGTTATATACAACAGATAATTGAACCGACTAGGCTTATTAGAGGGAAGAAGATATTTTAGAACTGGCAAGGTGTACTAAAGGGAAGAAGATATTTCTACCAACTTTCACCTTCCTTCTCGTTAACTTTCCCTTTATGTGATATTGTTTGTTATTATACAGACTGTAAATCAACGTTCCTGAAATTTTAAAGTCATCAGTAAAAAATTTTTGCGATAAATCGTAATGCTTCAAATAAATGTAAGAAAACGGGTATTATTTAACGCAAAAAATGTGTTAATTTTAATAAAATTCATTACCAAAGATGAGTCTCATTCATTTTCAATGGAATTTTGTCACCTAATTAGTGGAAATTTATTCTGTTGTGTTCGATAATTTTCTTTTTTTCATATAATACTAACACTTCTCGTAAATATCATAACTCGGATTATTTAAACACCAAAAACGAGTCGTTAAGAACACAGGAAAAGGGTTAAAAAGGTGTTGAAATTCAGATATTTTTCTTTATTTTCTTTGTGTTTTGTTGTGCCTGAATCACGCGCCTTGTCGATGTCTATCAGATAGCAACGGTTTAAAAATTGCTTTTGTTTTAGAAAAAAGGAAGAGCCAAGGCAAAGGAAATAACAAGAAAAGGAAAGGTGTAAAAATTAAGAAAATTATTTTCCAGAAAATTTATACTTTTTCGCCTAGTGTTTTACGTTTCCTATCTTTCAAGTTAAACTGATACGAACACTTATTAGTATTATGCATATACATATATTTTCTATTATTTATTTATTTGCGTAGATACGTAAAGTATTTATTCAAGTTCAGTAAAATATTTTGTTTATGTAATTTCCTAGATGAGAGGTTACATGTGTATGTACGCATTTCCACATGAGCATTAGCAATACATCTGGAATGCAAATCGTTCTATACTGTTGTGATTAATTAACTTCAAGGTCGTTAGTAATGATTTTTTCATTCGATTTTTTTTATTTCAATAAATCATTTCTTTGTTGTACTCATAATTTATTGAACAAATTGTCAACACATGCATGTAAATATATACTTTGGATAATATTTACTCATGTTGTGCCTTTGGATAATACACATTGTGATGATGAAAAAAAGCATATTTTAACAACATAGACAGTTGTTTATGTATTAAAGTCTCGGTGTGCTACTTCGTTTACGACAGCGCAATGCCACAGTATACGAGGGAGCGTTTTTATATTCGCGGAATGGTGGACAAGGGGTGGAAATAAAAAAACCAAATTATTTTTCTTTTTCAATATATTCACTTGCAAGACGGATACATTTTTCACATCTTTCAATTAATTTATTTATACCCTCATAAAAAAATGATTTCTCTTTATCTGCAAAATACGCCGAAACTGCCTCCTTGACTTCATCATCGGCAGTAAATTTTTTACCCCGCAGCTCTTTTTTCATTTTCGGAAACAGGTAATAATCACTCGGGGCCAGGTCTGGGCTGTAGGGTGGATGATTCACAATTTCGAAGCCCACCTTATGCAGGGCAGCTAACGCAACGCGGCTCTTGTGGACGGGCGCGTTGTCGTGCAAAAGCAGAACACCTTTTGTCAATTTTCCCCGTCTTTTCTCTTGAATGGCTTCTTTTAGTCGCTCTAATATTGAAGCGTAATATTCTCCGGTTATAGAAACATCTTTATCTTTATAATCAATCAACAATATTCCTTCCGAGTCCCAAAATACCGTTGCCATGAGTTTCCCAGCTGATTATGACACTTTAAATTTCTTGGGAGGTACTGTGCCCTTTTTATGCCACTGCATGGAGTCTTGTTTGGATTCAGGTGCATAATGATCAATCCAAGTTTCGTCTCCAGTAACAATTCCACTCAATACACCATCCTTGTCTTCATTACAGAGGTCCAAAAATACACGCGAACACTCTACGCGCTGTTGTTTTTGCAGCGGCGTGAGCATTCTCGGCACCCATCTTGCGCTGACCTTAGACATGCCGAGATGATCGTGTAGGATTTTAAAAATTGTTGTATCGGATACTCCAACCATTTCTGCGAGTTGTTTCTTCTTTAGTCGAGCATCTTCGAGTACAATTTGTTCAACTTTTTTGATAAGTGCTGGCGTGGTCACCTCAATGCTCCTGCCCGACCTCGGGTCGTCTTCAAGGGATTCCCTTCCTTGTTTAAATAAACTATGCCACTTGTACACCATGGTTTTTCCTGGACAAGAGTCGCCGTAAACCAATGACATCTCATTCATTATGGTCGCGACTGATTTTCCTTGCCTGGTAAGGAACTTTATAACGGCACGATATTCGATTTTTTCCATATTTCACTTTTCACTCCTGATTATGTTACTTGCTTGACGATAGCTCAAAGACTAACTGTCTAATAACAATGAAACTTCGTATTTATACTAATCATGAGTCGCTGCATAGGCCACGCCCCCAATGCGCGTACTCACCCCTCTACAACCCGTTCATTCCGCGAATATAAAAACGCTCTCTCGTATATTAATTCATTAGATTACTATGGTATATTTAGAATTAGGTACAGCTTTTCTTTACTACTTATAACAAATTAGTTGTCGAAATGCTATGGATTAAAATTACCCTTCTAACGCGATGAAAAACTTTCCACTTCTCTCACTACAGTTTTCGTCTTCGTTCCGGTTTCTGATTTACTTTCCTGCAAATGCAGAGTCACGGCGAAAAGAAAATTTTCAAGTGACGTCAGTGAAAGAAAAATTTTAAAGCTTTGGGAGTGACACTGTGTTCGAGTATTAAAAATAGAATAATCTATCGCTTGCGTGTCAGTAATTTATTAGTAGATGAAAGAAATCGGAAACGGTTTGCTTCCAATATAGAATGTAAGAACGAGCAGAAAGGAAAAGAAGAGAACGTCTGGATTCGTCGTGCGATGGAGAAAGAGGCAACGGGGTGACCTGGTTTCTGTTCGATTAGGTTATAACCTCGCTCGCCTAAATGCGTTGTCTGCTGAGGCTGTGTTCTGTTGTGTTGGTCGACTGGTCTTGTCCCTAGGGTTTCAGATAACTCGACGTAATAGGAAAATATGTTTTCACTTAGAAACGGGAATTGAACGTGCATTTCGTTCAGAAGTAGTGAAGGTAAATCGGTGAAAGGCACGAAATGACGTTTGTGTGAACAACGATTTGCGTATTCGCAAGAAATTGATTGCATCATTAAAAATAATATTTCCTGCTATTCCACCTCTGTTAGTAATTGCAGAAAATTAACTAAAAATTTTCGGCGTTGAAGAGGAGTCGAACTTGTATCTATCGCTTTCTAGACGATTACTTTAACCAATTAAACCACCAAACATAACTTCGATTAGATGACATTATATTTGAAAATATGTATAAACTTGAATTAAAGAATAATAAGCTGCTAGCATTGTTAAATGCACATACTGCACAAACTGCGGAGGCAAACCCAGATTTTTATGTTGACGTAAATTTAAACTTCCTCAAATTTTCTCTCAAAAGTTGATATTTTTCAAAAGTTAACAAATGTTCATGTACTGGCATTTTTGAAGATTCTAAAACCAATTCTGTTGTTAAAATTCTCTTTTTTGGCTTAATATTGAGAAATTAAGAAACTTAAAGATCATTGATCACTAAGGTTTCCATATAACCCCTTTCCACATTAATTTTCGTAATTCTGTATACGTATTTCGACAACTAACTTGTCATAATCAACAGATAAATTAAGCAATGTTGCACCTGGAGAACTACGGTAATAAATACTTTTACTTTCATTGGTACGGATCGTGTGCGAGATTAATTGTTTCGTACGGGTATTTATTACCGTAGTTCTCCAGGTGCACCACTGCTTAATTTATCTGCTGATGATGATAACTTAGTTGTCGAAATACGTATACAGAATTACGAAAATTAATGTGGAAATGGGTTATATAGCAACAAATTATCTTCTGTAATTTGTACCCAGGCTTCTTGAAGTTGTTCCCACAATACAGTGGTGGATGAGAGAGCACGTTTTTCGAACCTTCCGGTCCAATTCTTCCCAAAGACGCTCTATTGGGTTCAGATCAGGACTTTGAGCTGGCCATACCATTATAGAGGTTTGCCCTTGCTCTTCTAGTTGACGCAAGTAATCGCCACACAATCTAGAAGTGTGTTTCGGATCGTTGTCCTGTTGAAATACAAAGTTTTCGCCAAGAATCCTTAGTCCTGAAGGAACAGCGTTATTTTCTAAAATTTCCTTGTAGCTTTCTTTTCTTAGGATTCCCTCAATTTTGACGAGATCGCCTACAGATCTTCCACCAAAACACCCCCAAATCATTACTGAACCTCCCCCATGTTTTACGGTAGGCGCAATACATTCTGGCAGTACTTTTTCTCCTGCGGATCTTCTTACGAATATTCGCCTTTTACTACCGAAAAGTTCAAACTTCGATTCGTCTGTCCACAACACATTATTCTACTGATCAATCGTCGAATTCTTATGTTCTTTAGCCCAATTTAGTCGTTTTATCTTGTTTTGCTCTCGTAGTAGTGGTTTTCGCAGAGCAATTCTTCCGTATAAACCCGCTTGCCTTAACCTTCTCTGTACCGTGGACACACTAATTGGTTTAGCACGCGCTCTATTCATTTCAGCAGCAACTTCTGGTGCTGTTTTTCGTCTATCGCGTCTACTTATCCGTATTAGATGCCGGTCATCTGCAGATGTCGTCGCTTAGCGTCGTTCAAATCTTGTTGGAAAATGTACCACTTTCTTCAAATTTTTTAACGTTATAATCAACGGTTCTGCGATTTAATCGTAATTCTTTTGCAATTTCGCGATTACTTTTACCCGTACGATGATAAGCAATTATCATAGCACGCACTTCAATAGATAGTTCCTTCGTCTTTGGCATTGCATTAAAATATTCACAATAACTCTCTATTTCACTGTTTTCGCAACAAAAGATGAAGGATGACTGACATAAAATTTATTTTCCTTTTTGAATAACACATCCTAATATTGTAATTAGTTAGTACAATAACACAATATTGGTAATACCTTTCGGAAATGCAGGTAAAACTGTTAATATTGTAGGGATTAGCCTATATAATATTTATAGTATTTTTCCAATTTATGACACCTTTACGATATATCATAAACAATTTAAGATTTTCGTAGAAATTCATATGGAATTACTTCCACTAATAATATTGTTGAATAATTATAATACAGATTTTTCGAAAGATAATCCGTATTTCAGGAAACACATAAAATTGGGGTGGGCAAATAAATATGACCGGTAGTGTACATACTGCAAAAACAAAAATCAAAACTTTTTATTTTGATAAAAATACCATTTGTCATTAAGATTGTGCATTAATAATTGCTCATGTGCTGACATTTCCAAAGCTCAGATACGATTCTGTTGTCAAAATTTATTTAACACTTGGCTTAATCTTAAGGAAATAGGAAATTTCAGTTTAACAGATAACGACAGGTTGAATAGTCAATAAAAGTGTGTAAAATTAAAGTGTTACAAACATTAATTGATATTCAAAAGTTCACTTTCCACTCATAAATATGTATGTCGTTTTCAAACAAATGAATTAATGTATGTTTATACAATCTATGTCATTATCTGTAAGCAAATATTGTATTTAAAATTGCCAATACATTATGTCTTTTTATACTGTTTATTAAATCACAAACACCTTTTTTTAATTTTAACTTCTATTCTGGGAAAATTTTATAATTCAGAAACACATTTCGAAGTATAACAGTTTATATAAACACCAACAGACTATAAGAAGTGTATTTATTGCCACATAATTATCAACTTGAAGAAGTCATATTGATTTAAGTCTTTATAGATATTAATATGTATATCTTATATAAACAAGTTACCACTTGTCAAACCACTTTACAGAACGTGAACACTAAAATTCTTTTCTTTCTTTGATTTATTAAGTTTTACCGGTTAAATGTTAATTTTAAATTTCTACTTATCATGCAATTACTTATGCAAATATTAGACACTTTTGATATTTTTATGTAGATTTTATTCGCTTTTAACATCAGTTGTTGCAGTGTGGTGTAAGAATTCTTTGTAAATTATAAACGTTAAACGAATTTGGGAGTTATAATATTAATACGAATACAACATACACAGTCTGTCGCCTTTTTAATGGCTTCGACGTCGGCATAACGCTGTTCTTTTCTCTACAAATGTAGTTTGGAGAATAGATAGAAATCACAGGGGTCAAATCCGGTGAATGGTTGATGGTCAAAATGCCATTTGTAGTTAGAAAATCAGTGATAAGCGTCGAGCGATAAGATCGTACATTATCAAGTAACAAACGCCAACTACCATTTTCACGATATTGAGGGCGCACACGACAAATAGGCGCTAAAAGACTTTTTATAACACCAAGATAATTATATAGCATTGACTGTTTGACTAGTTAGTACAAACTCTTTGTACACTATGCCTTTCGAATCATAAAAACATGTCAACATTGTCTTCACTTCTGACTTTTCTGCTTTTTTCGGTCTTTCTTTGTTTGGATGCTTAAATTCAGAGCTTGGTCTCTGGATCATATTGAAAACACCTCGTCTCATCGCCAGTTACAATAGAATACCTGAAGTTTTCATCGTTCTTTGAGTCTTTAATCTGGTCTGTACAATGTTGAATTCAGTTAGCCTGTGTGGTACAAACCTTCCACAAATCTTTCTCAATTCCAAATGCTGTGTCAAAATGCGATGAATTGAATCTTTGGAAATATCTAATTCCATTCCCTTGTATCGCAATGAGGATTTCGGCTCATTTCTGATAAATGCACGCACAAGCTTGATGTTACTTTCCGTAACCACAGATTCTTTTGCACCAGGATGTTCGTTGTCATTTATGACAGTACGACCGTCTTTAAATTGTTAAATGCACACTGTTGTTACTTTATGCGCAATTTCTTTGCTTCTAATGATGCAAATGTCAAGATATTTTGACATAACATTGGTGAAAGATCTACCTTACCGACGCATATTTTTTTAATAGATGGCCCCACTAAGAATTATTATTTTAAAAAAGTTCTGTTTTCTCGGCGACAGACTCTGTACTTATAACAAATTGCCTAATTCGAAATAATTTGATGTCAACAACTTCATAATAATTGTAAGAAGAACAAAAAGAAGGAATTCAAAGAAGTATTTACAGATTATACCAAAGATGTTCGACTTTTATAGGCTAAACTATAGCATGGGTTTCTCAGAGAGACATGTGATCAGCCTTATATTGACAATGACCTTGTCCTCCGAAATTTCAACTCTGGCGGTGCCTTTAAAGAATAAATATATTTTGTGGTAATTTTTATTCTGAGAGAATAGTTTCATTTCTTTCATTTTATGTCTTCAGATAATTACAAAATATTTTTTACTAATTCAATGCTTAAGTCACAACTTTTAATGGAATTTTGTCATGGAAAGATTCAATAAAAAATAATTAAAAATAACTTTTTTACTTTATGTATATAATTTGTAAGTCTAAATACATATTTTGACCACTACATTGTCATCATCAGAGGTACAAAAATAATAACATTCGGAGTACTGTCACATAGTTTACATAAGTAGAGTACATCATACCAACACCAAAGCATTAAGTAAATACATTGGTGTGTTGCTGATGACGACATCATAGTTGTCGAAATACATACCCAGAATTAAAAAGTGCCTTTTAACAAAGGATTATTTTTAATTAACTTTTATAACGTTAGCCACTGTTTCTGATTTAATTTGAATACGTCCAACATTATTTAGAAACCAAGAACCATTGGTTGTCGTAAAGTATACGTCACGATATTTAATAAAGTTTCGCAATTAGCAATCATTTGAAATGTTGAGGCGATTGCCGAGCTTGTTAACAAATCTATCATGCGGATTGAAATTAGGTTTCTTTAAAAATATGTTGTGCAGAACGAAGAATGGTTAGAACAATATCGACCCACAGGCATTGTGTATATTTTTTAATTAAGAAACTACTCAAAATAAACAAAACAAGCATAAGAAGTAATTTTTAGTAAAAGTACTTTTCTATCGCAAAATATTTACAATGTTTTAATGGGTGAAACTAGACGCAGTTAGGACATTATCCAGTTTAATAATGTCCTAAAGACGAAACTAATCGTAATTAATATATAATGTAGGGTGAAATTTAGATAAAGTGTTTTATTTACTCCTTAGTATTTACTTTTAGTCCTGCGATACTCTTCCTATACAACAATAGTTCGATGTCTTCAAAATATGCTTTTGTTTCAGATATTACCCCATCTACAACCAAATCTCTTGCCAGCCAATCATTTTGTCAAATTGAGGAGTAAGAAGAAGCCACTAGAGGGTAAATCTGGGGAATGAGGTGCGTTTAGAAGTATTTAGTAGTGTACATTAATTTTTATTTGTGCAATCAATAATAAACAAGCTAATTCCTTGTCGTAATGCAAACAAATTTTTTTCTTAGCAAACTCTGATCGTTTGCTTTTGCTTTGAATGTGTGTTTTTCTAGCCATGCAGCATAATATTTTCCTGCGATGGTTCTTCCTTTCTTAGGATATATAAAAAATAGTAATTAGTGTTTCCCAGCCAACAGAACTGTTTTTTATCCTTGGGAGCACTTAAACCAGTTTCTATCTATTGTGTAGACAAGTCTCAACCTTTTTGTACAGCCACTCAATAAATTTCTTTATACTGGTACTGCAACCTAAATAATATATTTCATGTTCTAACAAAATGTTTAACTATTTATATATATAGTTTCTCTATCATTTCGCGATCCAGAGGTTAAGAAACGCTGGTCTATTATTCTGTCTCAGTTATGTTTAAGAAATATTTAGGGTATAGTTACAAAACGATTGCGTTGGAAAAATTCCAACGCGTAGATGCCAGTCGGCGAGTGAATCGTCGGTGAGAATCGAGAACGTTTGCGGAGCTTTCTAAATCTACGTTTATGGCGTGCAGCGCAATATTCGCGTCTTTAGCAAAAAATAACAATTGCCAGATACTAAACGATTCAAACTTCAGAAAATAAGTTATGTTTTTGATATTCTGATCGCTATTTATTTACACATCAGACCAAGTATATTTCATTCCATTCTCGTATTTTAACACTTTGTGTGAACATGTCTCAACATGCAGCAACAAGCAGCTTTCTACGATTCTTTGTTGCGTCATATTGCAAAACTTTCCTAATACTCTTTGTATAGTAAAATGTTTATTTTTGTTTTACAAAAGATGTATTAATATTTCGTTTATCCTCGTTTAGTCTAAATGACTGCATTAATTCTATCCGGCATACTTGAAATACTAGTTTTTAACACTTCTTGCACTTTTGCGTTCTCTTGCCAATGTATGTGAATATTAAAGCGTTAGATGATCAAAAAAAAAATGAGAATAAAACTCTTAGACCTCAATAAAGCCTTTGACACAGTGGACTACAAAATTCTACTATAGAAGCTATAGTATTATGAATCTAGAGCAGCGGTCGCCAACCCGTTGATCGCGAGCTACCTGTAGCTCGCAAGGGAAATTCTGGTAGCTCGTACCTTGCAAAACATTTTTAAAATATAAAAGATTTACATTCCCTAAATTGCTCAAATTCTTATTTTTTATGAGCAGTATGTACTCGTACTCAAATAATATTAGTTTATTTATATTATTTTATGTTAATAAACGAAGTAAATGTGTGTGGAATACAACTGTGCATTATTTCATTTCGGTTGGCTTGGGTCTCTTATATACAGGTAGCTCACTATCTATTCCAAAACTATCGAAGTAGGTCAACTCATTAAAAAGGTTGGCGACCACTTCCCTATTACATTTAATACAATCTTACTTCTCAGAAAAATTCCGTTTTTGATAATCTGATCGCCATTTATTTACACATCAGACCAAGCATATTTCATTCCATTCTCGTATTTTAACACTTAGTAATGATTTTCACAATTTACATATTTATGTGTTGATTCTTAGAAATTTATCTTTCGATAAGTGTTCTAACAAAATTATTAAACAATTTTATACTATTTTGGCAAAGGTTTTCTGAAATCCAATGTGAATTACAATCGCATATTTGTCTGGTTCAAAAAGAAAGGAGAAGGAATACTGATTGCTGTATTTACATACAACGTATCCTTAATTATCATATGCGTACACATGGTATAATAAAAATTATTCAAATGAACACGATATCGTCGACATGAATCAAGGTTGTGAATCGACTAACCTTGGCGCTCTTTAATATAGTCACATATTGTTAACAATTATTATCGATCTTATCTAACGGAATGAGTATGAATTGCCTGCTTACTAAACCTAGAAAGTTAACAGCCTGTGTAAATTGTAATGTCTTTATCCGTTTTTTATTTTTATCTCGCGACTGCCGGCACCATAAAGCTACGTACAAGATTCCATCGTGACCTGAATTATTGCAACTGCCATCGCCGCCGATGAGATGCCCATCTGTCCTTCGGAAAATGCGCACGCCTCGGAAGATGAAAAAGAAAATGCGCCGTTAATGCCACTCGGAGTCATTTGAGGTCGATCCTTTTATTGTCTTTACATGCCAATTAAAAAAGAGAAATTTTCTTATACGCGAGTAACTTGTTACATCGAGCATATCGAAGAATACGGAGGAGACGTCAACAACGTGCCTTTTCCTTAGTCGGTGCAAGATTTGTAATGAATACATTTATAATAACATGTGGATATTTAACGCCAATTATAAGAAAACATATTCGTTCTTAATTAATGAGCTTCAGCATCCACGGAGCTACAACAGAGGAGACATTAAAAACGTGTCTTTTCCTTAATCGGTGCAAGATTTGTAACGAATACGTTCATAGTAACAACATGTGGATAATTAACGCTAATTATGTGGCAACAATGTTGTTAATTAATGAGCTCCAGCATCCGCAAAGCTACCACAAAAAGAGTTTCTTCTAGTTTTTGCAGATTATTAAATATTTATGAAAATACGACAGGTAAAATTGCGAATACTGTTATGGTGAAGTACATTAACAATCGAATATATGTACTTACGTCCATATGGATTATAAGAAGTATTTTCAAGGAAGATTCTTAACTCATAAAAATAATTAATGAAAACCGTATAGTTTTACAAACTATAACAAAGTTAAAATAAACAATTTTTGCAATGAGCCCTTACATTTTTATGTTGTTTCAAATGTTTTTCTATAAAATACTTAGAACTAATGGCAGTGAAAGGAATCTTTCCCGGTAAACCGGGGAGTAAACATTTTATAACTTGGAGGTTGGTTATTAATGCTATGACCAAGTCAGTTTGATCATTAAGTAAGACTTGGCTATTATCAGCGTTTTCCTTTTTTTATATATGTAATAATATATAATATGATTCTAGGATGTCGAGTTTGTGACCTTTTTTGTCTATGTATATGTAAAACTTCAAAGTTTTCTTTATCGTGCATGTATGTATACCTGCCTTCTATCAGACTATTAGCTAATTTTGAGTTTTCTTTGTTTAACTAAACTGATCTTATATGTTCTTCAACTGTAATTTTAAAATTCTAATCTGCCTGGCCTACAAAGGGTAGTAGGAAATACACCTCTCCATCCTCTGAAACCAATCTTTAAACCAGTTCAGCCAAGCTTCACTAGGGAGTAAAGCACACTTGTTGTCCCAAGCCCGCAGAAGGTCCTCATCACTGGAAAACCGCCTCCCTTTTAGCTTCATTTTCACATGCGACAACAGTGCAAAGTCGTAGGGAGCAAGATCTGGACTGTAGGGAGGGTGCTCGAGAAGTTTCAATCTTATCGTGGTTAAATATTCCGTGCAGGCTTTGGCGCGGTGAGCTGGAGCACTATCGTAATGGAGGAACCAGGTGTCCATTCTTAACTATGGCCGCAGGTTCTTCATAGATCCAATGACTTTTGGGCAGGCTCTGTTCAGTATACCACTTAACTGTGATTGTCTTCTGTGTGTCCAAAACGACGCGTTCCACAATTCCAATCAATTTGAAAAATACAGCTATCATTTTCTTCTTTACACATCGGGATTTTCTGACAACTGCCGGTGTGTCCTCATCATCAAAGACCCAAACTTTGTTTTGAGCTTTGGTCGGCACATCGTAATAGTACAGCCACATTTTGCCACCTATTACGATGTTGTTCACATACCGAGATTGTCCCTTATTAAACTTTTTTAGCATCTCCCGGCACCAAGTCACACGTCGTGTCATCTGCTCTTCAGTCAGTCGATGCTGCACCCAGAGAGAACAAAGTTCCTTCACGTGCAAATTATCATGTAGAATCGAACGAATCGCTGGTGCATTTAGGCCTGAGGTACCCTCTATCTGTTGGTAGGTTACTCGCCTATCCTCGCCAAGCACTTTCCTCACAGTAGTAACGTTTTCCTCCGTAACAGACGTTCGTGGCCTTCCCGGCTTCTCAGCATCTTTCACAGTTAAATTTCCCCTTTGGAATTCTCTATACCACCTGAATATTGTGCGATGTGGACAAATATCACCTAGTGCAAGAGTCATTTCTTCGAAGCACTGGTCTATGCACGCACGAAATTAAAACGCAAAACTGCCGATGCCATCGCAAGCACTTTACACTATCACTGCTAATGAATAACTGAGCCCATCCACATGGCGCGGCGGCTACTATGCACATATGAACATGTCTCAACAAGCAGCTTTCTACGATTCATTGTTGCGTCATATTACAAAACTTTCCTAGTACCCTTTGTATATACTTTTTAGGACAATCGTTACATTTTATAAATATAAAGAAAAACTAGGTTTCGTAATAAACCTTATACTCTATTATATTGTAACCTTTCCAGATCTGCTGTGGTCTTCATGTCTCGTCAAAGTACATTCCTTCCTAGCTTCGTTTTTTAATTAGCCTTCAAAACCTAGAGAACGTTTTTCCTATATAGAATTTTGTTTCAAGATATTCATGCTACATTTATAGAAATCACGTTCCTGACAAGTCTTCAAATTGGTTTCATACGCGGATCACAGTCTGCTATTACTACTATTCTACTTGATATAATCTACATGTGTTTCTTCTGCAAAATTAATGTTCATATGTTTGTTAAGCTTTCAAAGGCTTTTTACTAAATCCACTGACGTACTAATATACTTTCTGTCATTATTCTACCAGTCCATAATGTTTGACTTGAGGAGTTAAATTTCTCCCACATGTCCTGAGATATATTTTTATTATATTTTTGTTGGCCGTTTTGATGCTTCTTTTTGCAATGCTGCAGAAAAGCTTTGGTTTCATGGAAGCCACAGACATTTTGGCTGTAGGCTAAGAAAATTTAGGTTTGAATAATAGGTCTGGTGGTCTATGTTGCTTCTGATAAGATTGGCAGTAAACAGAGCATTATGTTTCCAAAGCCGTTCTTCAAAACTGCTAAATTCACCCTTCCAAGAGACGGGAGTACTCGTTGTTCCTCTCAGATTAGGTTCCATCCAGCTTAAAACTCGGATATTTTAAACATTTTCATTAGACTCTTAACTTCAACTTAATTCAAATGGACAAGAGAGAGATACCATATAATAGAAGCATATTTCAATTTGCTGGCGATGAAAACAGGGAAACAACAACCAAATTATTGAAGATGGCGTAGTAATCTCAAAATATTTAGGCTCACAAAATATGAATAAAAGAAGAAATGAGTATGTAACATGATGGATCGGCCAAAATGGTCAATGTGGCCTGTAGGCTACTGTGTATTAGGTAGGTGATAGGCGACATCTACAAGGACAAAATAAACATACTAAGCGAATTGCTCGTTTGCATTGTGTCCGTACGAAAAGACGGCAAGATGATCCCAAAAAAGCTCCACGTATCATTGTTCAGAGTTCGAAAGTGCATTCGGATTTTTGAAAATCAAGTTTGCATTTAATTATTCGTATGCTTTAGATCATTTGAATAATTAATAAATGCAATCTGTAAATCATTTGATATTGTTCGGCACCTTCTGTGGGTCTTTTTACGGATAATATTCGAACAGCTGTATCTCTATAGCGCTTAAGAATCGGACACATCTTCATATGAACTTTTTAGTTCATGATATTCCATTACCACTCCCTAAAATATTTAGCATTCCTTCTGAAACACCCTGTATATGTATTTCACCGCTACTTAGATTTTACTCTCCTCGTGCGATCGAAAAGAAAATTAACCTTGTTATTCTTACTATCCAAGCATGTCCGCATTAACACATCAACTGTTCCGTTCTTGCGCCACTTAAAATTCAGTTAAATGGAACGAACCATTCTCCATTACATACGTACACGTGAAAAGAGAATAAAAAAGATAGTCAATCTCTTTTCTGACTCTCCTGACTGGCATTTTTTCCTCCTCTTGTTGTACACGATCACAAACGTGCCACGGTTCTTCGTCCTTCTCTCCTTCCTACTTCTTCTTTAACGACCGAAGTTAACTGTTACTCGTCCCAGATTTTGAGCTCCTCGAACCGTTAGCTTTGTAGAAAGAAGAAGTTAGGTGGATGCCTTTGAGCGATACAACGCTGCCGCCTCAGCGCGGAGAGGCCACGCCGTCGATTTCTCGTCGTCGTGGGAATGTGAATATATTTCACTTTTGCATGGCTCATTCAGTTCCGTACTCAATATGTCACTGACTAACTGTATGGTTGTGTACATATATAAATATGATATTCTCCGTTAAAAGCGTACAAAAGATAACAGCATAAATGAAAAGTTTTTGGAAGTAGGAGAATTTATGAGATTAAACTGTTTGCATACGAACGTAGACAAATTGAAGCAAAGTATATGTATGTATGTACATATGTATGTATGTATTCAGATATAAGGAACGTCTAGAAAGATGACATAACTATTTTAGTTACTGACTCTGCTTTTGAGATTAATACGCTTATTAAAATATTTAAAGGATGTTTTTTCATTAGACGGGTACAGGTTTTACTGATAATAGTACTAGAAATGTTTTTAATCTGTCGCACATACAGTTTCTGGCGAATAAATGAGAGCCACCTTCGGATTTTGCTTTCTTTTTAAATTTATTGTAAATAAGATAGAAACAGACACATATTGCTAATATAAAATGTTTATTTTTGTATGTATATTAAAGCGTTAGATGATCGAAAAAGGATAACTGTTAGACCCCAATAAAGCCTTTGATACAGTGGACTACAAAATTATACTACAGAAGCTAGGGTCTAGATTTATAAGAATCTAGAGGTTCCCGTTTACATTTAATACGATCTTACTTCTCAGAAAGTAATGCGATCCACAATATGAACCGTTGAAGTTGGAGTACCACAGGGTTCGATTTTGGGGCCACTATTGTTTATAATCTTCATAATTAATATATACAGTTATCTAAATGAAGCACAATGTGCTTCTACGCAGATGACACTAGTAAAAGATGAATGTGAGGGTAGATTATAGACTCAAATATAGTAATAGAAAAGGCTAATCACTGGTTTGCTGCTAATAAACTAAAACTAAATAACAATAAAACACATCATCTAAATTTAACAACAAAACTCAAGACTAGATGATTGTGAAATTTCTTGATATGCACATGGATGAAGAATTAAAATGGACCCAACACGTGGATCTACTGGTAAAGAAACTAACAACAGAAATTTACTACATTAAAAGAATAAAAATGATAGTAGCATACCAGGCCCTTATATTTACCTACCATTCCGTTCATTGTCACCTCCTATGGTATCCTCTTCTGGGGAACCTCCTCTGCGGCCGAACAGATATTCACTCTGCAAAAAAAGGCAATACGTATTATATCTGACCTCGGATATCGTTATTTATGCAGAGGGTATCACAAGCAGCATAAGATACTCATATTGATATCCATACATACACAGCCCTAAAATGTATACACGAACACTAGCGATAATACAAAAAAAAATGCGACTTACTTTACTATTCGCGACATAGAAATGATCTGCCCATTTCAAAACATCGTATTATAACAATAGAAACAATACAAATCAATACAAACTATTGGGGCATCAAACTTTATAATGACATAGCTCTAGAGAAACCAAAAAGGCAGTTATTGAGAAAGAGTTTTATACACTAGAGGAGCACTTCAGCGATCATTTGTAAGCTGAATTATCGAATTTTCGTATTAAACGTCTGTATCTATACATATATTCTGTTTGTGCGTCTTGTATATATATATATGAACATGTATTTTCTCGGGTTCTAAGCCGCGTGTGAGTTGGGTCCTGAAAAGAATCGTTCTCTCGACGTTTCAACGGGATCTCACTCGTCATCTTCTGGAGCTGGTCTGTCGCTTACTGACGCTGAAAATCGTCTGAAACAGAAGCTGACGAGTGAAATTTCATTGAAATGTCGAGAGAACGGTACTTCTTGGGACACAACACACACGCGACTTAGAACTTGAAAAAATACAAAATCTTGAAGGAAGGCCTGTAGTTAATTTGAAATCCCTATGTAAAAAGATTAGGACCTGTTGCGTATGCTCACAATTTATAGTAAGCTCAAACGCCACGAAGCTGTAGCAAACAATAAAAGAGATTTGACACTCTATTAAAGCATAGCATATTAGTATTTTGTATGTTTTAATTGATAATATAGATAATGACTACTCTAAGCTAATTTTGATGTCGAAAGCCAAAACGCACACAAAACGTAGTGTACGTTTTGGCTTTCAATGGTACAGATCGTGAACGGAATTTGTTTCGTGCGGGTTTCTTACTTTCCAGGCGCGACACTGTTTAATTATCTGCTGATGATGACAACTTAGTTGTCGAAATACGTATACAAAATACGAAAATTAATGTGGAAAGGGGTTGTATATCAACCCTAAGTGATTAATGACTACTTTGTAGCAACTGTTTTCTTTATGCAATACGAGATACGTTCTTGTGCATAACATTTCAGTAATGAGCTTTCAGAATGCATTCTGTCCTTCAAATAAAGACATTTTGTTTGTAATCAATAAAAAAATAAGTACATCGCCTTTAACTCTTTCAGGCTTGGTGGCCAGTTATCTAACCACTTTTTATGCCGTCTTGTGCCAATTTGCTAAGCAATTACTTTTTCTAAAGTTGTCGTTGATCGTTTAATGCGAAACTTTTACTCTAGAGTGCGCTGGGTAGATTAACAGATTTATTTGAAAATGTGGTAATGTATTGTTTTTCAATGGGATTTTCTCGAATGTAATAAAAAATGCTCAGAGTATTTATTATTTAACGAATTCGGTGTTACTCTATGGTATAGTGTCTGTTTAATTATTTTATAACAAAAGTATTATAATATATTACATAATCTACGATAAATAATGTAAATAGTACGGTGGTTAGATTACTAACCACTGTGACTATAATAGGTTTCACATAATGTACCTATTTATGTTGCATTATAAGGATGCCGCGTGTAGTTAATGAACGTGATATAGAAGATATTTTGTTCGAAAGTATACCTTCTGATTGCGAAAGTGTGTGCAGTTTTGAATCGGATGAAAGAGAAAATTATGAGATGCAAACGGACCCGATGGGGCTCGGTGACATACCTTCTGGGCTCCAGCTAAATCCTGAAGATGAATTTGACTTGAGCGATGACAACCATTTCAAATTTGCCTGACACTACTGGTAGTGGTACTACGAGCGCTTTATCTACTCAAACTGTTATGAGGGAACCAAAATGTAAGAAAATTTTCAGAATGGGGGAGCCGGAAAAGTACACTGGAGGCGGGGGTGTAGCAAGCGATGTAATAGAGTTAGAGAATATCACACCTACGCCTATTGTTTAGATTTCGATATATATATACTGGCAAGGATAGTGACAAAGTACAAACTGATTTCGGTGGTAAAGTTGTTCGACAATTTTGGGTGGATTTGAAATCGAAAAATCACGAAGTCTTTATTGATAATTATTTCATTAGCTATGCCTTGCAAGAAGATTTGTACAAAGATAACATATTTGCTTGTGGTACCATAAACTCAAATCGTAAGTATTTACCTAAACTAAAAGAAGACAAAGTTCTAAAAAGGGGAGAACACGATTTAGGGTGAGTAACACAAATATCGCCTTTCTAAAGTGGAAAGACAAAAGATCAGTTTTCATGCTTACAAACTACACAGATCCGAGAAAGACTGGTATTGTTACTCGCGGGGAACACAATGGAGCCAAAAATGAAGTAGCTTGTCCTGAAGCTATGATACAATACACCATTTCTATGAACTATGTGGACAAATTCGACCAACTGAAAAGCACTTATGCTAGAGACCGAAAATCACGTAAATGATGGCAACGAATATTTTTTCACTTTTTAAACTGTGCTGTCACAAACTCCTTTGTGTATATGGAACTCCAGAAAAAACATAATCCAGAACTGGACCACCTCAGCAACAAAAATTTTCGAAGAACTGTTTACTAAGGGATCCTAGCACCAGCCCAGGTGAAGAACCCCCAATTATGCTCCAAACGCTCCCACAATAGCTATGCATCTTCTCCTGTACAAATAAAGCGGCACACACCAGGAGTATCAACAGAATTACGTCTGGAAGGCAGCACGCATCAGCCAGAGCGAACCACTTCTCGAAGATGCGCAAAATGCAGCTCTAAGAAAAGTCCGGTGCGTACTATATGGCAATGCGAAACCTGTAAAGTCCCTTTTTGTATACGAAAAGAGAAAACGTGTTTTTCAGATTTTCATAGAAAATAAATTTGCTTATATATTATACTAAACTTTTCTTAAAATTTGTTACGCAAACAGCCACGGTGGTTATTATAATAAACACCCTAATTTGTAAAAGCCCAAACGGTTTTTTCTTATTTTATATGTTTTTTATAATAAATAAACGCTAATTAACTTAAAAATGCAATTGTTTTTATTCTGAAGTAATATATAAGAGAGCGTGGCTGAAAGAGTTAAAACTATATTTTCCATTCATACCTTTTCTCTTTATGTAATTTTTTGTGTAAATAAAAACTTTCTTGGTGAAATTACCGAATTTAGTTAAACGCATCGGCATACGGTACCCTGTACCGAATACACTGTATATCCAATTAACTAATGAGGTTTCGAAAACGCCTTGTGTTATTGTCGACTGAACGCGTGTTCCACTAATAATTTTTTCGAACGCGAAATTTAAAACAAACGCGTCCTTGAAAATATTATTGAACTGAGAAGAACCTGTTTCGCGCTCATGTGCGTTATGTGTGTGTGTGTGTTAATAGGAATAGGAGGCAGTCAGTCGCTCTGAAAAAGACGTTCGCCAAGAATTGGGTGTATTTTCAGTCGCCGTGAGCAGTAAAGCACGTATTTATTAATGGATATTTTTACGTTTTTATGATATTTCTACCGCGTTCGTAGCCGACTTAAAAGTTTTTTTTAGTCCTTTAATAAAGACTGAATTTTGGCGAAATGTTAACGACTGCCTTTCAAATGTTATGGCTACAAAAGAGTATTTAATTAATAGAAACATTATTAAAAATTGTGTAAATATATTTTGTTAAATATTATAAACAGCGTAGTCTATAAGTAATAATATTAACTTAACTTTGTATATAATAAAGTTTTTTCCACTTAATACGTTTCGGATTTCTGTAGTAAATACAGTGTCGTGCGAAACAAAAAAAAAGTTGATATATTTTTTCTATTATTCGATTCACAGAAAAAGTATTTTAAAAGATATTAAATATTTGGTAAAACTCTTAAGTCAAACAACAAAAATAAATCTGTTCTCTATATGGCATCCTGCAAAGCAAAAGCATCAAATTAATATTTGGTATACGAACTGTGTTTTTTTTATTTAAAACTTCCGCACATCTGCGCTGCATAGATGAAATTAATTTAAAAATAGTAGCCTCAGGAATTCTTCAGAATTCACAGTTTACAAAACTTCTTCCTTATTTTAAAACCATTGCTATTGTTTTAAAATCCCGAAAAGGTTTTCAAGAGGATTCAGGCCTGCGGGCTCTAGTGAATATTCCAACGCAAGCAATCTAGTCCTTTCTAAATACCCGACACAGATGTTAGAGAGGGTGTTCGCTTGGGAGCGTTATTATTATTATGGTTCCTAATCTGCATCGAGAGTCAATTTTTCGTGTGCTTCAAAATTTCTTGGATATAGTATGGATACTATATGATGGTGCCGTTTTTCAACTTGCTTCTTACGAAGGCGTAATATAAACACTTATGCGTTTGAGGACAATTGAAGTGTCTGCCAAAAGCGAATCAAAAAACCAGCGATTTCTTGGCGGACTTACAAACGGTTATAGTCTGATTTATACATGTTTAAATTCAGCATTTAACATACCACATGTACCGGAAAGTCATTACCGGTTCTACTAACAGACGCCGCTATACTTAAGTATGCAATGTTATGATTTGACACATATGTTATTCTACTGACATCAAGCTTTAAAACTATACATATTATATTTTGCGGAAGTAACACTGTCATAGATTTATACCTCTTTCAAAATGTTGAGTTTCGTGCATTTGCGGCACGCAATACATTTCTTATGTAATCAAAAGAAAAAGCTCCTGAAAGTCATCGTTTGTTGGTAAAAACTTTTGATGAGCATGCCCCAACTATAAAAACATGTGAGGCGTGGATTCTACAATTCAAATGTGGTGATTTCGACAAGCAAAACAAGGAACTTTTTGGTAGACCGAAAAAGGTTGAAAATGCGAAACTGCAGGAGTTATTGGATAAAGACCCAATTCAAACTCAAAAACAATTGGCAGAAGCATTAAATGTCATCCAAAAAACGATTAGCGACCGATTACGAGCAATGAGAAAAATCCGAAAGATAGGAAAATGGGAGCCACATCAATTGAGTGACAGCCAAATGGAAAATCGAAAAATTGTGAAACGCTGCTTCAAAGGTGTAATCGGAAGCCATTTCTGCATCAAATAGTGACGGGTGATGAGTAATGGATTTATTTCGAGAACCCTAAGCACAAAAGATCATGGTTATCACCTGGCGAAGCCGGCCCATTGACTTCAAAACCAAATCGTTTTGGTCGCAAAACAATGCTCCGTGTTTGGTGGGACCAGAGTGACGTGGTGTATTACGAACTGTTGAAACCTGGTGAAGCAGTTGATACTGATCGCTACCGATAGCAAATTATCAATTTGAACTATGCGTTGATAGAAAAACGTCCAGAATGAGTCTGAAGACACAGTAAAGTGATTTTATAGCACGATAACGCGCCATGTCATACAGCAAAACCAGTCAAGGAAGCGTTGAAAGCACTTGAACGTGACATAATATCGCACCCGCCGTACTTTTCCAGACCTTGCTTCGTCCGATTATCACCTTTTCGCATCAATGGGACAGTACTTCGAAAATCTCGAAGAAGTTAGAAAATGGCTCCATGAATGGTTTTGCATAAAGGACAAACAGTTGTTTTGGGATGGTATCCATAAATTGTCTGAAAGATGGGCAAGATGTGTAAAATCAAATAGCCAATACTTTGAATAAATACATTTTTACATTTTCTTGAAAATTTGTAGTTTTTTTACGATAAAACCGGTTATGACATTCCAGTACACCTGGTAATATTCACGTAATATCTGCATAAATAATATCAACTTGCGGACGATTGTCGAATGCTTCAGAAATAAAAATAAAAGTTGTGTAATCTCCGCCAAATTGGCAGTAGATATACTTCTAGATACAAATCCATGCTTTTGCACAATAAGTAAAGATTTAACGTATAATGAAAGTTGCTATTATATCAATTATTTTAAAAATTTTTACAAAATTACACGAGATGTTACAGACACGAGTAATTTTCCAACAATTTGTAAAACGCGTCTTAATTTCATGATTAAAGATGTAACTTTAAGGATCGCAGAAAAAACCGAAGACAGGCTCTAGTAAAAAAAAACATCGTAATTGTTTCCGTCTTTTTTATGAAACTGAAGATTTCAGATGCAGTAGAGGGAGAGATCGTAATGAAACTAAGTTTGTAGAACTGGACAACAAGTTTTCAGAAACGGTAGAGTGAAATGCTTCTTTAAATAGATTCGCGAAAGCATGGACGATGTCTTGAGGTTCAGTAATTACATTACCATTAATCCGTTATTTAATTGCCACTAATCTGTTTATTAAGACCGAGGATTTATACCTCATAGTCTTCTCACTACCAGCTCAAACCCTTATTGTAATTTCTTGCTTTTATTTTGCTTAGGACTTGTAAAAGAAATATATTTGTGGTGAAAATTTTGCTTATGCGAATACAATTGAATATCATTAGTTTATTTACGAATTATTTTTGTGTACAATTTAATTTAAAGTATTATTATAGGCAATTATTAATTAATTACATTCAAGTATTATAAATACGAAAACAAGGAAAATATTAAATAAATCCGTATTCCTCCTGAGCCAGAAATTACGAGAATATAACTCGTACATAGTTTCAGTTTTACGTCGTGCATCTTGGTTACATATGGCGGTGAAGTGCACAAGGAGAGAAATCGATATACGTCGCGCTGTGCAGGGGAAACCCCCTAGAAATGTACTAACCTTAGCGCAAACATCGAAGGGGGGAAGAAGAGGAGGGCGTCCTGTATTAATCAAGTTCAACTTCGCCCCAGCGCGTTCATCAATTACTTCCCTGTTTGCAGAAAGCCGCTCCGGTCACCTCGGTCACCTCCACTCCTTATGACACGACACGTTCGTGGTGCGTGAAAAGTTGCGAGCGTGATTTTTCGCGATATCTGGGAGAAAGTTGCTCTGTTCTTTTTCTCGTTTTGTTTCTGATAAGAATTAATTTGCGAACTGGTTTAAGGAAAATAAGCATAACGGTTACTTTTACAGTATATTAAGGGATCGAATCTGTGTACAATTATATTAGAATCTGGTTCGTAGATTTCCGCAGTCGTTGAATACTTGCTTATCTTGGTTTCCGGGCTGGAACCGCGTCTTCGTCAATACTGGCGCCGACGTTTCATCATCACTTGTATGGGACATTTGCAGGGCTTAACAGTCGCGCTAAAACTGGTGTAAGTCTGTGATGGGGAGGTTTACATAGGGATATTAATCACGAGTTAATAGAACGTTGCGGTCATGGTTGAGAAATTTGGAGATACAGAATTGCCAAGCGTTGTGTAGAAGATCCATCGTCACGGTTTAGATTTTGAGGTGTTTAGAGATCTCTATAGATTTACGAGTCCATCTTCAGCACTGAAATTTTTAGTTAATTTCTGTGATTTTAATTAACGATAGCATAGTAGAAAATAATAATTTAATCAATTTTCCATCGTAAAACACTTTATTATATATTTATATATAATTATTAACATCAGAACTAAAGTGTTTGACGAAAAGCCATTAGAGCATCCAGTATTAGTGTCGGATGAAAAAATCAAAGACAAATGAATGTACCGATTGAAGAAAGTCGTACCCTCAAATTTCTGGTTGTTTCCAAAGTTGAAGGAGGTATTGAGAGATCAACATTTTCAAACATTTAAGTTCGGGCTGTTATTCACAATTGGATCAAAAGTAAAGCATTTGGAGGAAAAATGTTTTTAACTGAATCGCAATTATGGGGAAAAATTGTTATGTACAAACATTAGTACCACAATAAATTTAATTCATTTTGAGACTGGTTTCATTCATTTGTCTTTTCTTATTCTATAAAATTGTAGGTCTTATATATCAATCTATTCTCGTACATATGATCAATAGTCTACTCCGGGAAAGGAAATGCTTTTGATTCTGATTATATTGGGCTCCTGATTTCAACACAAATTGTATCATAATTATTGAAGGGGTTGCTGAATAAAGGCCACTGCCTCACAACAGAACACATTTATAGCAGTCCGTCTTTAGCCGCTATTTAGTATAACACCAATAGATATGGAATCGTGAAATTAAACAGAAAACAAAGGCCAGCGTGACCCTAAAAACAAAAATTGAGAAAAAGTGAAATTGCAACGTACCAATCAGGTAACCTAAAAATAGTAATGAAAAGGTGCAGTGTGTGGAGAATGTGGTGAAAGAATTAACACATCCCAACTAAGTCGAAGAAGCCCGCCGTATCTGCACAGAAATATGCTAGAAGGTGACGACCTTTCTATTGATCACTTGGTTATAGAAGTGAAAGTGTTACAAATGAACCACCGATAAGATCGATTTCACGTCGTTCGCAAGAATTAGGGTTATGGTTTTTTATGCAGGATTTTGCATAAAGATTTGCATTTACCGGCCTATAAAATTCAATTAACCCAGGAATTCAAAGAGAAAGACCTTTTACAACGTTGTAGTGTCGCTAATTGGATTATTGAATAACGAACAACAAATCCATTGCTTTCAAGCAAAATTTTATTTAGTGATGAAGCTCATTTCACAATGGACGTATTCGTCAATAGACAATATTGTCGTACCTGTTGTTATCAGTTGACGAAAATCTTCGTATTATTAATGAGAAATCATGTGCATTTTGAGCGAATGGTGAGATTTCATCATTCTTCTTCATAGATGATGCTGGAAATGCTATTACTGTGAATGCTGAGCGGTACTAATCAATGTTCAGTAACTTTTTATACCCACAACTGAATCATATTGACGTGTCTATCTAGTCCAGCAAAACGGTGCTACACGTCACAAAACTCTGGGTAACATTACGTTTGTGCTAATGAAATTTCCTCAACGTGTAATTTCACGAAATGCAGATTTCAATTGACCTCCAAGGTTATCTGATCTAACACCATTAGATTTTTCTTTAGTGTCTGATGTATATTTCCAGCGAGACTATGCTACATGTCACATAAATCGAAGTAACATTATATTTTTGCGATCGAAATTTCCTGGACGTGCAATCTCACGAAATGCAGACCCCCAAGGTCGTGTAATTTACCTGGATTTTTTTGAGAAATCGATTGTATGCTAGCAAGTCACAAACAACAAATGATCTAAAAAACAACATTCAAGTTTCAATTCGTGAAATCAGTCCAGCAAATGTCGAAAAGTCGTTGAAAATTTCGATATTGGAATGGATACCTGCGGGTCAGTGGTGGTGGTTATTTAAAAGATATTCTGCTCCATGTATAAATGTAATGGATCCTACTTTCAATAAAAAAAAATTCCAATAGTTTGCTTTATTTTAAAAAAAAATGTAGGCGCGATTTTTTAATGACCCTTTATTAATTGTTTTGATACTTGATGTTATAGGCAGTTATACACAGTCTCTCAGAGAAAACGGAACTTTTTTATAATAAAAACAAAAGCTTACTATGGTAAAATTCATTTATTTTACTCAAAGTGGTCGCCTTCGGTTTCAATACAACGTTTTGCACGGTCAATTAACATGTCGAAAGAATTTTCAAGTTCATCTTTAGAGATCGCTGTTGACGCTCTTTTAATGGCTTCGACGTCGGCATAACGTTGGCCTTTCATCGGCAAATGTAGTTTGAAGAATAGATAGAAAGCACAGGAGAATAAGGTGAATGGTTGTTGGTTAAAATGCCATTTATAGTCAGAAAATCAGTGATAAGCGTCGAGCAACAGATGGTGCATTATCATGTAACAAACGCCAGCTACCATTTTCACGATATTGAGGGGGCACACGACGAATACGCGCCAAAACCCGCTTCACAACACCAAGACAATATACAGCATTGACTGCTTAACTATTTGGTACAAACTCTTTGTACACTATGCCTTTCGAATCATAAAAAAATCAACACTTTTTTCACTTTTGATTTCTCCAACTGATTTTTTCGGTCTTTCTTCGTTTGGATAGTTACATTCAGAGTTTTGACGCTTGGTCTCTGGATCATATTGAAAACACAACGTCTCATGGCCTGTCTGTACAATCTTGAATTCAGTTAGCTTTTGGGGTACAAACCTTGCACAAATCTTTCTCAGTCCCAAATGCTGTGTCAAAATGCGGTGAATTGAATCTTTGGAAATATTTAATTCTATTCCCACGTATCACAACGAGGATTTCTGTTAAATTCACGCACAAATTCGATGTTAGTTTCCGTAACCACAGATTTTTTGCACCAGGATGTTCGTCGTCATTTATGTCCGTACGACCGTCTTTAAATCGTTTATCCACTCATACACCCTCGTGTATGATAAACACGTATCACCATACACTAGTTTCATCAAATTAAATGTTTCAGTAAACGATTTACCGAGTTTAAAACAGAACTTGATATTTGCTCTTTGTTCAAAATTCATTTTTCGACCAACGCCATATACACACTGTTACGTTATGCAAATGCCATGGTAAAAATACCATGACATTTGCATCATTATCTCAAAAGACATAACATTGATGAAAGATCTACCTTACCGACGCATATTGTTTTTAATAGATGACGCCACTAAGAATTACTATTTTAAAAAAGTTCCGTTTTCTCTGCGACGGATTGTGAATATTCAATAACAAATAATAGTTGTAATAAATACCATAAAGTCGCCTAGAAAACGAATTTGTAACTACAAGAAAGAAAAGCCCACACGAAAGGATATCATGAAACATAAAATTTACTTTTCTAACACAAATTTCGATTTTATGGATCTTCATGTGATACGATCAGTGCAAGAAAAATACTGGCAAAACATACATTTTTAAAAATCGTGCGCCTTCCATCATTATTAATTTAAAATGATGATCTGTTATACTAAATATCGTAGTATGAATAACAAACTTTGCAGCCTTTGTAATGCTCCAAATTAATTATAAATCGTATTTCCCTAACCAGAAATATATATTATTTATATATGATTTGAGAGCAGCGCTAGACATTCAAGTAATGCATATTAATCACCATTTAACATTCATAATTCATGGGGTACGGTTAAAAAATAAGCTTTTTTACTGCTCCTTTACGTAGAATTCAATTAAATTTATTTGCGTACTTTAACTTCGAGGACAAGGTCTTTCGCGTTATCGTAATTTCCAACACTTTAACTCGAAGTAATTCACGAAAAATTATTCATCTCACAGAATCGGATATAACGACTGTAAGGAAGTTTCGCTCGTGGAATTTACATAATGGCTTTGATATGTAAAAACGGACAAATTATTTTAAGCAAAAACAAACCAATCAAATGGTAAATGTTTTTCTTTTTCATATTATTTAAATTTAATTTAATTACATATTGCTGGTAACCAATTAAGGTTAATATAACCCCTTTCCACAATAATTTTCGTATTTTTTATATCTATTTCGACAACTAAGTTGTCATCATCAGCAGATAATTAATCACAGTGTTACACCTGGAATCACGACAAGACAACATGCACGCCGTTTCTGTGCCGCTCTTGCCGTGGTTTCAAGTGCAATACTGTGATTAATTATCTGCGGATGATGACAACTTTGTTGTCGAAATACCTACACAGAATACTCAAATTATTGTGAAAATGGGTTATACAAGGGTAGCCGTCTATATTTCCGGTATAGCAAACAAAAAAAATGTTATTATCGAAAATAGTTTTTTTGCTTTTCAAAATATTCCCCTTGAAAATCAATGCACTTTTGCATTCGTTTAAACCAATCTGAAAAGCATTGGTGCCACTGCGAAGGCGGTATCTCCAAAATTTGAGTTTTGAATGCCTCAACTGCCTCTTCTGGCGTAGAAAACCGTTGACCACGAAGTTTAATCTTCACTTGTGAAAACAAAAAGAAATCACAGGGCCGTTTTCGGTTTGTTTTCCTTATTTCTTTAAAAACTTTTGGCAAACAAATAGCTGTGTACCATTCGGAATTGACCGTTCTATAACTTTTTAAAGGCACGGTTGCAACGTGACCGCTTTTTTTCGAAAAAACAGGCGACCATTTGTTTTGATGTGCTTCGAGCACGAACAACTTTTGTTGGTTTTGGCTCATCTTGGAATACCCACACACAGTCGACTGCTGTTTACTATCGGGCTCATATGTACAGATGCAAGATTCATCGCCTGTGACGACTTATTAAATGTTCTTTGAAGCACTGCCATTGTATTTTTTGTGTATTTCTTGGCACCAATCGACGCAAGTCTTTTTTTGAGGGTTTGTCAAATTATGTGATACCCAACGTGAACATAGCTTCTTAACGGCAAAATGTTCATGCTGGATCTTATGCACGCTGGTGTTACTAATACCTAGAGTTGCCTCGAGCTCACGATATGTCACACGACGGTCTTGCATTATCAATTCAGACACTGCATTAATGCTTTCCGACACAACAACATTTGTGGGACGACCTTCATGAAATTTATCGTCCAAAGAACGCCGTCAAAGTTTGAATTCGCTATACCAACGATATACTGTAGTTTTCGATGGTGCTTCATCACCATCTAAGAAATTCAGCTCGTCGATGCATTCTTGTTAAGATAATCCACATTGAAAGTTATGAAAAATAATTGTGCGAAAATGTTCGCAAGTTAATTCCATTTTTTCGCTGATATAAAATTTTCAAGTTACTGACAAAAATAGAAATAGCGACCGGATAATAAAACTGTAAAGGTAAATATATTAATAAAAATGACAAACTTCACGATGCAATTATCAGATCGGAGGCAACACCAACATGTTGCCAGTTTCCGAAATTAATTTAATCAACCACAGTGTCCATTAAAATTTCTTTACTTATTGCTACGATTTGCTTACTGTCATGCTTTTGATGTCAGTATGTAAAGTAAATATATATTTATAGAGTAAACTGTGTCTTATTACATAAGTACTAACATATTTACATCGAAAAACTTTTGCAAAGAATGTGAATATTCTTGTGGATTGTGTTGGGTTCCTCCAATATAACTATGTTCAGCATCGGGTGACGCATAACATTTAAATAAATAAAATAACTAATTTAAAAATTATAAACTAGAAAATTTCGTAAGAGCATCCTTAAGTATATACATTTACATGTGAAAGTAATTAAACGTTAAATGCATTTAAACATCAAAACTAATCAGTGAAACAATACAATTAGTATTTTCAGTTAATATATTTGTATTTATTTTTGTATCAAATATTTAGACTCAACAGTGAAGTGTACATAAAAGTACACTTTTATTTTGAATTTGGTGTAATATGCAAACATTCGACCATTTTCTTATTCGAAGGTTTTTTTTCTGAACTTTATTAAATTCAAATTAAATTAAAATTTATATAGAACCATTTATCACCATCATGGCCATCTTCTCTTCTACCTACTCTTATGCATCATCGTTTTATAAATGGTAAATAAACATCAACAACCAAACTATAATCCTTTGATTTCGCGTTTGATTTTTAACACAATACAGAACTGACTTTAGCTGTTTAACATACAAGTAGGACAAAATTTAAATACAATTTTTTTCCTTTTTGATCAAAAAACAAACAAATTCAGTCGTTATCTACATTGTTTCATACTCGATCAACTGTAAATTATGTATTTAAAAGAGAAAGAAATTATTAACAGGTCTAATATTTAAATTAAAAATAATATAAATATCAATTATTAAATCTTATTTAAATATTATTGGTACCTCGGTGAAGCGTACAATACCTCGAATTCACATTCATATATGTCGAGTTCAGACTTCAAATATATATTCAAATTATCTTTATGTACCAGTTTCACTTTTATTACGTGTATATTTACTTTTAAGCGAAGTAATAGTTCAAGTCACGTGGAATTGACTTTTTTGTGTCCTCTTCTTGGTTCCCTTACAATAATACCCAAGCGATACATGTGGCTGTCTACAGGAACTGGTTTGTATTCTTAAAGCGAAATCAGTGGTAAGAATCGAAATAGAAACCTTATTAGGGACTGGTTTGTATCCTCAAATCGAAACCAGTGGCACACAAATTGAAATAGAAACTTGAATAGGGATTGGTTTGTGTTCTCAAAGCGATATTGTTAGAAAAGTAAAAGTTTCACGCTGAACAGTGGCAAGAATTACAACACTTCTCAAACAAATTTGCCTTCAACATTAAACGATCGACAACATCGTCACCAACCACGCACACCACCGAAAGAATTACAGTACTTCTAAAAAAAATGCCCTCAACATCAAACGGTCAACAACATTGTTACCAACCACACAAAACCATCTAAAGGAAGGATGAAAAAATTATTAACATTGCTTTGCAAAATAGTTTCTATCCGAGTTGTTACATCTTCTGAAGTCCTTTAATATAAAGGTATCAGCGGATCTTACGAACTAGATTATACTCAACTGGATTAAAATGATGCCGGCCTGCGAAATAAACGTTGAAATAATAAAAAAAAAGATATGCAGCAGATTAATATGCATCAACAGTTTTCCATTGGAAAATGGAGAAAGGTCTTAATTATATAAAAATGTTTCCTTATATTTCATACTAGCTGCTGTTGTTAATTTCTCAACCAGAGGTCATGTTCTGTGATGAGACGCGACTCGAAGCGGTTACAGAATCTATCAAACCTTAGGAAGGTTATAGGAAGGTTATAGGAAGTAATGCGTAGCGTAAAGTGTTAAATATCCCTTAAAAATGTAATAGAAACTGGTCTGATCCCCTTTCTTGCTTTACTAAATGTTGAGGAAAATCCTTTGATATTTATACAAGATGGGGTTCCGTGCCATACGGCGAAATCTGTCCAGAAAGTTTTTCGCGACGTCGATATTCCAGTATTGCCCTGGCCTGGAAATTTACCGGATCCCAATCCAATTGAGAATGTTGGATTGTTATTAAATTTACTATTTACTTCTCCCCAAATTCCAATTTAAACGTTTTAAAGGAAAGTATCGAAAAAGCCTGTAAAGAAAATTAGAAAGTTGCAAGACACCGTAAAAGCCTGTATTGACAGCAGGCTGAACCAAATTCAAGCAGTTATTCAAATATATCGCTATAGTTGTAACTATCTGTTAAACTCTATACTGGCATGTGCACCAAGTTTTTTCGTTCGATAAGAGATGGCGCTATTAGGTTTGTCATTTTACGTTTTTATGAACACGTGTGGAGTGTCATTTTATATTTTCTCATTCGTATATTTACAGGTGCTTAAAGCTGACGTGTCTCAGTATTTTTTTACAATAGAAAAGATAGAATATCGTGCAGTGATAAAAATTCTTATTTTTGAAAGGTGTAGCACCAAAACAAATTCATGAACGATTGTTAAAAGTGTATAAGAACTCTTCACCTTCAATTAGAACAGTTGAAAGATCTGTTCCTGAATTTAAACGTGGTCGTACAAGTCTTGAAGACGATCTACGTGACGAACGTCCAGAAAGTGCATTGGCCCCAGAAATCCTAGCAAAAATACATGATGTGATTTTAGAAGATCGTCGATTAACCGAGAGGGATTTAGTAGAAGCCCTGGGCATCTAATTAGGCAGTGTGAACAATATTTTGGCTGAAGTTTTGGGTTTCAGAAAGCTATATGTCACATTCGTTAACAATGAAACAAAAACATATTCGAATGCGACTTTCTCAGCAACATTTGAAGCCTTTTAGAAAAAATAAAAACAATTTTGTACATCATTTCATCACTCTGAACGAGACTTGTGTCTACCGCCATCATCCTCGATCAAAACAAGAGGTTAAGGAGTGATGTGAATCCGATACTTCGGCTTCGAAACAAGAAAGCGTTAGCATCAATTTCTTGACAGAAGAAAAAAATCATTTTTCATAAAGACAACGCACCCTCTCACACAGTCCGAGAAACCATCCCAAAAGATCAGTGAATTAAAGTAGGAATGGTTACAACATCTACCCTATTCGCCAGATTTAGCTCCCTATGACGTCCAGCTGTTCTCACGTCTCAAAAAATTCATACGTGGAAAATGATTTTCATCGGACAAAGGGGTAATAGGAGCCTTGGAAGTGTACTTCGACAGTCTTCCGGATTCTCACTTCAAAGATGGAATCCATAAATTAGAAGATCTCTCGAACAAGTGTAGAGAGGTTTCATTGAATAATAAAATGTATTTCAAATAATAAAATCGGGGTTTTCTTGTCGAACTATAACACTTATTGAAGCATATAGAAGTATGTATTTCAATTTTGGTGTGTTTGGATTTTATTTAGTTAAAACTCTAAAATTATAGGGTGAGGTAGTTTAGTTACTAGGTACTACCTCTACTTTCCAAAAAATGTTATTTTGGTCACCGAAAATCAGGATCTTTAAGTTGATTTTTCACCAACCACAGAATACTCGCTTTTTATTATGCTAGTGTTCAAAGTGCTATTATGATACTCGCATATTACTATTATTAAAGCAACCTAACGAAAAGTCTGATCTTTCCTCTTATTAATTTATTCAGAAATAGAGTTTTCAAGAGCATAAGGGAATCTCAATGAAGAGTAAACTTTCATAATAAAAATTCAGCTTGCTGTGTACCATTGATTTAGAAACATTATTTTTCTTGTAAAAAAAGGAATGTTTACCTAAAATTGTTAGTCTTTTTGTTTGTGTTACCTTTACCTTTTTTTTACTGTTTGTTATGTTACACATTAAAGGAAATAATAGCTCCAGATGGACTACCAGTATTTTTATATCTCTTCTGTCATCTCTTTTTTTCCGCTTTTTAACATGGAATCGTTATCGAGGAAGTTTCAGGATTCGGATTTTGTCTTGGCCCTGTTCCTGTTCTCCTCCATCCATTCATCTTGATTAATTGGCGCTGAGGGATTTCTATCGTTTGTACGTTATCTCAACAGTACGGGGAAAACAACCAGCGAAATTAATTTCATTCAGTCCAATTTTCGGAAGGATTTTCCGACTGTATTATATATACATGAAATATGCGCTGTTTAGTGTAACGAATCCGGAAGAAAATTACGTAAAATTCGGTACGACGAACTCATATTTAATTAATAATTGTCGAAATTCGTAATCAGGAAGTAATTACTAAACGTCGTTGTCGTTCATTTCAGCGAATTAGCATTCGCAAAAAGGGCAATGAATCTTTCGTAAATGTTCCAAGGAGTGTATATGTTATGAAAAAAACATAGTAATTTAAACGAATGAATACTATAAACTAAAGGGTGTTTCAAATTTCGCGGTTTTTTTTAAAGAATAAGTAAAACACATAATTTGCATTCACTTTCAAAAACTTTTTATTGATAATTGAAGTGTCAGTTATGACATTTGTATGCGAATAATATAATAATATCTGCCGAATGGTCTCCTCTTGCAATTCCACAGACGTCCACTTTCTGTTAAAATTTTCAACAACATTTTGACATAATTGAGGCTCTATCTCACCAATGACATGAATAATTCATTCATCTTTTAAGGCAGGAATTGATTGTGGATTGTTTTTATAAACCTGACTTTTCACATAACCCCAAAGAAAATAGTCCAACGGTGTCAAATCACATGATCTTGGTGGCCAATTAACATCACCGTTTCTTGAGATTACACGTCCAGGAAATTTTTCTCTCAATAAATCAATTGATTCCTGTGCAAAGTGACGTGTAGCGCCATCCTGTTGAAACCACATATCCTGTAGATCGATATTCATTAATACAGACCACAAAAATTTGGTTATCATCCGACAATAAAGATCACCATTGACAGTTACAGCTTCACCAGCAGCATTTTCAAAGAAGTAAGGTCCAATTACACCAGCTGACCATAATGCACACCAAACAGTAACTCGTTTAGGATGCATAGATTTCTCATGAATAATTCATGGATTTTCCTCACCCCAGATACGGCAATTTTGTTTATTAACATAGCCAAGTTCAAAATGTGCCTCATCGGAAAACATCATTTTTTTAGAAAAATCAGTTGGTTGTTGACAAAATTGACAAATGAACGACGTTTCAAATATCTAATGGCTTCAGTTCCTGTGTTATTTGAACCTTATATGCCTTTAGAGCTAAATGCTTGTGTAAAATACGCCATGTTGTTGATCCATTAAGTCCAAGTTGTTGTGAACGTCGTCTAATGGACATTTCAGAATCTTCAGCAACACTTTTTTTAATTTTTTTGATCTTCCACGGAACCGGTCTCTTGAAACTTTTTAATAATTCGACCAATAGTGCTTTCAGATGGACGATTATGTAAACCATAAAATTCAAGTAATTTTCTAAAAACTCTTTTCACAGAATGCTGATTTTCATAAAATAATTCAACAATTTGAAGGCGTTGTACCTTGTACGAAGCCATTTTTATAAATGTCATACATCACACTTTTTAAATTCCCACATACCCAGAAAAATTCAGTGCGCCATCTATACTTTATTTATTCTTTAAAAAAACGCGCAATTTGAAACACTCTTTATATTACTTAATAAATATGTAAATTTTAGAAGTATGTAAATAAAAACGAGTTTTATTATGCCAACAAAAATAAGTGATATTGTAATAGACAGAAGTAAACAATACTTACCATGAAAATAAACTATTAAGTTAATACAATAATCCAGAAGCTTAAAGTTTTAATACGAAACAGTAAACGTTATAAACAGCAATATGTAAACTTTAAGTGATATATGCACAACGACCATGTATTGGGTTGGATAGTATGTAAAGAAAGTAATAAAGTTGGAGTAGAGTTTTTAGAAAACGACATCAAGGAGAGGGCGGTAGAACAGAGAGATAATTTAAAAATAACGAAGACATTAGACGCATAAAGCTTTTACTAGATTATAACGATAATAATTTTCATTGATGTTAGTAATATGTTGTGTGGATATTATTCAGTTGAAAAAAATTAATAATTTCATAGTTAAAATATTTGAAAGGGTCTATATACATATCAGTTTAGAAATATAAAGTTTTCTGTAGTAAAAATACAGTTTTCTTGAATTGAATACTAATGAGTGGGGTTAGTGTTACGTTAAGATATTCAGTTTGAAGTTTGATGTATCCAAAGATTTCTACAAAGAGTACTAGGAAAGCTTTGCAATACAGCTTTATTTAATTATTTTTTTCAAAGTAATTTCCTCTACACTCAATACACCTCTCCATCCTCCGAAACTAATCTTTAAACCAGTTCTGCCTAGTTTCACTAGGGAGTAAAGCACACTCGTTGTCCCAAGCCCGCAGAAGGTCCTCATCACTGGAAAACTGCCTCCCTTTTAGTTTCGTTTTCTCATGCGGGAACAGTGCAAAGTCGCAGGGAGCAAGATCTGGACTGTAGGGAGGGTGCTCGAGAAGTTTCAATCCTGTCGTGGTCATATATTCGGTGCAGGCTTTGGCGTGGTGAGCTGCAGCATTATCATGATGGAGGAACCAGGTGTCCATTCTTTAGGCGGGCACTGTTCAGTATACCACTTAGCTGTGTCTATCCTCTGTGTGTCCAAAACGACGCGTTCCACAATTCTACTCAATTTTAAAAATACAGCTATCATTTTCTTCTTTACAGATCGGGATTTTGTGACAACTACGGGTGTGTCCTCATCATCAAAGACCCAAACTTTGTTTTAAGCTTTGGTCGGCATGTCGTAATAGTACAGCCAAGTCTCGTCACCTGTCACGATGTTGTTCACATACCAAGATTGTCCCTTATTAAACTTTTTTAGCATCTCCCGGCACCAAGTCACGCGTCGTGTCATGTGCTCTCTAGTCAGTCGTTGCGGCACCCAGAGAGAAGAAAGTTTCTTCACGTGCAAATGATCATGCAGAATCGAACGAATTACTGGTGCATTTAGGCCTGAAGTACCCTCTATCTGTTGATTGATCACTCGCCAAGCATTTTCCTCACAGCAGTAACGTTTTCTTTTGTAACTGACATTCGTGGCCTTCCCGGCCTCTCAGCATACTCCACAGTTAAATTTCCCCTTTGAAATTCTCTATACCACCTGAATATCTTTGTGCGATGTGGACAAACATTACCTAGTGCAAGAGTCATTTCTTCGAAGCACTGGTCTATGTTTAAACCACACACGAAGTTATAACGCAAAACTGCTCTTATTTCATTTCGTGACCAGGATGCCATCGCAAGCACTTTACACTCTCACTGCTAATGAATAACTGAGCCCATCGACATGGTGTGGCGGCTTCTATGCACGTACGAACATGTCAACATACAGCAACAAGCAGCTTCCTACGATTCACTGTTGGCTCATATTGCAAAACTTTCCTAGTACCCTTTGTATTTATTTTCTTTGCTATAAAAAAGTGTGTTCTGTGATTTAATATTAATATTCTATGTTTTAAAGAATTAATTGCTGTTATTTACTAGTTTAATTTAAATATAATCCAGAACACAGTTCAATAACAGGTTTAAACGGGTTAAAGTAACCATTACTTATTAGAATTTAAAAAGAAAAACATATTAAAATAAAGTTAAAAATAATAAAACTGCAGATAAGAAGTTTTCACATGTTTAATGATTTATTTGAAAAGTATTAAAGAGATTAATTTTAATATTAGTAGTAAATTAAATTTTTTACAATTGTAAATATTATTACATGAAAAAGTGATTAAAGATGAGGATTCTTTTTTTAACTGATTACATGTACATATGAGCCACCAGCATACATACTGAGTTAAGCACGTTACTCATAACTTCCTGAGACATATCTCATTGTCAAATATCATTACTACTCAACAGAGTATTAGTACAATATTTTAAAAGAAACGTAAATAGATATATGGGCTAGCCTATTAAAAAAATAAAACATAAGAGATAAGCCCATCAAAGTAGAATACATTATTACAGTATTATTTAAAATATTACAATACACTAAAATAAGACTTAATATTTATTACATAAATTCAATTTAATATTTAAAGTATACTGGTATTTAAAAACATTTAATTCCCAAATTTATTTTAAACACAATTTAACAATTATCTAGCCAACATGTGACTTACTTTACACCTAAATGCTTAATACTTATTTCACATTATTCATAGCCTTTTTCATAGCATTTGACGCAAGCTAATGTGAGGCATAGTTAAACTTATTTAACTCCCATCTTTTTCATTATAATGGGTGTTTTTTAAGCTGCATGAGAACTATCGATATCGATAACTATGGTTTAATAGCTGGTAATGTCAAACTGTGTTGACAGTTCTGTTTAGTAAGGTTTTGCAAGTCATTGTGAATCGTTTAACGCCAGAACAACGCTTCCAAATTGTGGAAAAAAATAAATCTGTTCGCGAAGTTCATAGAGCACTTCGTCCACTTTACGGTCAACACAATCGGCCTAGTGAGCAAGCAATTCGTGCAGTTATTGATCGTTTTCGCACTAATTTTACTCATCTCGATTCAAAACCATCAACAATACAAAGAAATGTGCGTACCAAAGAGAATATTGCTGCTGTAGCACGAAGTATTGACGCCGAAATGTCGATTCGTCGTCGTTCTGAACTGGTTGGCCTTCGTCCTTCGACTACGGAAAATTTTACGTAAGGATTTTGGTTTACGTGCCTATAAAATACAGCTAGTGCACGAATTGAAACCATCGTTCGCGTCGCATTTTTGCTGACTGGGCTCATTTGAAACTGGCCGAAGAAGTGCATTTTTATCAAAGAATTGTGTTTAGTGATGAAGCTCATTTCTGGTTAAATGGCTACTTCAATAAGCAAAATTGCCGTATTTGGAGCGAAGACAACCCTCAAGCCGTTAACGAATCGCCATTACATCCATTAAACTTAACTGTTTGATGCGGTTTACATGCTGGCGGCATCATCGGTCCTTATTTCTTTCGAATTGAGGAAGGAGCTGCCGTTACGGTGAATGGCGAGCGCTATCGAGCCATGCTGACTGAACTTTTGTTTCCAAAATTTAATCAGCTAAACATCGACGATATTTGGTTCCAACAAGACGGCGCAACTTGCCATACAGCGCGCTTAACAATTGATTTATTGCAAAATCCATTTGATGACAACTTTATTTCCAAAAGTGGTCCTGTTCACTGGCCCCCCTCGTTCGTGCGATTTAACGCCTCTGGATTACTTTCTATGGGGCTATGTTTAAGTCATTGGTTTATGTCGACAAACCAACAACTCTTGAAACATTGGAAGTCAATATTCAAGCCACCATTGACGCTATACCGCCAGATATGTTGGAAAAAGTAGTCAAAAATTGGACCGATCGAATGGACCATGTAACTCGTAGCTGCGGCGGACATATGCCGGAAATCATATTTAAAAAATAAATACCATGAAATTATCTACCAGATTATAATAAAAAAAAATTCATTGCAACAATATTTCCAGTTCGGCACAATAGGACGCTGCCGTGATGGTTTCACCAGGTTGCAAAAATGAATAGTGAATAATACCCTTACTGGTCCACCATACAGTCACCATAATCTTTCGCGGGTGAAGTGATGCTCGTGCATGCTGTCTTGATGCTTCACCTCGATCTAACCATTGTCCTGACCGCTTCTGATTATTATAAAGTATACACTTTTCGTCACACGTTACCACTCGATGAAGAAACGGTTCAACTTTCTGTCGGAGCTTATTGGCTTCCGTTAATTGGTGCGGCATCCATCAATCGAGTTTCTTCACTTTGCCAATCGAAGAAAGGTGACAACTAATGGTGACAATGGACAGTTGAAATGTTTCTGCAAGGCTACGCACTGTTGTCGACGGATTACTTTCAACTTCTACACGCAGCTCGTCGTCATTAACGGTGCTACGCGCATATCCGCGAGGCTCATTTTCCAAATCAAAATTTCCCTCGCTGAATTTTTTAAACCATCGCCGTAATGTGCGTTCATTACACGTGGTTTCACCGAACATCTGATTAATTTCTCGCGTTGCTGCAGCTGCATTTAATCCCTTTTTAAATTGAAAGAGGTAAATTGCCCGAATATCTCTTGCAGACAGCATTTCCATAGGCGAGACAAGGACAGGTGTATTAATCTTTCCAAGAAATGGAACAGGTACACATTTCAAAATAAATACCCTTTTCTACAAATACAATAATAATTTTCACCAAAAACATACACGTCTTCACACAGGTGCGATTCCGTTCAGACTGAAAGAAAAAACGGACATTACATTTGTAACAACCTGATAAAAAGGGTGCTATTAATTTATGGTATTTGTAGTTATTATTTTAACTGGAACTACTTTTTAATATTAATTATGTAAAATATCCCTTACTTAGTTGTTTTGAATGATGTAGTTCAACAATATTCGCTTTTAGATCATTACCAAAATATTTTGAAATCGCAGAAATTTTATTTTAATTCTAAAGTGTTTTGTTCATTATAGTCATGTATGTACATAAGTTCATTAGCACCTGTACATCCATTCATACGTAAGAACAATAATTACTAGAAAAACAAAAATATAGTTACTTTAGTTGGCATGAGACAATTCATTATAATGATGCAAGTAAACCAGAATGAACTTTTGAAAGACATTAAAAATGAATCGTAAATTCGACGAATTGGCAAACTATCAAAGTTTTGGTTTTCATTGGATAGTACGACTGACAATGTCGTTGGAACTGTTTTAAACTTTGCAACTTTAGGTGATTTCTATATTTAACATTTCTGCGAACAGACATCGCGTTGTAAATATTGGTCATAATGTATTTATAAACAAAGTATTTTTGTATATAACTTCGGGACTTTTAGTTTACTTAAATACGTAAATTTTTTTACTGTAAACAGTGTGTGTTTTTTAATTGAGTGTTTTAAACTATTATAAAATTAATTTGAATACGGCAATAAATATTTAAACAAAATATACAGTGCCTTAGAAAAAAAAGTTGATGAGTCATTAATATATATATATATATATACACAGTCTGTTGCAGAGAAAACCGAACTTTTTTAAAATAATAATTCTTAGTGGCACCATCTATTAAAAAAAAATATGCGTTGGTAATGTAAATATTTCACATTTGCATAATTAAAAGCAGAGAAATTGTCCATAAAGTAACAGTGTGGATTCGGCATTGGTCGAAAAATTAATTTTGAACAAAGAGCAAATATCAAGTTTTGTTTTAAACTCGGTAAATCGTTTACCGAAACGTTTAATTTGACGAAACAAGTGTATGGTGATTCGTGTTTATCACGTACGAGTGTGTATGAGTGGTATAAACGATTTAAAAATGGTCATTCGGACATAAATGACGACGAACATTCTGGTGCAAAAAATCTGTGGTTACGGAAAGTAACATCGAACTTGTGCGTGAAATTATTAGAAATCAGCCGAAATCCTCATTGCGATACGTGGGAATGAAATTAAATATTTCTATAAATTCAATTTTTCGCATTTTGACACAGCATTTGAGACTGAGAAAGAGTTGTGCAAGGTTTGTACCACACAAGCTAACTGAATTCAACGTTGTTCAGACTTCATTAAAGACACAAAAAAGGACGAAAATTTCAGGTATTGTATTGTAACTGGCGATGAGACGAGTTGCTTTCAATATGATCCAGAAACCAAGCTTCAAAGCTCTGAGTTGAAGCATCCAAGTGAAGAAATACTGAAAAAAGCTGTTTGAAGAAGTCAAAAGTGAAAACAATGCTGATTTGTTTTTATGATTCGAAAGGCATAGTGCACAAAGAGTTTGTACCAACTACTCAAACAGTCAATGCTCTATATTATCTTAGTGTTATGAAGCGTCTTTAGGTGCGCATTTGTCGTGCGCGCCCTCAATATCGTGAAAATATTAACTGGCTTTTGTTACGTGATAATGCACCATCTCATCGCTTCATAACTCGACGCTTATCACTGATTTTCTAACTACAAATGGCATTTTAACCATCAACCATTCACCATATTCACCGAATTTGGCCCCCTGTGATTTCTATCTACTCTGGAAACTACATTTGCCGGTGAAAGGACAGCGTTAAGCCGACATCGAAGCCATTTAAAAGGTGTCAACAGCGATCTTGAAGGAGATCTCTAAAGATAAACTTAAAAATTTATTCCATGTTAATTGACTATGCATTAACGTTGTATTGAAGCCGAAGGCGACTACTTTGTATAAAATAAATGAATTTTGCCAAAACAGTAAGCTTTTGTTTTTATTTTAAAAGTTTCGTTTTCTCTGCGACATAATAATAATTCGAAACCAACGTATTTCAAACAAGTAGTCATGCACAGTTCATCAAGTGGATCTTTTAACACACCCAATCTAGTTTTATCCACAAGAATTAAATTATAACTTCATGGTTAAATTATGCATCGTAAGATAATTATTGTTAAATATAATTATTTTAAATTATTTTCATGGTGTAGAAGGAAAATTAATAAAATAAAATATTAAAGATAAGAAAAAAAATTTAATGGCGCACTTCAATCAGACTTTAACGCAGTAAATAAGCAATAATTGAAAACTGTTCAAAAATTATTTTTTCCAACACAGTATATACAGTAAGGCTTATATATGACAAACATTGAAGTTTTGCGTTTGTTTACAACTTAATAAAACCCCTTTCCATAATAATTTTCTTATTCTTTTTACGTATTTCGGCAACTAAGATATCATCATCAGCAGATAATCACAGTGTCATCTGGAATCTAGTTAAACGATCGTCGTTAGTCATTGCATTGTTCAACAGCAATTAATTTTGGTTTAATTACCTCTATTAATTGCAATTCAGATATTTTGCCGAGAATAACCCTTGTTAGTTGCAAGAACGGCCCTTGTATAGTCCTCGAGTGATTGTATACTGTATGGTAGCAGAATTCGACCATTTGGTGTCCGTATTTCTTTGAAGGAAACAACGTTACAATAACTGTGACTCGATATTGTCAGATGCTAGACCTTCCTGCGATACAAATTGAATGAACTTTACAATGTTCGGTGTAAACAGGTTGGGGCAACAGCCCAGACTTTAACATGCTATGGAGATTACGAAAGATTTGAAGACGTTCCTCGATTATTTGATCTTATTGCAAGGTGGCATTAATTGACCTGCCAAGTACCTGTCTCCTGTGATTGTTATTTATGATACCTCAAATCAAGGGTACACACTCGTCGTCCTCAAACTATCGATTAATTAAAAGATATCAGTCGTCTAGAAATCGCTGCAATTCCATATGAAAGCACCCGCCGAATATTAAACAACCAAAACTAAACAAAATAGCATTATATGTACTTTTAGAAACAAACGATATGTTTGTTTTCTATTTAATTTGGTTTCTATTAAACCTATAAATGTGTCGAATACTTTTGCCGCATCGTGTGTATGGATTGGCTTTGAAAAACTAGAGCATCGCTGGAGAAAATGTATAGATTATGAAGGAATTTTTTCGAAGAATTACATGCTTTTTTTTACACAGACTTATTGAACTCTTCGCATTATTAATGTTAAATTTACTAACATTTAATAATGGCACTTATGTTAACGATTTCTTGGGACGTCTTGACTGCAAAGTATTAGCTTATGCCGATGATCTAAAAATCTTTAGCACTAAACTTCAAAGGAATCAGCATTATTCACGAATGGTGTACCCATAATCAGATTCAGCTGAACATCAACAAATGTGCTGTTCTCTCTTTCAGCAGAAGTGACACTCCGTTTCGCTATGACTATAATGTTCGTCAATCTACTATACCTAGAGTATACAACTTCAAAGATTTTGGAGTTTTGTTCGACTCGCATCTTAGCTTTTCTACGCATGTAAGTGACATAAATACATCAGCTTTCAGAAGTTTAAGGTTCCTTATTCGATCCTGCAAGGGTTTTAGTAATCTGCGGACTTTGAAGATTCTTTACTGTTCTCTTGTCCGGCCTAAAACGAGATACGCTTCAATAGTGTGATACCCAGATTATCATTACCAGGAACCTCCTGGAACGTGTTTAAAAAAGATTTATGAAATATTTATCTTATAGGATTGAAAGACATTATCCTGCCTTTGGTATGACATATGAAGGTCTACTTGCTAGACATAATTTCGAATCCTTTTGTGTACCCAGAGAGAAAGCTAGTGGTGACTTTCTTTTTAAATTAATTAATAATTTTATCTATTCTACTGAGCTATTGTCTCAAATTGATTTCCTCATAGCTAGGTTCAACTTTTTCAATACCTAGGGCAAGCACCAATGTTTTTTACAAGGCTCCATTGGTAGATATGTGCAGAAATGCCATTGAATTGGATCCTTTTCTAATACAGTAAAACGGCCACCTGAGTTTCAAAGTTCCCCGAATCGACTATAAGGAAATTCCCATACTCAAATACCCGTTAATTACGGCCACCTTTGTAAAACCGCCGCGGCCAAATAACCCAAACTTTTACGGCCTATTTTCATAGAAATTTACCTGCCAATGTCGGCCGGACTATTTATGACATGTATATCTTTATTGACGGAAATACCTAATACAAATTGTCGGGGTTTCCTATTACCTGGTAGTAATTCACCCTTTTCGATTTAAACTTTATTATTCTAAAGGAAACAATTCAGTTTAAAGTTGTCTCCGTATTCGAAAGGTTCTTAATTAAGTATGTCGCAAAAAAGAAAACGTTTGTCGCTAAAAGGCAAAATAAATATAATCGCGGAAAGTGAAAAGTATGCGTTAAGTTCGCGAAAGTTGGCCGAAAAATATGGGGTTGGAAAAACACAAATTAATGATATTATGAAAAATAAAGGTGAATTAAAAAAGATGGTCGAGGAAGGTGTTAACATGGAGCTAAAATGAAAATTTCCGAAGTCGAAAGGATTGGCAGTGGATCAAGTCGTCTACAATTGGTTTTGCAAAGCCAGAAATAAAGCAATTCCAATATCTGGGTCGCTATACTTAAACAAAAAGCACTGGAGACAACAAGCAGTTTAAAGATGGAAAATTTCGCAGCATCTAATGGATGATTGGAAAGTTTCTGTCGGCGACAGAGTATAACTTTTAAATCAATTTGTGGTGATTCCGCAGAGGTTAATTTGGACGATATAAAAGACTGGAAAACCAAGTTACCGTTGATTTTAATAAATTATTCTCCTCGAGATGTGTTTAATGCCGACGAAACAGGTCTTTATTACCGCGCTATGCCAAATAAGACATTTGCATTAAAAAGTGAGAATTGTGCAGGGAAGAAGGCAGCAAAACAACGTTTGACTGTTTTACTATGTGCATATATGGAAGGTGAGAAGGAAGATCCATTAATAATTGGAAAAAGTAAAAATCCTCGCTGTTTTAAGGGTAGTCATGTGGACAAATTACCCTTAGAATGGGTTTCTAACAAAAAGGCATGGATGACAACGGAAATTAAGACAAGATGGCTGCATAAATTTGACAATAAAATGAAAAAACAAAATAGAAAAGTGCTTCTTTTCTTGGATAATGCCACTTCACATTCTAAAGTTCCATTAGAAAATGTTAAACTAGTCTTCCTGCCGCCAAACACCACTTCGTATTGTCAGCCCTTGGATCAAGGAATAATTCAGAATTTCAAATTGATTTACCGAAATTTTTTGATTAAAAAGCTTCTAACGTTTAATGACAATGAATGTGATTTTGAAATTTTTGAAAAAAACATAAATTTAGCCAATGCACTTGTATGGATTACAGCTGCTTGGAAAAAGGTATCTCCTGCTACAGTTAAAAAATGTTTTTCCAAGGCCGGATTCTCTGATGTTATCCAGGAGGACACAATGTTTGATGAAGAAGACGAAATACCCCTTGCCCAGCTATATCCTGCAGTTCGTAACGAATTTTTGATGGATTTAGATGAATATGCTTCTATTGATCGTCATGTGCCTACAGAGAGCCCTAACTTCAATATTCCAGAAATTGTTGAAGATTTGTGCAATAATGATGAAGAACATAACTCTGATAATAGTGACCTGGGCGAATGTGAAACTCCAAAATCTAGTTTATCTAGTATGAGCGAAGTGTGTGCAAAATTAAGAGACATACAAAATTATTTATTGTGCAATAACAATGGTGACATTTATATGGATGTTTCTAAAATTTTACTTACATGTGAAGCTGCAGTTTTTAAATCGAAGCTAAAAAATGTGAAGCAAACAAATATTGAAACATACTTTAAAAAATCCTAATAAATTGTGTTTTTTCGTATGAATATATTGTAATAATATGTACATATAAATAATTTATTAGATGTCATATTATCTATAATATGTAAATACATTAAAATTTTAGTTTTTCTTACACATATTTGTAGTTATATACTATTTACTTTAATTAATAAAATAAAGAAAGCAAATCTTAAATTAATTATGTATTTTATTTGTGAGACGAAAAACCTGTCAATTACGGACACCTTTATATAACGGCCAATATATTTTGCTTTTTGGGTGGCCGTTATTGACAGGTTTTATTGTATAGCATTAATCAAGACCGTCTTGTTTGGCTGGGTACTTTTTTTGTATTAAACTAACTGCACTTATTATTCTTAATTTTAGTAGTATGTCCTGTAATTGGATTGTTATCTGCTAGGCATTAGTAATTATTATTATTTACAGTAATAATTAGCTCGCCGAAGAGCCAAAATGCATTTGCAATTATTAAATTTCAAAAAACAATGGGAACAACTTGTTTTAATTAACGAATCTATTCAAAAGGTACTCGACTATTTCATACAAACACTCGTTTTGCTTGAATGCCACTACAAAATGGCGAATAAGCTGAGCATAAACGTGATATAAATATATTACTTTTTACGTTGTTGTTTATCATGAGTTCACGAAATGAATGAACCAAACCGCTTTATAATACATTAGTCGTACACATTTTGTATTAACTCTCTCGCTCGACCTTGATGCCGATAATAATAATATGGTTGACGTAAAAATAACAGAGTCGCGTGAGAGTGTATCTATGTATAGTATATACTTTATGAATTAAAAACGTTGTAGGTATGCATGTGATACATCTACTATAATTACTGCTACAGGTTTATTAATATTGATTTGATAAATTGATGTTTTAAGTTGAGTTATTTTTAACCCAATTATTTTCATTTTTGAATAAACTTTTTTATGTTTTTAATCATTCTTTTAAGAACACCAACGCGGCTTTTTTTTAAAGCAGAGCGTTTAAGTGATATTAAGCTCACAAAAGCAGATTTTGACTGCTCCTTTTTATTTTCTAAAAATAGATAGACCATCAATCTTTGTCAACTATGAATAAGTTTCCCAAATAGATTTCTTGAAGGGCTTGGTAAATCGTGCTAAGTCGTAAGTGAAAATTTCAAGAACTAAAATTACGTTTTTCAACGATTATAAACATAATCAGATCACTTAATTCATCTTAAGTGATTGAGGGGTCATCAGATCATCAGAACTAGGGATGTAGTTTGGTTCAGCATCTGATGCAGATTCTTCAGATTCCGATTACGAATCAAGAGTTTAACTTTTATTACGCTGGGGAATGCGTAATGAAATGCCACAGCACATTGGTCAGATTACAGAAGCAATATTGTCGGAAACGAATACTCTGCTTGGTTTTGCAAGTAATCTTTTTGTCATTCGTCATGCGAAAATAACTAGTCATCGATGTGGTTACGAGATTCGCTCCAAACGATTGAAATTACGAACGACATACTTTCATCCATCCTATCAGTGTTCTTCAAATTAACTGCAGTAAATTTTTGGAGCTCATGACTTGTCTCTATCTCCAACTTTTCAAGCAAAATACAGTTTATAAACCTTTTTTTTTGCTGGAGTAATATTGTTGGACGCTAATACTCGGCTTGGTTTGGCAAGTTATCTTTTTGCCATTCGTCATGCGAAAATAACTAGTCATCGATATGGTTACGAGATTCCCTGCAAACGATTGTAATTACGAACGGCATACTTTTATCCACCCTATAAGGGTTCTCGAAAATAAACTGCAATAAATTTTTAGAGCCCATGTCTTGTCTTGATCACCAACTCTGCAAACAAAGTGCAGTTTATAAACCTTTTTCACAAGTGGAGATAAAGACTTTTGTTAAAATAACTATGAAACACTGAACTGATGTTCTATGACTCTGCTTCTAATATATTTTGCAGGAGTAATATTGTTGGACGCGAATACTCAGCTTGGTTTTGCAAGTAATCTTTTTGACAGTCGCCATGCAAAAATACCAGTCATCGATGTGGTTATGAGATTCCCTCCAAACGATTGAAATTACTAATGGCATACTTATCCATCCTATCAATGTGCTCGAAAATGAATTGCAACAAATTTTTGGAGCCTATAACTTGTCTTTATCACCAACTTTCCAAGCAAAGTACGATTTATTATAAACCTTTTTCGCAAGTGGAGATAAAGGTTTTTGTTAAAATAACTGTGAAACACTGAACTGATGTTCTGTGGTTCTGAAAAGCACTAATAGATTTTGCAGAAGTAATAATGTTGAAGGCGAATGCTGCGCCTGGATTTGCTAGTAATTTTCTTGACATTCATCATTCAAAAAACCAGTCATCAATATGGTTATGAAATTCCCTCCAAACTATTGAAATTGCTAACAGCATACTTGTATACATCCTATCAGTGTTCCCGATACAAAATGCAACAAATTTTTGGAGCCCACGAATTGTGTTGATCACCAACTTTGCAAGCAAAGTACAGTACACAAGAGTGGAGATATATCAGGTTGTTACATATGAAATGTCCGATTTTGCAAGGAATAAAAAAAAGTCTAAATTTAAAAAAATATAAATATTTATCCTGCAAAATAGTCTACATTTACATCAATAGTTTGTTGCTAATGGCCTGGAAGCTGAAAATTTCCCTTTGAAAAGAAATCTAGGTTTTGACGGCTCACATATTGCTCAAACACTGCTATTACAGACTCCCGGTCAGGGAAGTCCCTATTTTTTAAGTGATTGTCTAAACTTCGGAAAAAATAAAAATCAGTTGGCGAAAGGTCAGGTGAATAAGGTGGGTGAGGGAGAATTTCGTAACCAATTTCCGAAAGTTTTTGGATTGTCTATCGTGCAACATGAGGTCTTGCATTATCATGAAGAAGTATGGGTCCACGTCTATTGACTAGTGAGGGCTGCAAGCGGCTCTATTTTCAATGCATAGTTTCCAGTTCGGCACAATAGGACGCTGCCGTGATGGTTTCACCAGGTTGCAACAATGAATAGTGAATAATACCCTTACTGGTCCACCATACAGTCACCATAATCTTTCGCGGGTGAAGTGATGTCCCTGCATGCTGTCTTAGTGCTTCACCTCGATCTAACCATTGTCCTGACTGTCTCCGATTATCATAAAGTATCCACTTTTCGTCACAGGTTACCACTCGATGAAGAAACGGTTCAACTTTCTGTCGATTAGCCAAAGAGGTAGCCACCTCTAATCGACGGAACTTATTGGCTTCCGTTAATTGGTGCGGCACCCATCGATCGAGTTTCTTCACTTTGCCAATCGAAGAAAGGTGACGACTAATGGTGGCAATGGACACTTGAAATGTTTCTGCAAGGCTACGCACTGTTGTCGACGGATTACTTTCAACTTCTACACTAATTTTCACCAAAAACATGCACGTCTTCACACAGGTGCGATTCAGTTCAGACTGAAGGAAAAAACGGACATTACATTTGTAACAACGTGATATAATAGGTTTCTGTTAAAATACCTGTGAAACACAGAACTGATGTCCTATGGTTCTAAAAAAAATTACTTCTCATATATTTTAGTAACGCAAATACTATGCAGCACTAAAATTTGCCAGAATCGAATCTAACCACAATACAAAAGTAAAAAACAAGCCTGCTTTTTTAATAAGTTTCAGTTCTATAAACATCAAATTTATATCCACTTGTTGCATATTTTGTTGTGCGGTTTTAATGCGTTTTTTTCATATGAATTTCACCCGAAAAAACAAAGATTTATTGCAGACTGTATATACCAATTTTTACGTCATCGTACTTTAAGTCTGAAAATTCTTAATTGAACTTTCTTATATTAGATTTTTTACTAATTGTTGCACTATCACAACCGTTTAACGTTATTAAGCTATACATGAGCACAGATTTCTAGCAAATACCACAACTGTTTCCTCGCCGAGCTGACGCGATGTACTCAATTCACTCTGTGAATTAACCAGGCGTAGACGTCCCTCCGACTCCTGGCGACTCTAACGCGCCATTTTGAATTGGCCGTGCTACTTATATAAAACAGACTATAGTATTCCAACTTCCATATACGATGATGTAAATAATAGGTTTTCCAAGGCAAATAACGATTTCATCTTTTCACCCTTGAACGTTTTTCATGATCTGTCAACGTCAAAACTCAGTCAAGGTTAACATTTTTGTCATGGTGTTCACGAAGTTCACGAACGAGTAACGTTCGGAAATTTGAAAATTACTACCGCAATTCTGAGTGGGTGGTCGCAACTTTAAGAGCGCATACTCCAACTCTCGGTTGTAATAATTGTCCCACCAAACAGGCTGTGCGTGCTGTAATGGATAAATTCGAGTCAAAATATTCACTGTTGGATGTTTCTATGTCAATAAGGCAACGCACCTGTCGAAGTACAGAAAATATTACAACCGTAAGTGCTTCAGTTCAAAATAAGCTAATCAGCGGGTCCCAAATTAGTCGATGCCACGCCGTTTACAGAAATTGGGACTCTCTCAAAGAAGAGTCTCTTGATCACTTGAAGCGCCGAAACTTCTCCGACTGGGCTCTGCTAAAGTTTGAAGAAAATCCTGAATTTCATCGAAAAATCATCTTCAGCGATGAAGCTCATTTTTGGCTTAACGGCTTTGTTAATAAGCAAGATGAAGCTCATTTTTGGCTTAACTGTTTTGTCAATAAACAAAATATGCGCTATTGGACAGCAACAAGCCCACATGTGCTTCAAGAGACTCCATTACAACCACAAAAAGTGACCGTGTGGTATGGATTTCATGCTGGAGGTGTGATTGGACCATATTTTTCGTCGATGAAAATTATCGACACGTTATAGTCAATAGAGCTCGCTATCGCGCCATGTTGGAAGTCTGTTTTTGGCCAGAATTGGATCGACTTGGCAACAGTGATATGTAGTTCCAAAAAGATGCTGTCACATGTCTCACAGCTAGTCGAACAATTGATCTATTGACGGGAGAGTTCGCTAACCGTGTAATCTCAAGAGAAATGGTCCAGTCGAGTTGCCACCTTGCCCATGCGGTTTAATGCCGTTGGATTTCTTTTTATGAGATTATCTTAAGTTGTTGGTTTGCCAACAAGTCGATAACGTTAGAAGACCTCCGAGACAATATCGAACGCGAAATTGCCAAATGATATGTGTGAAATAGTGGTGGAAAATTGACTCTAAAGAATCGATCGCTGCAAACGTTTGCTCCCGGTGGCCACGTGAACGAGATCGAATTCCATAGTTAAATATAACATGTGTACTGCACTTGGAATAAATTTCAGCCCAATATCTCAATTATTCTGTTTTATTTAAATACAAAATTGTTATGTCCTTATTGAAAAACACAATATGTAGTTTCTTTCCTACGAATTTAGTTTTCACTGTGACTTTTTCACATTTTCTAGATTAAGATGGCTGTGTCTCTAAATTTAATTAATCAGGAAAATGTAACTTTCATGCACTGAAGCAGAATGTATTTATAGAAGAGGGAGTTATTTTTATAGCAAATATAAAAAGCCTACGTTAATTTTATTTTTAGTTCATCTACGTACGTATGAAAACAGAAAAGTAGATTAAATTATTTCAAAAATATAAACGAACATCTAATAATAACTTCAGTGTGACCTAAAAATTAAATAAAACTCTTTAAACTATCGAAGTTACGGAATGCAATTAATCGAAAGATCAAACATTAAAACCAAATTCGTTGGATTTACTTAACTTGTTTTTAATATTGCGCTTATTTACATTGGTGTAAATAGAAAGCCGAATTTAATCAAATCCCTGTTTAAATCTATACGATCGCTTCACATTGCTCCTATATTTTTGTCGGTTAATATGCAGCTATCCTTTACAAATATATTTATTTGTGAAAGACAAACGAATGCTAGCGATTGCATTTCCATCTCTACTTTATCGTCGTCCCCACCACGCTCTTCCGTCTATCTCCCTCTCGCGCCAAGTTTATTTACGTCGTGTGACCTCTTTTTCAACACAAGTTTCACTATTGCAACATTGACATTGTTGTTGTGGACAGCGAATAATAGTGAATCGGGCGTGTGTTTACGGGCGCGCGAATTCACAAACAATTCCTTTTTTACTTTTAGTTTTGCGTACTTTTTAATGTGGCGTTCGCAATTATTTATGACTGCGTTTGGGTAGTTCGGTATTCGGGTATTTTATTGATTCGGAATTTATGGAAAATAAATTCCCTTCCCTGTTAAATTATTCTCGAAATAATCGACTATTAACTTGTTGACGGGATCATAAAAGCGTTAATTAAATTTTTCGTGGTTTTGGTATGTTTGAATTATTGTTTGGTAAGCTACTAAGTACCCGATTAATTAATAATTTCGCTCAAGACTTTTGCGTGAATTATCTGAACAAGTTGTTTCAAATAAATACGTAATTATTATTCTTTGTTAACTATTTTTGCGTTATAGCATTTCTTGTGTAGATAACTTGTTTAATCAATCGAATTGCGGAATAATCATTCCACCATATTTAGTTTTACTTTGACTATAAAGACTAAAGCAACGCAATAATGTCCTTACTAATAATGTTGAGCAAACCTCCGGGTTTGCAGTAACGTACAGTCTTTTCGACAAAACTGTTTGTATTTGAATATTTTCTACGTGTTGACGTATCTTGATGTGAAAATGCGGTTGTATTATCGGTATACTTTCTATTTCGATTCAGTCAAACACCTACGACGAGGTGAAAATATGTTTGTTTATTTCGAAAATTAGCGTTCTACGTTGTAACGCCCCTTCCTATACTTAATAGGACAATAAATAAACGCCCGTATCTTTATCTTATCAGCGATCCCTTCGCTTGACCTTCAGGGTGCTAAACTAGCTCAAAAAATCGTTTCGGGGAATTGAGTGGCTCCCTGTGCTTGGCTTTCGACCGTATTAGTCTGGTACGGACTTGTTTCTGTGCGGGTATTATACTGTGATTAATTATCTGCTGATGAGCACAATTTAGTTGTCGAAATACGTACAGGGTGCGGCGCCAAAATCCAGACAAATTATATATTTTTTCAAAAACATTTTTATTGCAAAAACGAAAAGATTTACAAAACTTTTTTAACCACATTGTTTGTAAGGTCATCGAGAACACATTTACACCATATATTCCCTGGTTATTCAAATAATCGCCTCCATGCTCGGTCTGAAGAGTGTGCAGACGCGCTTTAATGTGTCATGGCCCATATCGGTGAACGCCGCTTCAAAAGCGGCTCTCAATGATGCGACGTTTGGGTGTCTGGACTTGTTCGTGACACTTTCAACTTCGCTCTATATATAGAAGTCCAAAGGATTCAAATCTGGGCTGCTGAAAGGCCAGAATTTCTTCGACCAAAACATGTCTACGACCAATTTAGTCAATTGTCTACAACCAATTTTGAACCAAATGCTAGAAAACATACGGCTTTCCAGACGACACAGTTTCCATCCACGGTTTCACTACATTTTAGCAGAAGACGCAAATAAACTTCTTTTGTTAAAGAAATATGGTGGCATGACATCACCTTCACTGAACACAACACCTACCACGTGAACATTCACCGGAAATTTCGTTCCTACAACAATGGGAACAAAATCAGAGTCGTGGGCGAGCCAGTGATTGTTCCTTTAATTGATTTTCGCATCCACAGTAAAAATTTTCTTGTTAGGAAAAAACCTGTGTCGTCCGGCAGTATTGTTTCTTAAGTAACACAAAAGAAGATTGCAGCGTTCAACTCGCTTTGTCCTGGCGGCTTCGGAAAGCATCTATTTCACTTTAATTGTGTAAATCTTATAGCGGAGGTCCTCCTCGAGAATTCGACGCATAGTTTTCTCAGTTATACCAACAACCGACGACAATTTTGAGATCGATTGCCCTGAATTCTCAAAAATCAGCTCCCAAGCCTGTTAAATGATGTCGGACGTTCTGCCAACGCTCTCCTTCGAGTGGATTTTCCTCGCCGGTGTTGCAAAACCTTCGTTGGATTTCTCCGACTCATTGTACTTTGCGATGACATCATACACAGTCGGTCTCGGGTGTCTGAAGAACTGAATGTTTTCTGTCGCCGAGCGCCCAGTGCTAACATTTTCGACAATCGCGGTTCTTCGGTTATACTCCGCACTTGGTTTCGTCATTGCGATTGTTTCGTTACTACCAGGGGTATATAACGGCGGGAATTTCAAATTGTATTTTGTACGAATTTTGGCGCCACACCCTGTACACAGAATAAGAAAATTTTTGTGGAAAAGGGTTATATTAACTTTAATTGATTAATTTAATCAACCGCAGTCTCTATTTAAATGTACCTTGTATATTACGTGCCTAACAAGCAAACATGTCTTGTTAAAAGCTATTTAAGTGTCATCGAAAAACCCAGCACTACCAAGTGATCAAAAGGATATATTCAAATGTCGCCCACTAAAACGTCAATAACCTCTAATGTCAAAGCGGGGATCAGCGATATAAACATAGTAACCTTGCAAATTTAGTAATTTCCTGTTCAATTTATGTCAGTATATTTCACACATCTAATTTTATATTACATTGAGGTTGTTGCTTTACGAATTTTACGAGGTGAATGACAAAAGTTGCCTTGACTGTACTAGGCTTGCATTACTTACAAAAGTACTTCATATGTATTTTGTAACTTTCGTTAACCATAGCCGGTGTATTTGTAATGCTCGAAATGATACGTTGAGTATAAATATTGTTTCTGCCTGTTCGCATTCGCTTGTCCACTATTTATCTATTCTATCACTTAATCGATTCTTCCTAAACAGATATTTTGTACACAAACACTTTGTTAGTTAACTAGAACAAACTTCCTTTCTCGTACTTGTATTACACAAATGCTCGTGTCGCATTTATACCTATTCAAAATCGTCGCTCTCAATCTAGACGGAGAAATCTCACTCGACAGATGGCGTTCTGCACGTTCCCTTGCAAATTTGTCGAATGCTAAATACTCATTTGCATGATGTAGCGATTACTGTAACTACGTTCGTGCGGCGTATATACGCCAGTATTGATTGTGAACATCCTCTTCTAGACCGCTTATCTTACATCACGAAGCGTTTATTAAAACGATATTTGATCTGAAATGGATACTTGAGTGTTTGTATAATTATATTTTTGTGTACAACGTGTTCTGCAGGAAGATAAACTACTTCTTGTTTAAATTACTCTGTTAAAGAAGGAAAACATTAATTTTTTGACACATGTGTGTGTGTAATTAAAAGACGAAAATTATGTAAGCGGTTGTTACTTCACCGACAGTGTAATGTCTATGAAGTAACCGCTTGTGTTAGCCGCGCAAATGCAAATATACTTTAGTCAAATTATTTTTTTAACTTCTTCACACACGTCGATTGATATTCCACTTATTTCATCTCATCTATATTTTGTTCGAGGTGCTGCAGAACTTGTCGTTTATTATAGTCTTGTATCACGAGCATATAAAGTAGTAAAAAGTGCATGTTCGGCAGGTGATTGTTTTCTAAATAGATAAACGGATATAAACATCGAAGTCGAAGCTTTATTTACACATGTGCACTATATGCGAATGGGGTTTTGCATGTAGCACCATTATCGTGAGTTTGTTTTGAGCGAGGACGAGGTTATACTTAGAGTTGGGATATCTACCGTGGGACAGGTTCGTACTGAGTACGCAGCGCCCCCAACAGTGTAATATAAAACAGATGAAATGTAGAATTATAAGTTAGTACCGAGTGGATCTTTATATAAGGCGAACGTGTATTTGTTAAGTACGATGGACGTACGTATGGGAAAATGACACTATAGATTGACGCAGTGCGAAAACTTATTGATAAATTTCCCAATTTATGTTATAATGGTGCTAAAATGTAAACTGTAAAATTTGCAATAAACCGTTGAACTGCTATAAAGAGTGTACAATAACAAAATAGGAAAAATAACGTGTCACCAGAAACGCAATTTGTGTTTGATTTACTGTTCATGATAATCGCTTGTGATTTGGGATTTCATCTGTTCGATAAGCAACCGCTTCATGACTTTTGGAATAAATACAATCCCAACTGGAAGCTACCATCCCGGAGAGTTACAGAGATATAAGCAGACTGTGCGTAACGACATCGAAAATGTGGATATAACAGATAAACAGCTGTGGTTATATGTCGATGAAACCATAGATCGAAAAAAACATTCTATTTTGAATATTATAGTGCGTATTCCAGATCCTATTAAATTTGCATTACCCATTGTATTAACTGGCAAAAAAATAGAAAAGTGCACTAGCGAAAATTACGAACTCAGTGCTGGATACGCTAAAAAAATTTCAAGTTTCTACGACGGACATAAATGACGATCGACATCCTGGTGCAAAAAACCTGTGGTTACGGAAAGTAACATCGAGCTTGTGCGTGAATTTATCAGAAACGACCCGAAATCTTCATTGCGATACGTGAGAATGAGATTAAATATTTCTAAAGTTTCAATTCATCGCATTTTGACACAGCAATTGGGACTGGGAAAGATTTGTGCAAGGTTTGTACCACACAAGCTAACTGAATTCAAAATTGTACAGACTTGACTAACGACTCAAAAATGGACAAAAGCTTTAGGTATTTAATTGTAACTGACAATGAGACGTTGCGTTTTCAATATGATTCAGAGACCAAGCATCAAAGCTCCGAATGGAAACATCCAAGCGAAGAAAGACCGAAAAAACGCCGTTTGGAGAAGTCAAAAGTGGAGACAATGTTGGTTTGTTTTTATGTTTCGAAAGGCATAGCACAGAAGAAGTTTGTACCAACTAGTCAAGCAGTCAATGCTGTATATTATCTTGGTGTTATGAAGCGTCTTTTGGCGCATATTCATCGTGTACGCCCTCAATATCGTAAAAATTGTTGCTGGCATTTGTTACATGATAATGCACCATCTTATCGCTCGACGCTTATCACTGATTTTCTACCTACAAATGGTATTTTAACTATCAGCCATTCACCGTATTCACCGGATTTAGCCCCCCTGTGATTTCTATGTATTCTCCGAACTATATTTGCCTAAGAAAGAACACCGTTATGCCGTCGTCGAAGCCATCAAAAGGGCGTCGACAGCGATCTTCAAGGACATCTCTAAAGACGAGCTTAAAAAATCATTCGACATGTTAAGTGACCGTGCAAAACGTTGTATTGAAGCCGAAGGCGACTGCTGTGAATAAAATAAATTAATTTTACCAAAATAGTAAGTTTTTGTTTTTATTTTTAAAAAGGACGGGTATCTCTACGACAGACTGTATAATTCGAAACTAACGTATTTCAAACAAGTAGTGTAAATTGCAGTAACATGCATTTTCCATCAAAGTTTAGCATCTAGATTCATCAACATATTTGACTATCTCATAATTTATTCTAATGAAAATTTATTCTTATTTACAGGATAAATTAATATGAGTCTATTTCATTTCGTTCAAGGTAATTCTCCATTTTTTAGTTCATTAACAGATTGTTGGTAGCAATTCGAAGCTTATTGGTGGCCTGTTTAACATTCTGTCTTCGCAAGGAATACAATATCATCAGCTAATATTTCAATTAGTGCTGAATCCATCGAAGAAGGTGTATTAGATAAAGTACGGGCCCCAACTACCCACTACCTTGTGGGACGCCCATATGTATTTCGTCTTATAATGTGAGCCTTCGTGCTTAAAATATTGTAGATACGAGGTGAAAAATTTCGTATATTGCTTAGAAAAGACTTCATGAAGTATCCATATTAGACCCTTACGCCAGATCCATTCGAAAGCATATGCCACATTGGAAAATGCACCGTTTGGATTTGTTTTTCTTTGTGGGGTAATAATAAAATGAAATTTGGAAGAAGGAATGAATACATTGTAGATTTTTAAGTTTCTATAGCTTTTTACACTACTTTATTTTCTCTGAAAGCAAAATATTTTCGACAAACTTCCTTTATAAGAAGAAATTTTATTTTATTTTTATATTCTCTCTCTTCAATTCGATGAAAATACAATCATTTTTCTTGAGGTTTAAACAATTGTTTTAAATTAAATTTTATGTAATTTGGTATGTAAACTTCCGCGGTCGTGGTCCATGCTATCTGTTCTGGGTTTCCGGGCTGGATCCGCGTTACTAGTAAAGGGTTTTCCAATAAGGACTTGACAACTTTTTTTCAAAATAAAATGCAGACCATTTGAGATATTTCAAAAACTTTATTATCGGGCTGAAGTACAATCAAAACATTTATGAATGGAACTCGACTTCCTTCATATGGCCACCGCGGGCACGTTTGCAGCGGGCGATTCGTTGGACCCAATTTTCGATGACTCGGCCAGAATTCGGCCGAAACGGCTGCTATTTCGCGTTCAATGTTGGCTCTGAGCTCTTCCAACGTCGTCGGCTTGTTAGCATAGATCAATGACTTGACGTAGCCCCAAAGAAAAAAGTCTAGAGGCGTTAAATCGCACGAACGAGGCGGCCAATCAACTGGTCCATTTCTTGAGATAACACGCTCATCAAACTTACTCTTCAATAAATCGATTGTAACGTGTACTGTGTGGCTTGTGGCACCGTCTTGCTGAAACCACATGTTGTCCAAGTCCATATCTTCCAATTCGGGCCAAAAATAATCGGTAATCATGGCGCGATAACGATTACCATTCACAGTAACGTGACGATCATTATCGTCGACGAAAAAATATGGTCCTATGACGCCGTCGGCATGCAAACCGCACCAAACAGTTATTTTTTGTGGATGAAGTGGTGTTTCATGAAGCACATGTGAATTTTCACCCGACCAATAACGCATATTTTGCTTATTGACGAACCCATTGAGCCAAAAATAAGCTTCGTCACTGAAAATGATTTTGCGATGAAATTGATCATCTTGGCGCATCTTTTCCAGAGCCCAATCGGAGAACGTACGTCGCTTCAAATGGTCCATCGGCTTCAATTCTTGAATCAGCTTGATCTTGTATGGATGTAAACCAAGATCCTTACGCAAAATTCGCCATAAAGTGGTCTGGGCGATGCCCAACTCTTGAGAACGCCGTGGAATTGACTGTTGTGGATCACTTGCTACGGACGTTTCAACGGCAGCGATATTTTCGACACTTCGACCAACCCGTTGTCTCACTGGCACGGCAACATCACACAACGAATATGTAGACTCAAATTTTTGCACTAACCTTGTTACTGCCTGTCTACTAGGGCGAGAATTACGACCGAAAATCGGAGTTAACGCTCTTGAAGTAGCGGTCACCGACTCCGAATTTCTGTAGTAAATTTTTATAATTTCCAGACGTTGTTCGTTCGTGTACTTTACCATGATGAAAATGTTAAGTTTACTGAATAAATTGACAGTGACAGTTCGATGATGAGTGAAAGGGTGCGTTCACAAATTGAATTAAAAATTGTCAAGTCCCTATTGGAAAACCCCTTATATCTGCCGACGTTTCGTACCCATTTGTATGGGACATCTTCAGGGCTGAACTACCGCACTGATACCGCAGATAAATTTTATGTATTTGAATATTCTTTCGGACGCGTTAACTTGTTCTGCAAAATTACTATAATAATTAATTATTGGTTCACTTAACATGAAAGATACTTTAAACCTTAAAGAAGATTCATAAATCATTAATTTGAAATTCCAGTATGACAAAAATTGTTGAAATGTTCATTATTACGTTGTATAAATTCTTAGAAAACATCGGCCAGGAAACTTACACAATTTCCTTGGACCGTCTTCGAAATACTTTCACCCCAATTTCATGCACTATTATATCCAAATAATCCCATTCATATTCAAAATATAATGTTATAAGATTACTTGAAGGCCAGCTCGGCGTAAAGAACCGTCACAAGCGGTCGAGATTTATTATCTATTATGTTATTGGGTACGTTCATTCATCTTTGTCCGCCCGTGTCATTAACTCTATTAACACGGTGACAAAAAAATAAGCAGAACGTGTCTGGGAAATATCATTAATGTTGAGTTCGTTTGGGAGAGACCGAATGAATCTAGAATGAAGTTAAAATAAATCTAAATGTTGTCTATTATCTAGAGATAAAGGCTTTTATAGAATTCGTGTGTATTTGTGGGAAGACGAAATATATACGTTTCAATAATTCAAAGACTTAATGTAGAGAGTAGAGGGTAGTAAAGAAATTATATGAGGGTGTATATCCTAATGATTATAGTTAGGGGAAATGCAGCATAAGAAAATCAATACCGATGTTCTTTTTTAGTACATAGAGTTAGACGTAATAGTGAGTGACAATCTAGATAAATGCTGCCGGAAGAGCAACGGGAACTTCTATTTTTTTTACAAATGTATATACACTACAGCTCACAGAAGTTTGACCAAACAAAAAATATAAAGTAAATAAAACATTATTATTCTTCTAAAAATATATAATAACAAAGAATTGACCGATAAGAGCGATTAGAAGATTAATTCTTTAATAAGAGACTTGGTTTTTTTTCAAATAGGCTATTTGACTAATTTTGGGAAATTGTTTTAAATTATTGTTTATTACATAATAAGGACATATCATTGATATTTCCGACATATCTATTGTATTATCAATAAAAATCAATGTTGAAGTTTAAACGTCCAAGACCGCGCCAAAAACGCTGTTTGTGTAATGGCGCTGGTCATATGGCATGCGTGACGTCACAGGCTAGGACGGGATAAGTAAATCTAGTAAATCAAGAAGTAAACCTGAATAAAACAGCGTCGCTGAAGTTAATTTCATGTTTTCTTCAAATTTATTGGATAGAATGGGGTATAAATGGTGTAGTGCCACAATGTACAAATACATCTATAAAATTTACAAGACATATCTTGTATTTATCAACATAACCTAAAATGAGATTTTACAAAACTTCTGAATGATCCTACATAGTGGTTAAGGTTTATACGTGGTACTTACACCGCTGTTTTCACATTTTTAAATTCTGCAGTATAGTAATCGGCGTTATTCTTAAAAAAAAGTGCAACCATAAATGCGTCTATCTTAGGTAAATTTCTGTTATCAGCTCGCACAAAATTTAACTCCATTGTGAAGTCCGAAACGAATACAACTAGGAATATTATATGATATCGAAAATTATCAGAAAACTGCTTTAGAAATATGTAGCTCAAAGATCCAATCGCGAATGAAATACCATTACTGGAAATTACACCCAAAAAGCTAAAACGTGAATGAACGTCAACTTGTTTCGCCAGTATCGCCGTGTATGCTAGCCTATGATGTCACCAGACTTGCCACCAATGACATAGTGTTCCCGTTACGGATAAAATTTCAAAAATTATGAGATTGTTTTTTGTGTAATTTGTCAAAGATAAACATAATTTAGTATAAAATAAAGTGAAATATGTTCTTTTACGATATTACCCGATAGGATGACCACATACTGTGGTATATTTTCAATGTAGTCAAATACCCTATTGTTTATTGTAACATAAAGTTCAATCATAACCTCAAAAACTCGATCTGAATTTCAGTTTTTGCTCGATATTTTTAGGTCAAACTGCGATATCAAAAATGAACAGATCTCTTACATGTTTCATTCAAGACTTTGTTTAAATTTTCTGCATTCTCTCTCTCGTCACTTTAGTTTTGACAAATATATGGCATCTTTCGATACGAGATGTGGCTATTAAATAATGAGACTGACACTGTAAAACATTTTATTTTGATTTCATACATATTTACTTACTGTCACCTTCAATATACACTCCTCCTCTATGCCTACAACGCTCCATGCGAATCGTCCATTGTTCGAAACAGTGCTGAAAGTCTTCTTCTGTCAACTCCTTCAGGACGCGTTCCGTTTTCGCTTTCACAGCTTCAACGGACTCAGATTATGTTCCCTTTAATTCAGATTTCACCTTAGGAAGCAGATAGAAGTCGCGCGGCGCAAGATCCGGCGAATAAGAAACCTCTTGACTGACAATGCAGAATGAGCCGGTGCATTGTATTGGTGGAGAACCCATGACTTGTCCATCCACAATTCGAGTCGTTTTTTCCTTATTCTTTCACGGAATTGAGCAAGAACGTGAAAAGGTAGTAATGTTGATTAGTAATTTGACCTTCAAGAACCCAGTGAATGTACACAATCCCATGAATATCTGGTACGGATTTTGTTTGCCGTGATGATAGACAAATTAGTTGTCAAAATATGTACGTATACAAAATACGAAAACTATTGCGGAAAGGGGTTATATTTATATTAATCTCAATAGATTAATTTAATCAACCAGTCTTTTTTTACTTTCATGCTTAATATATATTTTTGCGTATAAATTAACCGTGAACTTCTTTAACGCGTATTTAGTGTCTTTTGATCATTTTAGTCAATTAGTACAACATACGAACCTTCTGAAACTAAGTTTTTGACTCTTTGAAAATAGTCGATTTTTACTAAAAATATTAACTTGCTCTCTCTTCCTTTCCTTTTGTTTATCTGTTTGTGCTATTGTAAATCCTCATTGATTTGAATTTTACAAGTATTTCTAATGAAGTTTTTTGAACATCGGTCAAAATTCTTATTCGAGGTTTCAATACTTGCAATTACCGCCCCTCCAGGAATATTACTTGACAAACAGTATTTTAAATCTTTATTTGAATAAATCTATTTCTTCTCAATTAATATTCTCAGATGAATGATTGACGACTAATATTTCTTTTATAGGAATTATGTTAACCATCTTTTATAATGGCGGACATAGCTTTTTAAATTTCCTACTTAAATTTAAACATTAACTTTTCAATTTACGTTTGCTGGTGTCCACGAGTTTCCTATAAAAATTACACCACTCTTTATATTAAACTGCTCACTTACTCGCTTTTTATTTACTCTTTTATCAGAAGCAATCATACCAGTATAAACTGCATATCGTATTCTGTTTTGAAAGCAAACATTGCGAAACTTCTGTCAATATAACGTTTGTATCAGCGCTTGGAAATTCCAAAGCAAGATTCGATCAATCACTTCATTTCTCCCTCTTGTATCGATAGCGCTAAAGATAATACGAACGAAATAAACTAACTTACTATCATAAATATATTACCAAATAAAACAGTCTAGGGCTACAATGAAGGGATAAATAATGTACGTAATGTATGCATCTACACCGCAGGCCATAAGTTTGGAATCAGTTCCAGTAAATTCATAAAAATTAAAATTTATCTATGTTACGTTCGTATTACTTTGATATAAGTACAAAGGATTATTCTTAAGTACATTATAAAGCTTTACATAAAAGATGTAGTTTTAAATGCATTAATAGTTGGAAAATAACCAGAAATTAAGGAAACTCTGCGTGCGGTATTATTTATTCGAGCAGGTAATATTTCTGCATAATGAACGATTACCTGGAATGGACAAATTTTATTGCAGACCCTTCCGCATAAACCTTTTGTAATTACATTTAGTTTTTATATTTATAAGTATTTATACATTTTGAAGTAATGAGAATATTTTAGTTGCTTCGTATCATTTAAAGTGTGTAGACACATAAAAGTGTGTAGAATCAGTAAACATCGTTTGATTATGGCGAAGAGAAAGCAGATATCGCTAGAAAAACGTGTAGAAATTATTAGTCATCATAATCGGAGAGATTCTATACGGGATATCGCGAAAAGAATGAAGATATCGTACAAAGGTGTACAAAATACAATTAAAAGATACCAGTCTACTGGAGGGTATACGGACAGAAAACGATCAGGAAGACCAAAAATTACAATTCCTGCAGAAGATCAGACAATTATATTGACGTCGAAAAGAGATAGAAATTTACGGCCTCGCAAATCCGCGGTGAGTTTAACAGGGAGCGTGAAACTCGGATCTCTTTAACCACAGTAAAAAGGCGGCTCAGAGTGGCTGGACTGATGGGACGTGTAGCAGTGCGCAAATCGCTTCTACGTCCGCAAAATAAAATAAAAAGGCTACAATGGGTTAAGTTACACAAAGATTGTACAATAGAACAGTGGGAAAAAGTACTATGGACCGACGAATCAAAGTACGAAGTCTTCGGTTCCAGACGTCGGATATTTGTAAGAAGAACTGCTACGGAAAAAATGTTACCGCAATGTGTGGTGCCCACGGTAAAACATGGTGGCGGTTCTGTAATGGTTAGGGGATGTTTTTCTTCGGCTGGTGTAGAAGATCTGGTGAAAATCGACGGAGTTTTGAAAAAGGAGGGTTACAGACAGATTCTCGAACACAACGCTGTGCCCTCCGGTCTGAGATTACTTGGAGAAAACTTTATATTCATGCAAGACAACGACCCAAAACATTCTTCTCATTTATGTAGAGGATATCTCCAACAACTGGAAGCTGACGGTGTTTTACAAAACATGGTTTGGCCGGCACAATCGCCAGACCTCAATCCAATAGAGCTGTTGTGGGAAGAATTGGATAGAAAAGTGCGTGAAAAGTGTCCGACGTCCCAGACTCACATGTGGCAAGTTATACAAGATTCTTGGGCAAATATACCCAATGAAACCCTTACAAAATTAGTGTCTCGTTTACCGCGATTGTGTGCTGCCGTCATTAAAGCAAAAGGAGGGTATTTCGATGAAAAGTCCGTTTAGTTGATAATAAAAATAAATGGATGTAAATAAATAAAGTTTGCTTTTTTTCCTGCTTATTTTATAATAAAACGTTTTGGTATATTAATATAGTTTTATTTTTACAATGTTTGTTAAAGCCACTACAATATTTTCATTATATTCAGAAGTGATTCCTAACTTATGCAAGTGTTAAACTAGACAAGAGATCTTCGCTTCTAAACAAAGCAAAGTTGGAACTTGCCGATAGGTTATCGAAGTTGTCTTTGTTGTCAGTTCACTTTCTATTTAAATAAAGTAACAATCAGAAATGAACGCAAATTTTGACAGTTGTGCTTTGAAAAACCACCAAGCTGCCACATAAGATCTTCTGTTAGTACAGCCCTCGTATCTGTGTTCTACTAGATAAGTTAAATAACAACCAGTCGTGGATTCCTTTAATATTGATGAAAGTATTATTAAAGAAAAGGAGCATACACTCTCAGTACTAAGGCTGCAGAAACGAGTGCCCACTCATTGGCGGTGATAATATATTTCGAAAGCGGTCGGATGTACCCGAAGTCGAGATTCATATGCGTATGGTATGTGTGTGAATGCCGGGTAAGATTAATGATAGCGAATCGACGGCGTTCTTTGTTATGTTTGACGAGTGTTAATAGATTTCTTAACCGATTTTCGACATTAGAATACACTGGCATTATTATTAAATGTTTTGCTTGTAATATCAACATTTTACTGTACAGTAATTTTGTTTTTAAAGACGTGTTAATAGCAAATAACACCGGTTAAATATGCGCAACATGATGTACCATATTATAAATTTCTATGTGACTTTATTTTTATGTTAAGTGTGTGCAATATTCCACAAAATATTGACAATGAAGACAATGAATAATTTTGAAACTTTTGGTGAAAATACGTTCCGGAATGGAGATTGCCAATAAGAGGTCAATGAGAGTATAATTTTCCTCGGGTAAAAAACACGATTACGGATCAAATAAAAGCAGAGTTAAAAGATCAAAAAATATGGCGGACGGTAGATGAAACAACTGATGCAAAAAGGAATAGTATTTTAAATGTGTTAGTGCGCACTTCTGAAAGCGGTGAGATTTCCTTGACTCTTCTTTTACGTAGTAGAATATTACAGAAACAAAGAATAGTTTTTAATCAATTATATATTTTCCATTTTGTTCAATGACCTTTTGCCATCTTTCTTTCAGCTGCATTATTCCGCGCTCATAAAATTTCTGGTTCTTATCAGTAAAAATGTGAACCAGGTGCGAGTGAAGGTCATCGTCATTTGTGAAAGTTTTACCATTCAAAGAATTCTGCAAACTTCAAACTAAATGGTAATCAGATGGTGCTAGATCAGGGCTGTATGGGGGACGTGGCATCACTTCCCAGCCAAGCTCCAATAGTTTCCCACGAGTTGCCAAAGATGTGTGAGGCCTTGCATTATCTTGGTGGAAAACTACACCTTTCCGATTTGATAATTCTGGCCGTTTTTATTTGATTGCTTCATCCAGTTTTATTAATTGTTGACAGTAAACATCAGAAATGATCGTTTGGTTCCTTGGAAGCAGCTCAAGAAACACAACACCTTTGTAATCCCACCAAACAGCATGATCTTTTTTGGATGCAATTCAGCTTTCGATGTGGTTTGAGTTGGTTTATCGTGTTTGCTCCATGATCGTTTTCGAACTATGTTACTGTACAGGACCCATTTTTCATCACCAGTGATGATTCTTTTTAAGAAAGGATCGGTTTCATTTCGTCTAAGGCGCATATTGCAAAAGTTGATTCTTTGTGTTAAATGAATTTCTTTCAATTCGTGAGGTACCCAAATATCAAGCTTCTTAACTAGCCCAAGACATTTTAAATGTTTTTCAATTGTTGTGTGCGATACATGTAGCCTCTCCGCAACCTCTCGAACAGTTATATGACGATCCTCTTCAATTATGACTTTGATTTGGTCATCATCAACTTCAGTAGGCCAACCAGAACGTTGCTCATCTTTGAGGGAAAAATCTCCAGAACGGAATTTTTTATACCAATTCTGACACGTGTGCTCTGTTAAGCAATTAGAACCATAAACTTCACATATCTTTTTGTGAGCCACAGCAGCTTTCTTTCCTTTACGGAAATAAAATAGTAAAATATGTCGAAAATGTTCGTTTCTGCACTCCATTTAAAATTAACCCACAACTAATAGCTTTAATAAAAATCACGCACTACTTGCTTCTGAAGTTACGTCAATGTGACTAGTATCACGCGATAAACGGTAAAGTACAGCACTAACATACGTTATACAAAAAATAAAGCAACGCTCTCTATCAGGAAAAACCGAAAGTACTTAGTTGCCAACCCAATACCTTCGGGACGTTGAATATATCGGCAACCCAATTTGTAATGTTGGTTACATATGTCATATGGTTCAAATATGGTTAAAGCTGGAAAGTTACTAAAACAATCTTATCCTCAGTTGCTCCATGTAACCTGTTTGCTCTATGCATATCATCTTGTAGCTGAATTTATTAGGAATAGTTATCCAAAAGTAGACCAATTTATAGTTTCTGTCAAATTTTATTAAATCTCCAAAACGCATTCGTGAGTTTAAACAGGCTTGTCCGGACATTCCTCAGTCACCACAGCCGGTATTGACGAGATGGGGAACGTGGCTTAAAGCTGTTTTATATTATGAGAAATTTTTACACATTATTAAACCTCGAAAAGATTCAAAAATACTTCTGTTGAAACCGGTTTGAAACCAATTTACGACAAGTATAAAGGTTTGTTTCACTTAATAGAAAAATTTTAAAACACTGGGTTGTGTTAGCGGAGTCAATACAAATTGCGAACAATGTACGCTGACTACCACGTGCTACAAGTAACATAAAAAAATGTGTTGTAGAAAAGTTCGAGAGTGTTATAACTAAAGATTTCGATTTTACCAGATTAAAACAAATTTGTAATGTTGCGTGTATAGATTCCTTATGTATTTCTAAAAATTATTTTAATTATGCGTGTAAGCGGTCATTTTCTAAATATAAAAACATTTATTCAGCATGGCGTACATTGCTTCCCGAGACAAATGTGGAAACTTTCGTCATACTGCAGACATTTTGTCAGTCTCATCCATTTTGCGCTACGCAGCAATAGCTGTGAATAGCTTGTGTAACAAAACGTAAGTGTTACGCCTTGTTACGATTCTGGCCCGCGGGAAAAATACCTCAACTCTACTTATAACGTAATATAATACAGTACTGTAATAACAACTATTTCGCTATCGAATGAATTCGTAATTTTCTGCGTCAGTATTCATTTCAGTCATTTTCAACTGTTGAGGAATAATGATCAAAATTATATTTTACGGCAAGGCAACGTACGTAGCAATTAAAAGAGGTTATATTATCTGACACTGTCAGAAAATAAATATGAGAATAGTTAGGAACTTCTTTGAGCTTAGAACTAATCGTCAACGTCCATATCCCCATATCCTGCTTCAAATGTATGTATTTCGCACGTATTTCGGGTGGCAAGGATGTAATTGTTTTTTAATTTTTATTTTTCTCGGCAAGGCGTGATACAAAAGGATCGTTTAAAAAGAAATTGTTTCCACACTATTATAAAACATCGTCATAACAATAACTATAATTGTCAATGTTTGCACATTAACGTGACGAATCGCTCCATTTTCTATTCATTCCATTGATTAATTACGTCAGTTCTGCACAAGCCTACGGAACGAACGTCTCTCTTGCTTGATTCGGGTCGATGTCAAGGTTACGATTAGCTGTTTATATATATGTATATACATCATGGTTGTCCGTTCGCCTCTGTTTCTTTACATCCACAAGTCCCCCATAAATATTTATAACTTTTAATGTCTTTTGTCGGTTATGCGATATATAAATGTATTTGTGTACCTACACAGAACATGGGGCGACCAGTTTTAACAGACACACATATGAGTGGACTATGGATACGTCTGGTATGGCCCGAACATCTGAAATTATTGAGGAGCATGGAATTGTAAATCATCTATTGTGTTCATTGTTTCGTGTTACTGAAAAGCGAATCTACTTTGATTAACAAATTTGTAGGGCAGAATAACATCAAATGCATTAGTAATTAATTATTATTTAGTCGGACACGAAAACAGATTCGTTATTGATCATGTTTTGTTCGATATTCTCTTTTCACGAAACAATTTACGTTGTCTTTAAAATGAGTTTTCGATTTACTAATTGAGATTTTTTATTTTCTTAAAAATATAGATAGAAAATAAAACCCCTTTTCACAATAATGTTCGTATTCTGTATAGGCATTTCGACAACTAAGTTGTCATCATCAACAGATAATTAATTACAGTTTCCAAACACACACTACTTGTGCGTTTGACGGTTAATATCTTGTACGGATTTGTTTCTGTGCGAGTTTTACCGCCAGGTGTGACACTGTGATAAATTATCTGCTGACAATGACAACTTAGTTATCGAAATGCATATACAGAATAAAAAGGTCATTGTGAAAAGGGGTTTTATTTATCTTTTTTGATTAATATCTAGATATAGCATAGTTCCTATCTATATTTTAAAGAAAATAAAAATCTCAATTAATAAATCGAAAACTCATTTTAAAGGCAACATAAATTGTTTCGTGAAGAGAAAATATCGAACAAAACGTAATCAATAATAACGATATCCTCTCTTCCTGAAACATATTACGTTGTCTTTAAAATGATCTTTCGTTTTATTAATTGCGATTTTTATTTTCTTAAAAATACAGATAGAAGCTATACTATACCTAGATATTAATCAAGAAAGGTAACTAAACCTCATTTCACTATATTATGTCGTATTCTGTTATCATCATCAGGCGATAATTAATTACAGTTTCAAAAGCCAAACACACTATGTGTACGTTTGACGGTTAATATCTTGTACGGATTTGTTTCTGTGCAAATTTTACCGCCAGGTGTGACACTGATTAAGTATCTGATGATGATAACTTAGTTGTCGAAATACATATACAGAATACAAACATGATTGTGAAACGGGGTTTGGCCATTTGTTTCTACACATTTTGCCCATCTTTTAGACAATATATGGATGCCACTCTTAAAGAACTGTTAGTTCTTTAAGAAAAACCATTCATCGAGCCATTTTCTAACTTCTTCGAAATTGACGATGTGCTGCTCAGCAAGCGCGTGTCTCATTGATGCGAAAAGGTGATGGTCAGACGGGGTAAAGTCTTCAACGCTTCCTTGACCGGTTTTGCTGTATGAGACGGCGCGTTATCGTGCTGTAAAATCACTTTACCCTGTCTTTAAACCCATTCTGGAAGTTTTTCTATCTATGCATGGTTCAAATTGATAATTATAAGTCGATCGTAACTGCTTCACCAGATCTCAACAGTTCGTAATACACCACACCAATCTGGTCCCACCAAACACAGAGCATTGTCTTGCGATCAAAACGATTTGGCCTTGGAGTCGATGGGCTGGTGATATCCATGATTTTTTGCTGTTAGGGTTTTCGAAATATGATATATCCATTTTTTTATTACCCGTCACTATTCGATACACTCAATTGATGTGGCACTCATTTTCCCATCTTTTTAATTTTTACTATTGCCCGTAATCAGTCGCAAATCGTTTCTTGGGCCACATTTAACGCTTCTGCCAATTGTTTTGAGTTTGGGCTGGGTCTTCATCCAATATAACTCCTGCAGTTTCGCATCTTCAACCTTTTTCGGTCTAGCAGAACGTTCTTTGTCTTGCACATCGAAATCACCACTTTTGAATTGTCGAGACCACGCCCCACATGTTTTTATGGTTGAATCATGCTAACCTTAAGTTTATACCAGCAAACGATGACTTTCAGCGGTTTTTTTCTTTCGATTAAATAAGAAAAGTAATGCTTGCTGTAAATGCACTTTCTCAGGCCTGAACTTTGACATTTTCAAAGAGATATAAATCTATGACAATATTACTTTCGCAAAATATAGCATATGTGTATGTCTTTGAAGCTTGATGTCAGTAGAACAAAATGACATGTGTCAAATCATAACATTGCATCCTTAAGCCTAGCTATACCTGTTAGAAAAACCTGTAATGACTTTATACACGAATTTTCAAGTTTTTCATTCTCACGGGATTAACCCAAAAGAATTATATAAATTTTGATATCAGTATCGTGTTTGGTACCTTCGAAAACGTTAGCACGCCAACATTTATTATTCTTTAGTAATTTTTCAAAATTACCATATTTGCGAGTATTCCCAACTGATTCGTCTTTCTGCTCGAAAGGCCAAGTTAAATGTCATTACATATGTATACAAAAATAATACTATCATCAGTGGCGAATGAAAAAATTCTATTTATTTATTTATTTTGTTCATATCTATACTTTTTATAATTCTATTTTTAATTCATGTTTGTTTTCTTGATAATGCAATAAATACATCGAAAAGTCAAGGTCATCCGTATAGCTGAATAAATCACTTCATTGAACGTATATAATCTATAATTATATTAAAAACATACCTATTATTTATTATTTTTTGAAGTTACCCTAATATACTTATAGTATGTGACGACATCCATTTCGTATCAATTCGTAATTTTTTTTGTTATGTCAAAATCAATAATGGCGAACAATAAGGAACATCTAATGGTACTAGTAATTAAATGCACTGCTCAAAACAATTAGGGGATATTTGGAAAAATGGTAATAGAATAAATTAATAAAGAATGTAGCAACTCGCAAATATTTTTATATTTAATTATGTTTTGAAACAAGAAACCGAACGCGTTGGCACGTTTGAACTTGTTTGGGCACATTATAAAGCTACTAAGGCATTAGAGTGGATAAATATCATTAAATGAATACACAATTATGAAACTTTATAAGTTTTATTGATAAAGTAACAAAAAATCTATTGTTAATAATGTGTACCATCTCCACGAACGGCAATAAAGGTTTGACATCGCATCGGCATTGATTAAATCAGGACATCAAAAAATTCTTGTGGAATATTATTCCATTCCTCTATCAGAGCAATTTGAAGTTCATGAATTGTACGCGGTGGCATATTTCTTGCTGCAACACATCTTCCTAAGACATCTCAAGTATGTTCGATAGGATTACCATCAAGAGAATTTGCCGGCCAGTCCATTTTATTGATTCCCAATTGTTCAATCCTGTTGTTCACGATGTTTGCCTGATGTGTCATCCATTAAAATTAATCTTACACCCATAGCGCCAGCGTACGGGAGAACAATGATCTCAAAATTTCATCTAGATACCTCTGAGCAGCCATGTTGCCATTCTGTATCACATAAAGGTCTGTATGACCTCCTGCACTTATCTCAACCCATAGCATTATACTTGCATCTTCTTATTGCGGTCTTTCTCGAACAAATTGTGGCTGATTACGCATTCCAGGTTCACGCCAAATTAAAACACGCCTATTATCTGTATTTAAGGCGAATCTGGATTCGTCACAAAACAATACTTGGGATCAGTCATCGTGATTCCAATTTCTATGCTGCTCAAGTTATATTCTTCACGACTTTTTATGAGGAGCAGTTAGTGGAACGCATACTAGGGGTCTTCGAGCATACATGCCAACGTTATGAAAACGATTTCTTATTGTTTGAGTTGATGTTGCTCTTCCCGTAGCAGCAGCAAGCTCACTTCTAAGCTGCGTTGCGTTACGAGTGTAGTTTATACGTGCAAATACTGTTAGGTATCGATCATCTCTTGGTGTTGTAGATGCTGGGCGTTCTTGTTCTCGTCTTCTCTGAACATCATTTCCAGTTTCTAAAAGCCGATTCCACAAACGCGAAATCACACTTTGGCTAACTGCAAAAACTTCAGCAACACCTTGCTGTCTCCGCCCACCTTCCAATTGATCTGTGGCTCTCCAAGCCTGTACATGAGCCAAATCGCGTTGCCTTTCCATTATTTCCCGTAATTACAGTTAAAAAATTAGCTAAGATACAGAAAATAGTAAAATCTAACTGTAGTCGAGATCACTCACATACGCGCTGTTATACCCTCAAGCAGTAGCAACTGCACCAAAGCGCTGTAGGAGTTGAAAACTGTCAATGCATTCTGTTTCTTGTTTAAAAACGTTATCGTTGCAATATAAAAATATCTGCGTGTCTTTTATAATTTATTTATTTATTTATTTTATTATTATTATTTTTTCAAATATTCTCTAATTGTTTTGGACAGAGTATTTTTGCAGTTCCACTTCATTCCCTTCCTTCATGATCGTCTGCAATCAATTTTTGTTTTAGTTCAAAAAAATATTCATGTGAAGTATAGGAATACACAAAAAGCTGGCTCTCCTTGTATTATTTTCTAATTACAACACCAACCATTACATTTCTATTCTTTATACAGCAATATGAATTGTTTTGTATTGCGGCGGTTTGTAGTGGTGATTGCGTGTTTCCGGGAAAGAATATTTTAATTATTGCGCGCAGAAATTATTCTACTGAGTTCCTTCTTTTATGGTGTTGAACATCTTTGAATTTTCTTGTTTTTTTATTTGCTGGTATTGTTTGTTGCGCCCATAATTAAATGCTTCTCCGCTGACGTGACTCTGTTTTGTTTCAGAATGGATTTGAAATCAAGGCCGGCCGGATGCTGGCATTGCAACACGGGTGGATAAATCTGAAAGAATACTGCAAGGTGAGTTTTCGTTGTTTTTTTTTTTTGCTATGCACTAGTATTTTTAATGATGTATAATTAAATAAATATTTTAATATCAATTAAATTTATTCGAAGGAGAATTTTTGCTATGCACTAGTATTTTTAATGATGTATAATTAAATAAATATTTTAATATCAATTAAATTTATTCGAAGGAGAATAAATTATGTAGGTCAAACGTTTAATGATTATGAGACAATACTGTTTAATCTCGACATAAATTCATAAAGCGTTTGTCTAGAATTTAAATTGAAAACTGGTTAAAAGTTGGAAGATTGCATTATAGAAACAGATGTTACATGAAACGCACACTAGGTTTTAATTGCATATAATTATGCTTTTACGATGCGATGTCCGGTAAATACGAAATCGTGAGTTCGAATCTCACCAGAGAGAATATATGTTTTCAAAAATTTCGACAATGTATATCCGATGTATGAAGTAGTAAAAATTAGAATTTTTTCAGTTTCATATCGTGAAAGCACATAATTATTATATAAGTATGCAAAAACTCTAGAACTTGGCGTATACACAAATGCACACTATACTTACGTACTTATGATGTGTATATACATATATACAGTCATGTGCACGAAAATAGCAATCCTAAATAGATACTCATAAATAACATTTACAACGAACAATTCTGAAGCAATTATATTTAATTTATTTAAAATCCTTGAATATATATGATTTCTGGTAAAGTGTGCTGTTGTTTACCTATGCATTAAAACAGCAGTACTATAACTGGCAGCGCTAAACGCAAACGTATAAAGTTCTATCTTATACTAAAATATATGCTTTCTCATCTTATAATTTATATTCTGCTAATAAATTGTATTACATACTTAAATGTAAGAAGTGATAAAAGCAGTAATGCCATTTTAGTTACATATATGATTTAGGTAATGATTATTAAATATAATTGCCAGAACTAATATAAATAAGCATATGCAAGTTCGCTTAGTTTAACACAATTTATTTAATATCACTCTGACTATTAAAGTAAGGAGTAGTTCACATCGGAGATGAACTGTTCCTTACGTCAGCTGTTCCTGTCTTGAACCAAACTGTAGAATAAAACAACCTACATATTAAAAAGGAAAACAATTCAATAAATATTCTTAATGTTCTAGTAATCATCTTGACTAGATTGTAAAAATCCTATTTTGTAATCCAAGATTATGTCTTTAAATCAATTTAATAATCTCGGCTGCAATCATATCTCTCGAAGTTACATTAAACTAATTTAAAAATCATTGAAAAGATATTTAAACTGACTTCCGAGTACAGTTAAAATGGAAAAACAAGAAAAGAAAAATGTCATCCCGTAATAACAGTAAAATTTACACTACTCATATTTTATTCATGTCGATATATCATGCGGAGAGCAGCGTTTTCATTTTGATAACGCGTCAGATAATATAAATGGTTTGTTTCTATTCGGAATAAATTTTCGAAGATGTTCATCACCATAATCGATCTCAGGTTTTATCCAACTCGTCTCTACCTTCTCTTCCTCCGCGTTCCTATTGTTAAAACAGAATGCGTCGGCGAGTTTAGCTAGTTCACGTTTTTCACCATTGCAGGCACTGCATTCGAATGAATTCGCGTTCTCTACAATGCCAGAGACAGAACTCGCCGTAGAGAGAAAGTCCGCGCTCGTTGTAAAACCCTAAGAATTCTTTCTTTCCGTTTTGTTTCATAACAATCCGCAATGGTGCGACGGCACTTTACAGTCATGTTTACCGTTATTGTTGGCGGAACAACACCATACAGTTCGCCGCGAATAAACAGAATAACAGTTAATAACGTTGATTTAAAGTAGAAAGTATGTCTATTTTACTATTTCTCGCTTACGAAAGTATTTACGATGATTGTTTTGTTCAAATGACTATTAGATATTTGCGTTATATAACTAGCACTTAGTCATACGAGTTGTAGAAGAACGTCTTGAATATGAGTTGAAATTGATTAAAATAATAATTAAATTATCTAAAATAATGAGAAAGAACTACGAGGGTTTTTTTTTAAAATAGTGTCCGTACTGTAAATATTATTAATATCTATTTATTTCCATATTCTACGAGGCGTGTTTTTTAAGTAAGGGCCGTTTGAAAATAAAAACCAAACGAAAGAAAATTTTCAAAAACCAAATTTATTTTCAGATTCTGCATACATTTCTCTATTTCTCAATATAGCTACCAAGTTTGTTTAAATAGTTACAAACCTTACAACTAGTTTTGAATAACCTCTTCATAGAAACTTGCCGCCTGCTCCGATAATCAAGAGGTCGGAAAAGTCGTTTGAAAGAGTGCTTATGGTGAAGCGTCTGTTCTGAAGCATTATCGCTTCAACCGAAGCCATCAGATATGGTGATCACATATGGGCGATCAGAGCGGGACTTATCATGGACGTTGTCGCGGCTAGCTTTGAAGTCTCTGACCCACTTACGCACTTTGCCTTCACACATGGCAGTAGCTCCGTAAATTTCACAAATCTGCCGATGAATATCTGCAGCAGACATGTTTCTTGCCGACAAAAAACGTATCACTGACTGTACTTCGCACAGGGCGGGCGGTGCAATTCGATAATCTTGATTATTTTAAAGGCACAGAACAGACTGCACAGATTACCTACACAGCTCTGCAACTGAGCATAGTTGTTCCCAAGGAATTCCTAGACACGATGCAAGTACCCGTTGCGGCGTGCGCACCACCTCTTAGTGTATATAACAAAATGGCCCCTACTTATAAAACACGCCTCGTATATACTTCTACTTTTCTACATAATTTCTATTATTGTTCAAATATTTGTCATACCGTCCAACAAGTTTTTAAATTCCGACGTCAAAGAAATCTGCCGCCTGTGAAGAAGTTTCATATTGTTAAATTTAATAAATCACAGTTTGTACATTGTAATGTTTTGTTACCTGGATGCTAGGCCTAGTTGGTTCAAAAGAATACCAGTTCAGTTCTTAAAAAGTTTACAAAAGAATTCTCAAAAAAGTTTCAAAATTCATAAATACTATGCTCAAAATTTATAGATGTTTCTTCAATAAGCAAGAGGGTAAGAGCACGGCATATCACATTGTGTGTGTGTGTGTTCTCTGGTTTAATTTCATGTTTTTTTATTCTTCAAACATTAATTTTCTGTAAAAACTTGTAATTTAAACACTTTTTTACTTCCCTCAAATGCCTCAGATGTAGTTTGTAATGCTAAAACTCGTTTAATCTTAAATTTATTACTTTATTTACACCTTAATTATACTAACTTTGCAAATGTGTTACTTCACAGCATACAACACTTTTACGAGGAAAAATAAAAACAGCAACACCACGCAGAGTCGTCATTATATTATGCCCGTAACTTAATTAAAAATTAAAATCTCACTCCGTTGATTTTCTTTAATTTTTAATTGATTTAGAAATATTTTATTCATCCTCTAGGTACATATCAATCTATGGTTTAACTTCATGAACAAATAGTTATTATATTTGCAATGTTTGTTGTTATTTAAATATAACTAATGTAGTGGTACGATGTTGTCATTGCAATGGGAACGGATGTGGTAGGCGTCATTTTAGCGCCACCATCTCGACAATATATTCGTGTTGTTGTCTTACCGAACAAACACCAAATGCGCAAAATGTTCCTTTGGTGTTGGGAGCGCGCACATCATGCTAAGTGTTTAATTCAATTTCGGTTTACGCGTTGTCCAGAAGGCCGTGCCGTGCGCTGTAATTGGGTCAGTTTGGGACGCCAACGACCCTTTACAACGAGGTCGTCGACTAAGTATAAACCGAAATAATAGCCTTTGGTGAAATCACGAAATAAATATGAATTCTCTTACTTAATCTACCTTAACAGTATATACAATTTCGATTTAGTCACTCGTAGTAAAAAGTAGGAAAAATAATTGAGTTCTGTGTTTTCTGTTTAAGTATTTTGTGGAGTGAGTCAATAATTAATATTTCTACTAAAAAATACATGCAAACTCTATTTTCTTTATATTGCGTACACGTTTTCCGCGAAGTTTCTGCTTCATGAGAATCTAAATATTTTCAATTGAGTCTGAAGACTGCAAAAGCCAATCTATTGATGCAATATCATTTGCAGCTTCCACCTAAACACAACTTGCTTCGATATTTTCAATCGTATTCTTGTAGGATCTACACTGTTATCATCAAACTATATTTCCACCGGTCTTGGAAGCCCTTGTAGGTACAATTTTACCATTCGTTTCGTGTTTAAAAAAAGTTCCGAAACCCCGCATGTTAAAGCAACTTCAGTCATAAACTTATACGTACAGGGTGTTTTACAGTGTGTTATATAAAACATTCTATTAACTATGTCTTCCTTTCAGGTGACCAGTTCTAAAAAGACAATTAAAATTACGCAGACTTTCACGGCTGGTGTCATTTGTAATACAATCTTCTTACGAGTTTTGCCGTATTATCGTAATTTCTATTGATGCCCATGCTGCCAGTCATTTCAAGATTTTTGCTATTAGACCCTTTTAATAGTGCTATCTGTAAATCAAATTGTCAGTTAACTGCTTGAATGCTTCTATTCCAATGAGACAATGACTCCAAACTCACAGCTAGAACCTGTATTTTCTAATAGAAAAAGCAGCAACAAGCGATTTAAAAATAACAATATGGTCCACCCAGAGCTCTGACTAAGTGTTTGTGGAATGTGTTTAATCGAATGTGTAGAAAGTGTAAAGATTGTCATCCACAAAATACTGCTTCAGGCTTATTTACAGTAAATCGGTGCAGGCTATATAGAAGTTAACAATAAGAATGTATAGAATTGTCAATTAAATGCGTTGATAGCGCAGAGAATCAGTTTAATATCAAATCTTAAAGAACCTGGTAGTATGAAGAGCGAAACGTCGATAAAAACTTCGACAACACGACAAAACCCAAGACTATACTATCAGAAAGGTAATTTATGTGTAAACACAACGTCGGACCAATTTCTTGGCGATGTTTTATGGGACAGCAACGGTTTAATAATTGTGTTTCGATAAACGATATCGCGCTCGCGTATTCTGCTTCAAATTATCATTATGCTATTATTTATATTTTTGACTAGCTCGGATTGTTCATGATAAAGTTAATCGCGTTTTTTTTTTCTTAAACAAACCAATATTAGCTTTATATAGCTCTATATTGACGCATTGTTATAGTGCTGACACAAAAAGAGAATACGCTGTACTCCTTTCAACAAAAACTGTTATACACGTCATACATATACAAATGATAATTGAACTAAAATCTATTAGGCGTATTTGAGGGAATATATTTCTATCTACTCTTTAAGTCCCATCCCACTCTCCCATTAAATTGCTCTCCATGGGTATTTACCTGCATTTCTTATTTTACGGACTGTAGTTTCCAAATTTTTCATTTCTGCTTCCACGAAACAAAATCGAATCCTTCTTGGACCGGATGATAACTGGGGATGAAAAGCGGATTATTACCTTTGACAACATAGTAAAGAAAAGGGCATATTTTGAATGCCCCCCTCACCGAAGTTGAGCCTGAGTAAGAGAGAATGTTGTGTATATGGTGGGACATTCGTGGACTGCATTTTCAGTTGATGAAATCGAACGAAAAGCTAAATTCGAAGATGTACTGTCAGCAATTGGATAATTTAAAAACAGCACTCCAAGAAAAGAGGCCAGCCATATTTAATAGGAGGGACATCATACTGCTTCATGATAATGCCAGGGCACATATTGCTTTGGGAATTCGTCAGAAACTCGCAGAGCTTGGCTGGGAAAATCAATCACATCCACCATACTTCTCGGACCTAGCACCTTCCGATTATTTCTTGTTTCTGCCCTTATAATATTTTTGCAGGATAAAAAATTCAAAAACAGAGAAGATGTCAAACAAGCACTGGCTCAATTTTTCGCCTCTAGAATACACATATATATATATATATATATATATATATATATATATATATGTGTGTGTGTGTGTGTGTGTGTAAAAGATATATAAATAAAGTCAAAGAAAAGAATTATTCGTATATTGTGCGCAGTACTCTATCTACATGAACACAAATCTTCTACATTCGAAAAATAATGTGATGTGTTTTTGCATTACTATGTTATGAATCAGACATACTCTGAATGCCAAAATTTTATTTACATTACAAGTTATAAAAACCGTCGTACATGAATTTGGCAGATATATTTTCGTGCACATCGTAAACCTTTTTGTGATGCCTACTGTACATTTAATTCTCTAAAGGCGTCATAAAATGATACTTTAGTACTGCGTTTCGTAACCATTCTACGGTCGACGAACACTCGCTTGCTAAATTTCTAAAAACCACCTAGAAGGATCTGTCTCTAATTTATACGGTTCGGGTAACTTACACGTCTACGATCTAACGTCATCAGTTTCACGACGAACGCGGCCTATTTTTTAAGCCGCCAGTCTTCTAACTGAAACACCCGAGACAAATGGGGGGAAAAATAATGCCGGGAGAGAACTAGAGAGAGGTGGTTGTTTGGCTGATGTGCTGCCCGTTCGAAGGAGGGGACAAGAAAATACGGATCGATGACCCGCTTTCCGAAAAGCAAGGCGACTCACCCGTCGACGAACGCATAAATCGCGGCTGAACGGCCCCGGCAAAGTTAAATGAACTTTTAATTTATACCGCTCGATTGTTTTTTCCCCAATTTCGTTTCTTTTTTTTTTTTGACAGTTTACCCGGTGAAATTTTTGACGAACACGATAAAGTGCGTCTAATTGTTTTTATTAATTCATTTTACGTGTTCGTTTGGATGTTAAGATCGATTAAATGTGAACAGAAAGTTGAAATAGCGCATACATTAATTGATACGAGATATATCAGTGTAAACAACGATTAGTAAATGTCATACCCGTTGGTAATATCCATAGCAATCAATAACCTTTCGTCAACGGTTAAATGTATTCAACAAGGTTTCTGTCTCGATATTGTTTTCCAATTTTTGTTCCATGTATCGTGTAAATTGAATGTTAATCCGACAGGTGGTATAATCCCTTCAAGGAAACACTGTCATCATCGTCAGTTAATAATAATATCTTTTTACATTATGATAGGTATGTCTTTAAATCGATAGTTATTTATGCTTTCAAAATGAATTAAGATTGCAATGGTGATGTATGAAAGTAACAGTTTGGATTATATAATTCTTAACTATGAAAGTTTCCTTTTTATCATGCTTGAAAAGAAACTCTGCCAAGTTTCGACTAGATATGAAACTATCTGAATCAAGGAACGTACAATGCACACGCTAATCTCATGAAATTAATAACTTAATTAGTACCAGGATTAAACAATCCTGGCGCAGCTTAGCGTAGCATAGCTTACATCATGTCAGTGACGCGAAGATGCCTCACATAGGTGAATTGTTAACTGCGACGGGTGAAAATAAATATATAAATCGGTTTCCATCGCTATAATATACAGAAATTTTATTTGTAACATTAGTATTCTTAGTGAGGCTGCGAATATTAGTTATTGTACGTAAAAAGAACAAATACTAGAATATAGCACTTAATAGTTGAATAAAGAACAACTATTTTGTCGACTAGATCTTTATCACGACGCGTTTTGCTTATCCAAGGTTCTTTAATTAACCTCGAACCTGATCGATGAATTGTTCTTTTTTCGCGGTTCTTCATTTTGATGATGTATGGTCTCGACTCTCGACTTCAACTAATGACGTCCAATGTTCAGAAAATCAAGCATCTAGTGTGTTCAAATCTTCGTTTGACTATCAGGGAACTTGCATAAGAGGTTGGCATCTTAATTGGGTCGTGTTATGACATTTCAATTGAACATGCATCGAGTTATGTACAGCAGAAAGGAAAATGAGTGGACATTCGTCAGCAACTTTTTGGACAAAACAACCACGATGCTTCATTCATATAAAACATCATAACGAGTGACGAAAGTTGGTTTTACGACTACGATATTGAGACATAAGTTAAAAAACATCACAATGGATTGGCAAAGGATTTCCATTCCAAAAAGTATGAATCGAGCATTTTGAATTTTTTTGCTTCCTGATCAAATAGTCAATCATGAAACGTGAAAAAAATTGCAGAAAAAAAGATCATAATTGTAATGAGACAATTCGTAACAGCTGTCCATGAGAATACGTTTGCGCAATCTCATCGATTTGTCGTTTTGTAATAAAAATTTGATAACTGTTCTCCCACAGCTTATCTACTCACTTTCTTTATTCCCTAAATTAAAATCAGTGCTGAAAGATCGCTGTTTGGGTCCATTGATGAAGTTAAAAGAAATTCGTCACAGGCATTTTAAAAAAGGCTTTCCAAGCTTGCTGGAAAAGCTTATAAATGAGAGAAGGGAGTACTGTGAAAGGGACAACGACTAAAATAATCTGTAAGATTAATGATACAAGTTAAAAAAATTAATTTCAATTATTTTCTAAACAGACATCGTATGTAGAAAATCGCTATCGAAGGCACTATGTGTCAATTTTAAAAAATTTAATTACAAGAAACTATTTTAACGGGACCTTTGAGGACTACATCAGATCTATAAAAGTCGTCGGAACGGGCTTACATTTTCAATTTATACTGTAGAGTACCATCTGATAAGATATAGAAAACATTTTGTGACTATTTCTTAAATATACAGGAATTCTACAATTAAACGCATACGTGGGTTGTCTTTTAAGTTAAATACACACACACACACACACACACACACACACACATATATATATATATATATATATATCTGGAATAAAACAGTAGATAGCTTTTAAATGCTTTATCGTTTTTCGAAGTATTCTCCACGAAGGTTAATGCACTTTTGCATGGGCTCGAACCAACTCTGGAAGCAGTTGTTCCATTCGTTTGTTAATTCTGTCAAAATTGCGTTTCCGAAGGCATCAACTGCTCCTTCTGAGGACTGGAACGTTTGACCACGCAGTCCGTTTTTGATTTTTGGAAAGGTTAAAGAAATCGTTGGGAATTAGGCCCAAACTGTACGGAGGATGGTCCAACAATTCGACGTTTTGTCTTGTGTGCTATGTGCGAACTTACATTGTCTCTTATGTTACATCTCAACAATGTGCCCAACCTTTATTTTTGATAATTGCGGCACATAACCGCGGCATCCTTTCAATTAATTTTTGCAGTGTATCTTCTGTAATTTGTGCCCAGGCTTCTTAAAGTTGTTCCCACAGTATAGTGGTGGATGATAGAGCACGTTCTCGAATCTTCGGGTCCAATTCTTCCCAAAAAAGCTCTATTAGGTTCAGATCAGGACTTTGAGCTGGCCATACCATTATAGAGATTTGCCCTTGCTCTTCTAGTTGACGCAAGTAATTGCCACACAATCTAGAAGTGTGTTTCGGATCGTTGTCCTGTTGAAATACAAAATTTTCGCCAAGAATCCTTAGTCCTGAAGGAACAGCGTTATTTTCTAAAATTTCCTTGTAGCCTTCTTTTCTTAGGATACCCTCAATTTTGACGAGATCGCCTACAGATCTTCCACCAAAACACCCCCAAATCATTACTGAACCTCCTCCATGTTTTACGGTAGGCGCAATACATTCTGGCAGTACTCTTTCTCCTGCGGATCTTCTTACGAATATTCACCTTTTACTACCGAAAAGTTCAATCTTCGATTCGTCTGTCCACAACACATTATTCCACTGATCAATCGTCCAATTCTTATGTTCTTTAGCCCAATTTAGTCGTTTTATGTTGTTTTGCTTTCGTAGTAGTGGTTTTCGCAGAGCAATTCTTCCGTATAAACCCGCTTGTCTTAACCTTCTATGTACCGTGGACACACTAATTAGTTTAGCACGCGCTCTATTCATTTCAGCAGCAATTTCTGGGGCTGTTTTTCGTCTATCGCGTCTACTTATCCGTATTAGATGCCGGTCATCTGCAGATGTCGTCGTTTTGTGTCGTCCAGATCTTCTTTTGTTGGAAAATGTACCACTTTCTTCAAATTTTTTAACGTTATAATCAACGGTTCTGCGATTAAACGTAATTCTTTTGCAATTTCGCAATTACTTTTACCCGTACGATGATAAGCAATTATCATAGCACGCACTTCAACTGATAATTCCTTCGTCTTCGATATTGCATTAAAATATTCACAATAACTCTCCATTTCACTGTTTTCGCAACAAAAGATGAACGATGACTGACATAAAATTTATTTTCCTTTTTGAATAACACATCCTAATATTGTAATTAGTTAGTACAATAACACAATATTGGTAATACCTTTCGGAAATGCAGGTAAAACTGTTAATACTGTAGGGAATAGCCTATATAATATTTATGGTATTTTTTCAATTTATGACACCTTTACGATATAAACAATTTAAGATTTTCGTAGAAATTCGTATGGAATTACTTCCACTAATAATATTGTTGAATAATTATACTACAGATTTTTCGAAAGATAATCCGTATTTCAGGAAACACATAAAATTGGGGTGGGCAAATAAATATGACCGGTAGTGTATATGCCGTTAAATAACTAACAAAAACTTCTTACTCAAACTAATTTTAGGAAGAACATAGAGAGAACATAGAACAGCAGTTCTAAACAAACAGATTACGAATTTTGACGATAACGAAATCATTCAAACTTTTAAGAACACACTTTGGTATGGCTTTTCAAGTTTCTTATTGTGCCAAGATTAGGCCAAGAGTGGAAATTTAAACCTGAACTTCGAAATTTTCTCCGTACGCTGTTCAAAAATTAATACAACTTACAAAGAATTTGAATTAATTTCGGTGCTAATTTAATTTAATTTAAAGATAAAATAAGAGCAGACGTAACGAAAATAAAATATTTAAAACCAAAATAAATTACAGAAAATATAAGTAGAATTGTTTTGAAAACCATATTGTATAACTAATACTCAGGTAAAGTGATCAGCCTACTGCAAAATAAACTTTATGTTGCTTGTAATATTTAAGTTAGCCGACAATTTTATACAAAAGAAATTATATGTTGAGCAGAAATATTCCAAAGAGACTGATATTTCCACAACAAAACGAATAAAATCCATGTCTGTGACAAAAGGTCCCTACTCAAGTTTGTGTAACAGGGATTTGAAATCATCGAAACAGTCTTATTAATAGAAACATTGAACGATCATCTAAGATACGCTATTTACATATGAGAACTGAGTTTCGATATTATTAACTGCGTCACGTTATCCTCTCGTTGCTGGGGATTATATATCAAAGAGAAAGAATACGTCTTTCTAGAAAACGAATCGATAAGATCTAAGAGTATACATAAATATAAAGACTTCTTTTCAACATATTCAACGGGAATAAAGAGGATTTAGGGAAAGAATGATCAAAGGACCGAAAAAAATCGAAAATATTGGGTCTGGGAAAAAGTTCGTGGCGTTTTTTCAGTAAAATTCAACTGGTCCCCGCATGGCGCGTGGACGAATTCATTTAAACCGAATATGCTCCATTATTATCGACAATGTTTCGCCATATTTTTGGTAGATCCATGATCCCATCGGTAAAAAACTTCTGTGGTTTCTGGTCGAAAAACAGAATCAAGTAGTTTTCACAGGCTTCTTTTGAAACCAACTTAATTCCATTGAGAGAGTTATATGCAGAGATCGAAACAGATGATAGTCAGAGGGTGCTATATCCGGACTGTAAGGTGGGTGCATCAAAACTTCCCAACCAAACTCTCTCAATTTTTGACGGGTCATCAAAGAAGTGTGTGGTCGGGCGTTGTCATGATGGAAGACAACACCTTTCCTATTAATCAATTCGGGCCGTTTTCTTTCAATCGCCTGGCGTAATCTCTCTAGTTGTGCACAATAGAGTTGAGAATCAATCGTCTGACCAGTTGGAAGTAGCTCGTAGTGGACGATTCCCCTCCAGTCCCACCATACACACAGCATCACTTTTTTTGGCGTCAATGTTGGCTTAGCGAACGCTTGTGACGGCTCACCATCCTTTATCCACGATCTTTTACGCTTCCGATTATCGTACGTAATCCATTTTTCATCTCCGGTTATTAAACGTTTCAGAAACGGCTCGATTTCATTCCGTTTCAGCAGCGCATCGCAGATGTTAATTCGGTCCATCATGTTTTTCACGCTCAAGGAACCCATACGTCAAGCTTTTTTTTGTAACCAGCTTTGTGTAAATGGTTCAAAACAGTTTTGTGGTCAATGCCTAGCTCCATGCCAATATCGACACTGCTGATATGCTTATCTTGTTGGACTTTTTCAAGAATTTCATCAGATTTTTCAATTGGACGACCGGAGCGTGACTCATCTTTCACATTGAAATTTCCAGAACGAAAGCGAGCGAACCATTTCCGCGCAACAGATTTCGATAAAGTACCTTCACCGTACACAGCACAAATTTTATCACAAGCCTGCGCAGCGTTCTTCCCCTTATCATAATAATATTGCAGAATATAGCGAAATTTCTCATTATTCTTCTCCATTTTCAAGTGCGAATAACTTTCCAACCACTGCACCGATTACAATGTTTCTACGCTCAAACTAACGTTCGGAAGGTCATCTAAAAAACGAGCCGTCGGTGGTGTCGCTGTGACTTGTTGTTCTTTAGTTATCGGCAACCAATGCCATCTATCGGGAAAAACGCCACGAACTTTTTCCCAGACCCAATATTAAATATGTGTATCGTAATGCAGACTATAAATAACAAATGCTTTTAAAAAGAAATTCTATACAGAATTTTCTAGTATACACAAGCATTGGAAGATTATTTTTTAACATATTCAATAAGAACAATGAAGATTTAAGGACAAAATGATCAAGCATTTGAAGAAAATCGAATTAATCGATATTAAATTTATGTAACGTAATACAAACGATAAATAACAAATATTTTAAAAAAAAATTCGGTACCGAATTTTCTACTGCAAAGTAGTAGTGATTCTTTTTATAGTTGTAACAACAAAATAGTATTACCGTATTCTGTATACGTATTTCGACAACCACCAAGTTGATTTATTTCGCCGTTTAATATACTTATCTCCTTTAAACTGGCCTACAATCACCAACCTGTGCTACTTGGTAGAAAGCGTAAGATCATCTGCAAATAAAAACTCGTGACATTGAATCTCATTACAAAGGTCGTTCATGAAAACAAAAAAAAAGCAAGGGTCCCAAGTTCATATATTCGTATAGTTGTTTCGTTGTGTTCAAATTAATAAAATGCTTGTAATAAATTCTACATCTTTGTTTACATATCTTCAAACATACATAAATTATTATTGATATCATGTCTCATATTTTAAAATGTTTTACGTGTCTTCCGGCAACAATAACATTACGTCTGGTAGGTCGCTTTATCAAATTACTAACTATCGTAAGTGTACATGTACCTATATCCATGTACATCGAATTATGAAAAGTACATTCTCGCGTGTTAATTTTCAATGTTGAGCGAAGTAAATGGGACATCTTCATTACGTCGTTATTTATAAAATCGACAAGAAACGGTTCATGACTTGGTCACAGATACGACAAAGGTTGGGTTCGACGCGCTATGCCCGTAATTATGATCGTCAGGCACGCCATGAACCCATTCGAAGTCGGGGGAAATGAGACCGCAATTGAAGTACGTACACTGAGGTTATTATGGCACTTTATTGAAAGTGTTCCTACTTCCTATTCATATTCGAAAATTAGTAAATAGCTTCTATGCGGTCTAATGCAATATTATGTAGATTATTTTCTACGAAGACTGACCACAAGAACTATTAATTCATACGAATATTAAGGTGAGAAAAAAAAATATTGCATAATCGCATCTTAAAAATTATGTATTTTTCTTTTTCGAACTGAAACCGTGTCTTCAGCACTGTTAGTTGACTCTCCAGTGTTTCATATAATCTTGCAAGAGACATCCTCAGGATTGCTGATGGTCCCAACGGTGCAGCGATCAAACTGAACCTCGACTATTTCTAGACAAAATTGTATATGTATTGTTTAGTATTTATAGGGAGATTATTGAAAGGATACATGATATTTAGAAATTCTTAGGTTTGCAGCTGTGACAGTAGAGATTGTAGGATGAAATCTAGGTAGAATCAAATTAAAGTTTGGGTGCGGTTTTCAACCTGTGCTCTGCAAATGTAAACTCGACCACGCGCAAGTGCACCTACTGAACGATGCGTTTCACCAATGTACACACGACTATGAAATCTAGATGTTATTGGATAGCCACGATCTTTAACAGAGAGAAGGTTGGATAGTGTTAAGTGGAATTAAAAGATGGTTTAGATGTGGTGATTTGAAAAGTTTTCAATGATACGAGGGTGGTCCCACTAGTACCCGGTCTGACCTAGAGATGGCGGTAGTTGTTTGAAAAATATCACTGTATTAGAAAGTACACAGTCTATAAAGCATATGTTTCATGTTTGAAGACGCCACGTTGTTTAGTATTTGTTTGGCAGTGAAATTGTAAAAAAGGAGAAAATCGGTCATCGTTACGTGATACAATACTTTTATTTGAAAGGCTTCAGCCCATCTCATATAAAAGCTGCGCTGGATTTTACTCTGGGTGAGTCTGCTCCTTCGTTTACAACAGTGAAATATTGAGTAGCAGAGTTTAAACGAGGCTGTACGAGCTGCCAACACGAGCATCGCAGTGGTCGACCAAATGAGGTGACGACTCCAGAAATGGTGAAGAAAATCCACAAAGCGGTACTGGATGATCGTCGACTGTAAGTGCGCGAGCTAGCAGACATAGTAGGCATTTCAAAAAGTGCGGTACATCGCATATTATCTGAAAATTTGGACATGAGAAAGCTGTGTGCAAGATGGGTGCCGCGTTTGCTCACACTCGAACAAAAACAGTATCGTGAAGATGTTTCAATTGAGTGTTTAGCGAAGTTTCACAGCAACCAAGCAGAATTTTTGCGCTGTTTCATAACCATGAATAAAACATGGGTCCATCACTTCACCCCCAAGACAAAAAAACAATCAAAACAATGGACTCAAAAGGGAGAACCGGCTCCAAAGAAGGCGAAGACCGTTTCATCTGCAGATAAGATCACGGCATCGGTTTTTTGGGATGCGCGTGGAATAATTTTCATTGACTATCTTGAAAAAGGAAAAACTATCAACGGCGAGTATTATGCGAACTTATTGCAACGTTTGAGCGAAGAAATCCTGCGACAGATTGTGTATATTATATGTACAATTATTGCAATCCGATGACAAAGTTATACTTCATATTATTTATTATGAATTATCACTCGCTAATATTTACATAGTGTATGTATTCATCATTTAATCTTATCAAGTAAGTATCCAAAGTTTCTTCACGTGCAAATGATCATGCAGAATTGAACGAATTGCTGGTGCATTTAGGCCTGAAGTACCCTCTATCTGCTGGTAGGTCACTCGCCTGTCCTCGCCAAGCATTTTCCTCACAGTAATAATGTGTTCCTCCGTAACTGACATTCGTGGCCTTCTCGGCCTCTCAGCATCCTCCACAGTTAAATTTCCCCTTTGAAATTCTTTATACCACCTGAATATCGTTGTGCGATGTGAACAAACATCACCTAGGGCAAGAGTTATTTCTTGGAAGCACTGGTCTATGTTTAAACCACGCACGAAATTATAACGCAAAACTACCCTTATCTCATTGCGTGAACACGATGCCATCGCAAACACTTTCACTGCTAATGAATAACAGCCCAATGACATGGTGCGGCGGCTACTATGCATATATGAGCATGTCTCAACATGCAGCAACAAGCAGCTTCCTACGATTCATTGCTGCGTCATATTGCAAAACTTTCCTAGTACCCTTTGTATGAGTGGTATAAACGATTTAAAGTTTGAGTAATTTTCATATTTAAATTAGTATTGTGCGTAACAGTCTAATTGCAGTGCAGGCTTTTGTTGAAGAACATAAAGCTTTATGATCGAATCGTATATTCTAAACGTTTCAATTCCTTTAAATTTTTAAAACTTGGTGCATATTTATTTCACGAAGTAAGCAACATTGGCAGGAAAGAAGGTAAATGACCTATGAAAGCACAGAGGAAGCAGATAAAAGCATAAGACATATAGTTCATGATGTGCCAGAAACCTCAATTGGCTCTTTAGCGCAAAGTCAACTTTCGGTTGGAACTTGCCAGAGTGCTGTGAAAAACTTGCCAGAGTGTTGTGAAAAAGAACCTGCATATATTTTAAATAGAAATAATTATTCAATATGGAACAACATTCAAATGTACAGATAATGATGAGCAAAATCGAAATAACACGTTATGCAATTACGTAAATTAATTCTTTAAGAAAGGTACGTTTAAGATTTCTTAACACTAAAAGAAAGTAGTTTACCATAAACGACACCTTAAATGAAAGGTTGGCTTTCTGGATCGATAATTGGAGATAAAGATCTTTGTGTAATAATGTAATCAAATCGCACGATCTCGGTGGCCAGTTCACATCACCTCCACGTGAGATGACCATACCTTCAAATCGCTCATGCAGAATGTCCAATGTGGCATGAGCTGTATCGCACGTAGCGCCGTCCTGTTGAAACCACATGTTGTTAGTGTCCATATCATCCAATTCAAGCCAGAAAAAGTTGGTAATCATCGACCTATAGCGCTCGCCATTGACGGTGATGGCCTGGCTAACGTCGTTCTGAAAGAAATATGGACCGAAGACGCCGCTACCCCAAAATCCACACCAAATAGTGACTTTTTCGGGATGCATTGGACGCTCTTGGATTTTGCTTGTTGACGTACCCATTCATCCAGAAATGGGCCTTATCGCTGAAGATGATTTTTTGTTGAAAATTTGGATCAGTTTCCAACTGCTCCAGGGCAGATTCAGCGAACGCGCGTCGTTGTCTATGGTAGTTTACCTTCAGCTCCTGGGTCAGTTGAATTCTTGTGAGCGACGCGAAGTCGACTGTCTCGGATTCTACTGCACACTTTTACGGACTGTGGCGATGTTTGCGACAGATCTTGCGTTTCGTCATCGTACAAGTGTTGGTTCATTATTTACTGAACCAGTGGACTCAAATTTTTCCACTACACTGCGAACAGTCCTCTCGGTAGGACGATTATGGTGACCGTAAAATGGGCGAAGCGCGCGGGACGTTGCCCGAATAGAACACCCATTTGGATAAAACATATTATCATTTGCACGTGTTGTTGAACGCTATATAGGTTCACGGTGATTTGCCAAAACAGACTGAATAAATGACAGCCAATTCGACAGATGTAGTTTCAATAATATGGCCGCTATCAACTGTCGAAGTTCGGAAGTCCCGAAGACTCGTTACTTTGCACCAAAATAACTGCGTGTATTTTTCAATAAAAACTCATTATTACGTAATTAAATGATCAAAAACTTTATTAGTAATTAGATAAGAAACTTCTTTCAATTATGATTCAACTTTAAATATTTAATTTCTTTTTCACTTCTAACACAGCGGTATTTTTTCTAGTGGATTCTTTCAATAAATCATTTAATTTCTCTAAGTTTATTATATTTACTAAAAGAACGTTGTACGTATTTAACCGAGATTGTTCGTATAAACCAATCTATAAATAACGGAATCTAAGGATTCGAATTCCGAGCTTACGTTATCTCTTACGGCCATTACTCCTGGATACTTTTACTATCTAAAAGAACAGGGCATACTTCTTTCGCTTACCCTGCCTAGGCGAATTCCAGAGCGCGCTAACCTAAAATAAATCGCACGCGGAGAGACCGATCGTCACGTAAACACACAGGTAAAAGTATCGCCCAGGCCAGCGCGTGAGTGATACTTGTTTCCGTACTCCTGCCGGTTCTCATTCAATTCTTTCTCTCTTTGCATCGTCACGGATCGTATCGTAATAAATTCTGGGACCGTCGGACGTTTATTGCGCTTAATTAGACAATTAGTGCGATCAAACAGGTGATCTCGTGCCACTATTCACTAACGAAATTGTTAATTCTGGATTTAAAAACGGACGGACGCCTTACACTCGCCTGAGGGCGAGAAAAGCATCCTGGAATTGATTTAAATTACACGGATTGTATATAAGTCGGCTTGTGTAAGATTAATTGATGCTCGTAATATATTGCAGTGTTTTGATTATAAATCGAATACGATTATAAGCGTATATTTCAACTAAACAGAAAACATCAGTCTTAATTCATTACTTAAAGACGCCATTTTTTTCTTCGCGTTAAGAGTCTTCGTCTTCGCCACTTTGTAGCAGTTCAAATAAAATAATATAACACATGGATCAATAAGTCCCGAGACTAACAATGAAAACAACATTTTTTTGCAAAATTTTTTTTTATTCATCAACATAATTACCTTTTAGGGTGATACAATGGTTCCAACGCTTTTCCAATTTTTCAATACCATGTTTATAAAAAAATTTATCTTTCGCTTCAAAATAAGCTTCAGTTTCAGCGATGACCTCCTCATTTGAGCCAAATCTTTTTCCCTGGAGCATTTTTTTAAGATCAGCAAAGAGCCAGTAGTCACTGGGGGCTAAATCTGGCGAATATGAGGGGTGGGGAAGCAGATCAAAACCCAATTCGTTCAATTTTGCCATTGTTTTCATCGACTTGTGGCAGGGTGCATTGTCTTGGTGAAAAAGGATTTTTTTTCTCTGCATGTGCGGTCGTTTTTTTGCGATTTCCTCCTTCAAAAGCACCAGTAAGTCAATATAATAATCACTGTTGATCGATTTACCTTTTTCGAGGTAGTCAATGAAAATCACGCCATGTGTATCCCAAAAAACTGACGCCAGGACTTTGCCAGCTGACTGCTGCGTTTACGGACGTTTCGGTCGGCTTTCGCCAGCTGTGCGCCAGCTGTGCGCCACTCAGATGACTGCCGCTTCGACTCTGGAGTGTAGTGATGTATCCATGTTTCGTCCATGGTCACGTAACGACGCAAGAAATCTTTTTTGTTGCGAGTAAATAGCGATAAACAGCTTTCTGAATCATCGACTCGTTGCTGTTTTTGTTCCATCGAGAGCAATCGCGGCACCCACTTGGAAAAAACCTTTTTCATGCTCAATTTTTCATGAAGGATAGTAAATACACTTCCATATGATATCTGTGTCATCTCAGCAATCTCACGGAGCTTCACTTTACGATCTTTCATTATAATTTTTGTCACTTCACTCACATTTTCCGGTGTAACGGCTTCCACAGGTCTACCCGAGCGTTCCGCGTCATTTGTGTCGGTACGACCACGTTTAAACTCGGCAAACCACCGACAAATCGTTGCTTTTGATGGACAAGAGTCCGGGTAACATTTTTCAATCCATTGTTTTGCTTGCGTGGTGTTTTTACCCATTAAAAAACAATGTTTTATCAGAACACGAAACTCGTTTTTTTCCATTGTTTAAACAAACTACAAAACGACTTTACTCCAACCTCGATAACTCAGCTGTTTCTGGTCCGATCGACTTAAAATTTTGACACGTTTCAAGCAAAGGTTAGTACTCTAGAAAGACGTGGTTACTGGTTTACTACGAGCGCCATCTATGGGTTAGTCTCGGGACTTATTGATCCATGTGTTAATGCTAAGTAAGAAGGTAACAATGAACACCTGTTTAAAAGTTATAATTTATAAATAAAAATACATTCGTTGTGAAACGAAATAACTAGACAATATACAAGCGATGCGTTGTTTAATAATAATAATAATAACACAGACCAACCATGAAAAAACTTTTTTTTTTATAAATTTGGCTCCCCTTTATGTTTTTTTTTGACGTGCTGAATCCGAAAATTAACTGTAAAATACCACAGGACGTAAAGTTTCCTCGCATGTTTACTTTACATTATTTATGCATTGTAAGCGTATAATAATACCTTGGTCTCTACACGCAATTAGTAGTAAATGCTCAAACTGTACTTTTGAGTATCTGCGTGATTAATACAAAGACAATCACGAAGGCATATACTTTCTTATTTGCAAGTGCATTTTTTTTACTCACTTTTAATTTTTTTCCCTGACAATCTTGGAGCTGTAAGTGAGCAACAAGGGCAGCGTTGGAGAAACGGTATCAGGGTCGTTAGAATGTCAACATGATGGGAGATTACTGTTGGGACCCTTTTACGAGCAACTCCAGAAGCATCATATGAAAGGAAAAGCTACACTCGAACTTTTACAGTGAAGAGGTTGAGGAAATACAAAGCTTTAGATTAATAAGTAAAAATCTGTTCATATTCAAATTTACACTACCATTGTAATAATAAAATGTTAATTTTTTCAATTATACTCTGATAATAAATTACGTACCTTTAAATCTTAACTATTGTATATATTTTAATACTATCATACCCAACAAAAGATGGAGATTGCGAAAAATTGGTACGTGGTAGAAAAAAACTGATTGAAAATTTGGATTCAGCACACCAAAATACATAAGAAACAGGTTGAACTTTGAAAAAAGTTTTTAAAACATATTTATTGGTTGGCCTGTGTAATTTATTATCCAACAGCAGTCTAACTACTAATTACAGAATAATTTAATTAGTAGTTAGAACAATATATATGTGCACGAAATTGCTGAAATATCAATTTAGTTTATTGAACTCTTTATTTTAACATGTTACATAACTATAACAATAAATAAATAAGATTCCTAATACCAAAGAGAAAATAAAACTGTTTATATTCTAGGACAAACAAAATTGTGCATTAAAATAGCAGTCATGCCAAAATACTAACCAAACGTCATTTTTACTTAGTTGATTGGATTGAAACACTTAATATTTTGTTGCTTGACCTTTATTGTTTATCACCTCTTAACGCCTGTGGGGCGTCTGCCTGTCTCTGCTTAAATTGATTGCCATTTGACTTGGCATATTCTCCACAGATCGTCAATATTTTGCGGCTTAGCAGCAGATACAATCTTTTTCAACTCCACACATAAATTATCAATTGAGGTATAAGTCTGGCGGTTGCACCGGCCAACCCAAAACGCAATCGTCATTATCTGGAAAGTTTTCGTTTTACGAGAAACATGCTTCGGATCGTCATCCTGCATATACAACCATCTTAGCGGCATTTCTTCCTCTGCATATGCATTTTTCGTCCCATTGTACATACGTGTTCATGAGCAAACAACAGTCTACTTTGTATTTGCCTTTTATTTAATAATGGAACCTTCCTAGATCTTTTTGCACGCAATTTTCCTTGAATCAGTCTTCATCTAATAGTAGAGGTGCTTATGCACAGATGTAACTCACTTTTAATTGCAGTTGAACTTACGAACCGTGTCTTCTTTGCACAAGTTATAATGTTTCTATCTTCTCTAGGTCTAGTTTTCCTTCTTCCACCACGATTTTTTCTCACATTTCTCCAGTTCTTAATGCAATCATTCTCGCAGAACATGAGAGCGTATTTTGTATCAACTTGTATCTTTTGCCTCTATTAAGTTTGCTCGACCCATATTACAAAAGAAATGGATGATTAAAAAATTGTTGAATTATTCTGCAACAGACAGAACTTCAACGCCCACGTTTAGTGCCGCCAGCTATGATATTGCTATTTTAATGCATAGGCAAATAACAACGCATGACTAGAAAACTCAGTAATTCCTCCTCATATTCGGTATTTTACTGGAAACCATATATGCTCAGGGATTTTAAATAATTTCAATAATAACTGCATCAGAATGATCCGATCTTTAATTTCGTTAATAACATCCTCCGTGACAATGTCTTTGGGTTGGTTCGTAGATATGCCAGAGACTAAGTTTACTATACGCGGTATCTCATTCTGCAAGGACACAATAACACTAGTAAGTTTTTGAATTTATCTAATATCAACCGAGCAACAAGTAGAGCACGTCCAGTTAATATTATTCTTCGGTCTTAAGACTTTAGAGTCCATATCATTTATTTAACACAACTATTAGTTCGTGATGTAGTGTTTTACATATTTTTTGGATGTTCGGTAAAGAAACTCGATGCATTACTAATAGGTTATGGTCATCACTTTATTTATAAATATCAGAATTTAATTTACGTATCAAAATATATTTACTTAGTCGGTTTAATATTTGTGTAATTCGGGATACAATCGCTACAAATACCGCTCGACTGCTTTCACATATTCCAATATTTTTTCTCCTTTGTATACTTGAGTTATGTTGTTTTTAGGGAACACCTTCCCGCTATTGCGTTAAAGATGTTTCGAAACAACATCAGTTTCGTAAGCAAATCGTGAAAAATATATTGTATATCTAATCATTTCTTAATTGTGATTAGCGTTTTTTAGTAAACCTTGTATAATTACATATTTTACAATATACAGAGGCTCAAAGTTATAATGGAGCAAATAATTTTTTTACGTTATAAGTTACGTGGATAGTTTGACAAGTAGTGAGAATGACACATAGGTGGCGCTCTATTTAGTAAAACAAATGCACTGTAATTTAGGTTGCCTATTTATATGTTTACATTCCGATATTTAGATAAATCGGTTGATTAGTTTATTTTTGACAGCTGATTGAAAAAGAAGCAACACATCGTTTTGTTAAAATGGAAAAAGCAGAGTATCGTGCGGTGATTAAATACTTCGTAATTAAGGGTATGAAAGCTACCGAAATAAAAGCTGAGTTACGGGAAACATTAGGTGAATCTGCTCCATCATCCGCCACAATAAGTAGATGTGTAAATGAATTTAAACGTGGTAGCACAAGCTGTGTTGATGAAGCGCGCTCTGTAGCACCCAAAATCGTGACTTCTAAGGAAATGATTGTAAAAATCCATAATATTATTACGCAAGATCGAATACCCAAAGTGAGAGAGATAACAGATATGGTAAACATTTCAACAGAACGCCTACACCACATTTTAATGAAAGAACTGGGCCTTTCCAAGCTTTTGGCAAGATGGGTGCCGCGATTGCTTACGACTGATCAAAAGTTCACTCGTTTGCGCATTTCCAATGAGTGTTTGGACCTTTATAAGCGGAATTCGGTTGGTTTTTGTAGGCGATGTGTTACTTGCGATGAAACTTGGATACACTACAGTACACCCGAAACTAAACAACAGTCGATTAGAACGTGGTTCTGCACCTCCAAAGAAAGCGAAAACCACTTTATCGGCAAACAAGGTGATGGCATCAATTTCTTGGGATTCAAAGGGCATTTTGCTCATTGATTACCTTCAGAAAGGTGCCACAATAAACGGACGATATTATGCAGAATTTCTACAAAAATTAAGTGTTGACATTCGTGCTAAACGGCCAGGAATGGCAAAGAAAAAGATTCTGTTTCACCAAGACAACGCTCCCTCGCATACCAGCACAGTTGCGATGCCCAAAATCCACGAGTTGCATTTCCAATTAGTACCGCATGCGCCTTATTCGCCGGATCTAGCCCTTTCCGACTTCCACCTTTTTCCAAAATTGAAAACGGCACTAGGTGGAAAGAAATTTTCGTCTAACGACGAGCTTATCATCTTCGTAAATTCCTTCCGGAATCGCATTTTAGAGATGGCATAAGGGCATTGGAGCACCGTTGGAATAAATGTATTGCTCTTTTAAGAGAATATATTGAAAAACAAAAATTATTTTGTATTTAAAAAATTCGTTTTTCTTTTCCACTCTCACTACTTGTCAAACTACCCTCGTATTTTTGAGAAAATTTAATGCTTAAATTATAAATATAAACAATTTTGTATATTTTATTAAATTAAATCTAGGTAGAAAGTATTTACTAAAAATAAATCAGAATTGCAGTCAAATTGTTATACAGTTAATAAAAAAATGGCAATACTGAAAAAAAGATCTCAAAGTAATAATGAAACACCGTGTTATTTCACGTCCGAATTGTTTTTTAAATCTATTAAAACATTTGTTATTGATGCTTTTTAAAAAGTCCGTTAAGTTTTACAACCAAAAACATATTCTTCTTATTAAACATTAGTAGTGTTCAGACTTCACCAGAGCTCAGGGAGCTAATAAAAAAATTATCCAACTGTTTTTAATATTATTAAAAGATATGAAAACAGCAATAACTTTGTAAATAAATCAAAGCTCAGTAAAAATAAAATCTCGCATAATGACGAGCAGTGCTTAGTGCGCCAAATTAAGCGGAATCCTCATCTTAAGTGCACCTAAGTTGGCGGCTGAAGCTCAAAAATACCTTGGGAAGAAAGCAAATGCAGAAACAGATCGTATCTTTCTTCAGAAGCACAATATTAATGGTCGAGTTGCTAGAAAAAAAACATATATAAGCGATATTAACCAAAACAAGCGTCTAGAGTTCGCAACAAAATACCGAGACAAGGACTTTTCTTGCTGGAAAACAGGTGTTGTTTACTGATGAAAGTAAATATAATGTTTTTTAGGTCTGATGGACGCTCATACGTATGGAGACGAACAAATGAAGAGCTCCATAAAAATAATTTGCAACCTACAGTAAAACCCGGTGTGAGTTCAGTGATGGTACGGGGTGCTGTATCTGCTGGTGGACCAGGGAATTTACAGATAATTGTTAGGATTATGAATCACACTGTGTATTTAGCTAAACTAAGAAACAATTTAAACGAAAGTGTCGAAAAACTAGGTATTAAAAAGGGATTTTATTTTTATCAAGATAACGATCCCAAGCATAAAGCTTATAACGTCCGGTCGTGGCTCCTGTATAATTGCCCCACGTTTTGGAAACCCCACCACAATCACCGCACTTAAATATTATTGAGCATGTTTGGAGTTAGCTTGAGGAAAAATTTAAAAATTATACAATTTCCACTCGCGAACAACTAAAGGCAGCTATTATTACGGAATGGTGAAAGATCGAACCTTCCTTCGTATTGTGAAAAATTCGTAAAATCAATGTCTAAGTACTTAGGATGCGTATTAAAGTCAAAAGGTTTACCTACAAAATATTAGCTACCAAAAATTTATAAATTTTGTGATAAAAACCATATGTGTTCCATTATATGTTTGACATGAATTTTTAATTACTTTTGGTTTTTGTTATTTTTTTAAGTGTGTAATTTTAGAAATGAGTTTGTTCTTATTGAGCTTTCAAATGTAGGTTACAACAATTAAAATTAAAATAAAATCTTTTATTATCTAATGCATTATTAAGATTTTTTCATGTTATAGTTCTTATAATTGTTTTACTGTTCCATTATAACTCTCTGTAACAACATATCGACTCTCATTACATGGTTCTCACCTTTACGGGAATTGAAAATTCTTAACGCCAAAAAGGAATGCACGCGAGACATATAATGTAAACGATTGTATGAATTACGTGACAGCGTACATAGACTTTTATACGGCATTGATCCCAAAATGACAAAGAAAAAAGTCGTTCAAATAGCTGACATTACAAATGATCGCGTTCCCTCACGTAATGTTTCACAATATTTCATCCGTTCGAATTAAATAATCGATTCGACCATTAGAGATGCATGGAATGAATATAGAGAAGTGAATACAATATTGATCTATAATTACAATTTATTATTGGTTTTCTCTTTGAATTTCTACCACCGTTATTAGTTAGTTATTACCGACAACTTGATTAGGTACTTTCTACTTTTAAAACTACGGAGTATAAACGTAATTTATTCTAAATTGCAGGCAATGAAATGTTTTATTTCGACATTATTATTAAGTAGGAATAAATATTAGTTTAATTTACTGTAATCGGGCATCTTCACCTTTCAACACAAGGCTTTTATATTAAATTACTATTACAGAAACGTAATAATTAATTTCAATCATTTTGTAGAAGTGGTGGACGAATGTTTCCTTTGTTATAACACGAGGAGTGTAAAACACATTAAGATCTCTTCTAAATTAAAAATATGTGACTGTTTAGAGAATAAAATATACCAAAAAATTGTTCTTAAGTATACATGTACAGTAGGTATCGCAAAAAAAGGTTTACGATGTACACGAAAATATACTTACCGGATTCATGTAGAATGGTCTTTACACCATGAAAACAAAACATTGGTGGTCCGAACATGTTTATGATTCATAAACAAAATAGTGATTTGTACTCAAGTAAATATAGTAGTACGTGTAATATGCGAATAATTCTTTTGTTTCATTTTATTTATTCCTTTTATATATACACTACTGGCCATAAATGAGGGATCACTATAGGTAAAATACAAAAGAATAGTATATTTTTGGTAAAACAATGTATATACGAATAAAAATGTATTGGGTTGGCAACTAAGTACTTTCGGTTTTGTAGTGTAAAATAAAATACTTTTTTTTAAACAAAAAACAGTTTTTAATCAATTATATATTTTCCATTTTGCTCAAAGACATTTTGCCATCTTTCTTTCAACTGCATGATTCCGTGCTCATAAAATTTCTGGTCCTTATCAGCAAAAAAGTGAACCAGGTGCGAGTGAAGGTCATCGTCATTTGTGAAAGTTTTACCATTCAAAGAATTCTGCAAACTTCGAAATAAATGGTAATCAGATGGTGCTAGATCAGGGCTGTATGGGGGATGTGGCATCACTTCCCAGCCAAGCTCCAATAGTTTCCCACGAGTTGCCAAAGATGTGTGAGGCCTTCCATTATCTTGGTGGAAAACTACACCTTTCCCATTTGACAATTCTGGCCGTTTTTCTTTGATTGCTTCATCCAGATTTATAAATTGTTGACAGTAAACATCAGAATTGATCGTTTGGTTCCTTGGAAGCAGCTCAAAAAACACAACACATTTGTAATCCAACCAAACTGACAGCATGATCTTTTTTGGATGCAATTCAGCTTTCGATGTGGTTTGAGCTGGTTTATCGTGTTTGCTCCATGATCGTTTTCGAACTATGTTACTGTACAGGACCCATTTTTTATCACCAGTGATGATTCTTTTTAAGAAAGGGTCGGTTTCATTTCGTCTAAGGTGCATATCGCAAAAGTTGATTCTTTGTGTTAAATGAATTTCGTTCAATTCGTGAGGTACAAAAATATCAAGCTTCTTAACTAGCCCAAGACATTTTAAATATTTTTCAATTGTTGTGTGCGATACATGTAGCCTCTCCGCAACCTCTCGAACAGTTATACGACGATCCTCTTCAATTATGACTTTGATTTGATCATCATCAACTTCAGTAGGCCGACCAGAACGTTGCTCATCTTTGAGGGAAAAATCTCCAGAACGGAATTTTTTATACCAATTCTGACACGTTCGCTCTGTTAAGCAATTAGCACCATAAACTTCACATATCTTTTTGTGAGCCGCAGCAGCTTTCTTTCCTTTACGGAAATAAAATAGTAAAATATGTCGAAAATGTTCGTGTCTGCACTACATTTAAAATTAACCCACAACTAGTAGCTTTAATAAAAATCACACACTACTTGCTTCTAAAGTTACGTCAATGTGACTAGTATCACGCGACAAACGGTAAAGTACAGCACTAACATACGTTATACAAAAAATAAAGCAACGGTCTCTATCAGTAAAATCCGAAAGTAATTAGTTGCCAACCCAATAATTACTATACAAATAAACTATATATCCTTACAAAACAAAATATCATTAGTTGTATAAAGAAACATCGTCACACTATTTTAAGCGACTTTCGTCAACATATCCACCTTTACACTTAATAACTTCTTTACAAATTTTGGGTAGCCTCAACACAAGTTTTTGAAGAGATTCAACTGGAATATTGTTCCAAGCATTTTTAAGGTGTTCTCATAAATGTTGCTGCGATTTTAGACAGTGTTCTCTCACTTTTCTCTCTAGCTCATCCCACAGCAACTCGATAGGATTCATGTCGGGCGATTGTGCGGGCCTAACCATATTTACAAGAAGTTCTTCTTCTTCATTTTGTTTCACACAGTCCTTACGAAGTTTAAAACCTTTTCCTATCAATTTAATTCCGGACGGAATTGCGTGTTTTTTAAAATTTTCAAATATCCTTTTTTACTTAAAATTCCATAAATTCTATGCAAATCTCCAATGCCATTAAAAGAAAATGATCCCCAAACAGTAACTGTTGGCACAACACATTCTTGTATCGTCCTTTCGCCAACTCTGCGAACAAAAACGCGCAGATTACTTCCAAACACTTGGAACTTGGATTCGTCCGTCCACAGAATCAGCATCCTCATTGCCACATCCTAATATTGGTGCTCCTTGGCCCATTGTAATCGTTTTTTACGATTTTGTGATAGTAGCAATGGTTTACGAACAGCAAATCGTGCTTTTGTCCTGCCTTTGATAAACGTCTTTTTACGATCAGAGACACCGGATTTTCACGATTTTTATTTAATTCTGCGTGAAGCTGTTAACCGTCCATTTCTTTAAGATAACATCTTTTTGTCTAGTGGTCATCTATCTTTTCACTGTGCCATGCAATGCATGATATGTTAATTTTAATTTTTGCGCTATTGTCCGCAATGACAATTTTTCTTTGTGTAATGTTATTATAGCTCTACGAATTTCTGCACTCAATTCCCTTCCTTTTCGGCGTTTTGTACACTCCGCGCAACATGAATAGGACCACCCGACTTGTTGCAAGCTTTCGGTGGTTTGAAAAACAATTCATTTACTAAAAATACAATGCAAGTTTGTAATGGTATGATATGGCAAATAATACGCATTATTGCGCAATAGTGCCTAACGTTATGCATTGGGTGACGTAAGTACCACATACATATAAAATGCACCGCGCCGGTTGGATACGACCAGTATTTAATAGTAAGCTACCGGATGAGTGTCGAGTTACAACGTGTATCCGGATAAACAAACATCTGTAATTAAGGGTATTGTGCAACGATGGGACGACAGAAGTGCTTAAGTATGGAAGAAATTGGAAAAATTAAAGCGTTCCATCAAGAAGGGTATTCCTCAAGGGCTACTACAAAGAAAATAAGTCGATCACACCTGGTCGTGAACAATTTTATTAGGGATCCCGAGAATTATGGAAAACGTTTTAAAGGGCGAACAACATCCGTTACAACTAAGAGAGAACGTCGAGCCATATTACGCGAAGCATCGAATTCGGCATTAACGGCAAGACAAATCGCGAATAACGTTGGAACGAATGCATCGGTAAGAACTGTACAGAAGTTACTGAAGACCTGTCCGCATTTAAAGCGTTTGAAAATTAAACGACGGCCTCCTTTAAGGGAATTTCAGCGCACTGCACGTCTTCAGTTTGCTCGAGCAAAAATGGGGTGGACAAGAGAATGGCAAACTGTTATTTTCAGTGACGAGAAGAAGTTTAATTTAGATGGCCCGGATGGGTTTTCTTATTATTTCCACGATTTACGTAAAGATGAAGTGATTCAGTCACGAAGGCGAGCCGATGTTGGTTCAGTCATGGTATGGGGAGCTGTTTCCTATAACGGACCTGTTGATTTAGTAATAGTGAAGGGCAGACAGAATTCGGAAAAGTACGTCCAGCTGCTGCAACAGGTGAAAGACAAATTTTCCAACGTTATGGCAGGTGGGCCATTTATTTTCCAACAGGATAATGCCAGTATTCACACCGCGCGCATTGTTCGACGCTGGTTTCAAGAACAAGGCATGGAGGTTCTCGATTGGCCATCGCTCTCCCCCGACCTGAACATCATAGAAAATGTTTGGGGATGGTTGTCGCGTAAATTGTACTCCAATGCTACCCAATTCAGTTGCGCTGACGAACTAGAGCAGGCGCTGAAACGAAGTTGGGCGGAACTTCCCGTTGACTACTTGAGAACCCTGTATAATTCCATTCCATCCCGACTATTTGAGGTTATAAGAAATAATGGCAAAAGTACTCATTATTGAACAATAAAGTATTTTGTTATTGCAAACGAATCTTTTATTTTGTAGATTGGTCGTATTCAAGTGGCGTTTAATTACTCTACTTATTGTCATTAGTAACGTACATTTGCACTGACTTTTACAAAAATTATATTTGGTACCTACATACATCTTTTTATCAACCCTCTTATTTTCGAAAATAACAATTCCAGCGCGCTACCATGTTTATACCAACTACAAATGTCATATATGCAGTTGGTCCTATTCATGTTGCGCGGAGTGTATGTTTGTTCATGAATATTCGTATTACAACTTACTCGGACAGATTCTACACGAATACTAAATATTTCTTAGATTTCAACACTCTGTGCGGTACCACAAATTCCTATAAATTGTTTCCTAGAACCATTATAAACTTGTAATATAATAAAAAACCCTTTAAAATGAATATTTTCAGGAAAAGTGTTAATGAAAGCAGGACATAAAAGGATTAAAGGAAATTATAATATTTTACACTAGCAAATATGAGTATATAATTTACATAATGATCCGGATATTATTAATAAACTTTCCAGAAACGCACTCAATTGTCACTACCGAAAACCAGGTATAAAGAGAGAGCGATTCTATTCATAGTTTGTGATCCCTCATTTAAGGCCGGTAGTGTATATATATATATATATATACATACATACATATATACACACACATATACATATATATGTATATATATAATCATATCAATAGATCGAATGAACATTAATAAAATACAGCAAATAAAATTCATTTAGATCTAAACAATTAGATATTTATATTTACATAAAAACATATATTTATATGAACGTTATTCATAAAATCAATTCGAAATTCTATTTTATTATTAATGAATATAATTGTTATAAAATAATACATATATTATTGTTATTATTATTAAATTTATATTAGTTATAGTACAAATTATTCTACTAATTTAAAAGCTTTTAAGGTAATGCAATGATTTGGTGCAAAACTTTTTATTTTGTTTATTTTATTTTATTATATAAATACATGTACATACATTATATATATATATATATATATATATATATATACAGACTTGTTCATTCTAGAATTAGATATGCGCTGTCCACAAGTGGAAAGAGTGCAGTTAGGTTAAAGCGCGCGAGAAAGGAGGATAGAATATCTCTCACCACACCACAGTTCGTGTGTGCGTGCGCTGCTACGATAAACCTCCCCTACTGATAATCAAAATAAGTCATTCTTGTTAAAGCCGTTACGGTGTACTAAGCATTTATTATTTTACTTTTAAAAATGACTTATACACACGAAGAACGAATACAAATTATAAAATGGTACTATGGTGGCCATAGCGCACAAGAAATTGTTGGGCGATTTGTTTTTTCGTTTGAAAATAGACCCGTACCGACTGTTCAGACTGTTTTGAATATTGTCCGTAGGTTAGAGAGTACGGGATGTTTGAATAGCTGCCAAAACTGTATTCACTTATTTGACGAAGATCAAGCTAGAATTCTACACTAGGATTTTTAAAAGTTTCTTTTAATTTTTTCATTGTTTGAAAATCTTTTTAATTTTTAGAATTTTCTATTTCATTTATTTCAAGAATATTTTATTAGTTTCACGCCAAACGGCAAAACATTTCAAGAAAATAGCCATGTTGCATTTTATTAAAAGATTCAAATAATTTATACAATTCAAAAATGTAGGTACGTATTGTCAATGCATAATGATTTACAGCCCCGACCTGCACACATCATGTCGCTGGTGAAGACTGATTTCAGACATTCTCACGCGTAACACGCGAGAAAGTAGGGGAAGTTGTTTGCAATACAAAAGTGGGAGAAAACGAAACTGCCAATTCTAAATCTAGAATGAACAACTCTGTATATATACATATACATATACATATATTATACATGTACATACTACCGCTTACGGAAGTATGGACAGCAACTATATCAAACAACAAGAAAAAAATAAAAATATCAACGAAATTGAACAAAAATGAATATTTATTGATTCTTTATATAATAAAAATTAAAAATACAATTCATTAAACTTATTCCTAATATAAGTATAGTTTCTTTTCATCGAAAAAACCACCGTTCGCGGCGTTTACAGCTTTTGTTATTCGGGGCATTCTTTCTATTAATTTTCTTATTACATCTGGTGTAATGTTATTCCATTTTTTTTGTAAAATATTCCAAAGTTTTTCCTTCGATGTTGTACATTCCTTTCCAACTCTTCTATCGAGTTCATCCCAAAATCATTCAATGGGTTTGAAGTCCGGACTCTGAGGCGGCCATGTCATTACTTTCAAAATATTTTCATTGTTCTCCGCTTCGAGGTAATTTTTACACAACAACGACATCTGTTTGGGGTCATTATCATGCATAAATGCAAAATCATCACCGATTAATCTCAGGCCTGACGATAAAACGTGATTTTCCAAAATTTCTCGGTAACATACATACACTGTAGGCCATAAGTTTGGAATCACTTGCATAAGTTAGGAATCACTTCTGAATATAATGAAAATATTGTAGTGGCTTTAACAAACATTGTAAAAATAAAACAATATTAATATACCAAAACGTTTTATTATAAAATAAGCAGGAAAAAAAGCAAATTTTATTTATTTACATCCACTTATTTTTATTATCAACTAAACGGACTTTTCATCGAAATACCCTCCTTTTGCTTTAATGACGGCAGCACACAATCGCGGTAAACGAGACACTAATTTTGTAAGGGTTTCATTGGGTATATTTGCCCAAGAATCTTGTATAACTTGCCACATGTGAGTCTGGGACGTCGGACACTTTTCACGCACTTTTCTATCCAATTCTTCCCACAACAGCTCTATTGGATTGAGGTCTGGCGATTGTGCCGGCCGAACCATGTTTTGTAAAACACCGTCAGCTTCCTGTTGTTGGAGATATCCTCTACATAAATGAGAAGAATGTTTTGGGTCGTTGTCTTGCATGAATATAAAATTTTCTCCAAGTAATCTCAGACCGGAGGGCACAGCGTTGTGTTCGAGAATCTGTCTGTAACCCTCCTTTTTCAAAACTCCGTCGATTTTCACCAGATCTCCTACACCAGCCGAAGAAAATCATCCCCAAACCATTACAGAACCGCCACCATGTTTTACCGTGAGCACCACACATTGCGGTAACATTTTTTCCGTAGCAGTTCTTCTTACAAATATCCGACGTCTGGAACCGAAGACCTCGTACTTCGATTCGTCGGTCCATAGTACCTTTTCCCACTGTTCTATTGTCCAATCTTTGTGTAACTTAGCCCATTGTAGCCTTTTTATTTTATTTTGCGGACGTAGAAGCGGTTTGCGAACTGCTACACGTCCCATCAGTCCAGCCGCTCTGAGCCGCCTTTTTACTGTGGTTAAAGAGATCGGAGTTTCACGCTCCCAGTTAAACTCACCGCGGATTTGCGAGGCCGTTAATCTTCTACCTCTTTTCGACGTCAATATAATTGTCTGATCTTCTGCAGGAGTTGTAATTTTTGGTCTTCCTGATCGTTTTCTATCCGTATACCCTCCAGTAGACTGGTATCTTTTAATTGTATTTTGTACACCTTTGTACGATATCTTCATTCTCTTCGCGATATCCCGTATAGAATCTCTCAGATTATGATGACTAATAATTTCTACACGTTTTTCTAGCGATATCTGCTTTCTCTTCGCCATAATCAAACGATGTTTACTGATTCTACACACTTTTATGTGTCTACACACTTTAAATGATACGAAGCAACTAAAATATTCTCATTACTTCTAAATGTATAAATACTTATAAATATAAAAACTAAATGTAATTACAAAAGGTTTATGCGGAAGGGTCTGCAATAAAATTTGTCCATTCCAGGTAATCGTTCATTATGCAGAAATATTACCTGCTCGAATAAATAATACCGCACGCAGAGTTTCCTTAATCTCTGGTTATTTTCCAACTATTAATGCATTTAAAACTACATCTTTTATGTAAAGCTTTATAATGTACTTAAGAATAATCCTTTGTACTTATATCAAAGTAATACGAACGTAACATAGATAAATTTTAATTTTTATGAATTTACTGGAACTGATTCCAAACTTATGGCCTGCAGTGTACGTATGAATATATGTATATGTATTTCTATAACAAAATAAAATTTAGCACCAAATCATTGCATTATCTTAGGCTTTTAAGTTAGTAGAATAATTTTGAGTATAACTAATATAAATTTAATAAATTCATCGTCATCTTCATTAAATATTCTAAACTAACATTAACTTAAAAAAATCAAAGGATACGTACCGTACTTAAAATATTAAATCTCAGAATTAAAATTACGTTAACAAAATTAAAAATTTATAGAAAGAAGTATGCAAAACGCAGTGTGAAAGTTCGTTCCTCACGATCCACAATTCTTCGCTCGTTTGCATAGTGAAGTTGGTATATATTTTTTTAAATATTGTCCAAATGGCAAGAGATAGAATGCTGTTGTTTGAAGCTTTTTGCTATCATGTAGAAAAAGTAAATAAACTCGTCTGCTATTTGACTTGCACACTATGCACACTATTGCTCGTTTTTTTTAATGAAACATGTAAGAGCTCTCTTGTTAGTTTGGTATCGCTACAGCTCTACCTAAAAAATATAGATCAACAACTGCGAATTAGATCGTAAACCTTTTTGTAATGGTTGTACGAGGGGTGTTTCCAATATTCTGGGAATTGGTGCTATAATTAAATAACGCAGAACTTATACGCAATGTTATTAATGCCAGACAAGTCTTGACATGTTTATGCAACTATCTAGTGCAACATTGTTCAGTCTGATTCAGGTATTCGACTGATGTAGACGCGTTTTAGTAGCACTGTTTTTGTAACCATGGAACACGCGACAAAATCTCAAAGAGCGATAATTTTCTTTTTGTGGAAAGAAGATGTGAAAACGTCAGAAATTATTAGTCGTCTGCAAGGAGTATTTGGTGAATCTGCAGAATCCAAAAGTACTGTTTATCGGTGGATCGATCGTTTTAAAACCGGTAGAACATCACTAGACGAATGTAAATGAAAGAAACATTACTGCAGACGAAAACCTACTGAAAGACAACAGGCGAATGACTATTCGTCAAATTAGTGTACACCTAGGGATAGGTACTCATGACATCTTGCATGATTGTTTGGGCGTTAGCAAGATTTCGGGGCGCTGGGTGCCAAGGCTGTTGGGACCAGAACAGAAATTCAATAGGTCCGATACTTGTCGTTAACTTCAAGAGCTGTTAGCTCGTTACGGTGATGAATTTTGGCAACGAATAATAACCACTGACGAAACGTAGATTCCTTATTTCAATCCTGAGACGAAAAGTCCATCCAAAGAATGGCGCAAACCTGAAGGAGGGCCTCCATTCAAGGCGCGTGCAGTTCCGTCTGTTGGAAAGGTAATGCTTACTGTATTCTGGGATTGCGAAGGGATTATTTTCATGGATTATCTGCCGAGAGGTACTACGATTAATGCAGAATATTATTGAAATTTATTATCCGGACCACTGTGACAGGCACTAGTCAAAAAACGGCCTGGAAAGTTGCATAAGCGTCCGTTATTGCAACAGGATAATGCAAGACCACACACCGCAAGAAAAACGAAGGATGTTTTCAACGATTTACGACGGGAATTACTGCCGCACCCACCTTATTCCCCGGATCTTGCACCCAGTGATTACCATCTGTTCCCAGATTTGAAAAAACCCTTATGGGGTGTTCGATTTGAACTGACGTAAAACGTGCCACAAATAGGTGTATCAACAAGACACCGAAAAAGTTCTTTGAGGACGGCTTAAAAAAATTAGTTTATCGTTGGGATAAATGTATTCAGTTAAATGGAGATTATGTCGAAAAAGGACATTGTAATATTGACGAAAATTAACAAAATTATAAAAATTATATGTAATTCCCAGAACTTTGGAAACATCCCTCGTACAATCATTACCACAACCAGAATTCTACAATTTTGATATAATTTAAAATATTCGAATCCAAATGGAAAACAATATGTTCGCAAAAAAGTTGGAGATGGGTATAACTCATAATGTGTACAGTCAATAATACGTGGGTTGCCTTTTAACATTTTATAATTTAATTTAGCCTTTTAATATCATATTAGCTACATACAAATAAATTACTTATTCCTTGTAGTGCATGTATGAATACAATACACACATATTCCAACAACAAACATGTTATTGTGTAAAAATGAATTTACTTACCTTGAATAGTCTTGAAAACACATTACTAACGAACACAGCTCGGCAAGTGCAAATTATATAACAATTAATTGAAAAAAGTTCCAACATTATTCTAAACAGACAAGCACATACATACTTTACAACTTTTTACTGTATTTTATTAGCATTCAATGTTTAGCAAGTACTATCTCGTGTTTAGCAATTTATTAAAAATGTTATTAAAAATTATTTACAGCTCTTTTTATGGCGTATGCGAAACTTTTCTAAAATTAAGAGATAATTTAATTTTTCTTTTGTTTTAAATTGCTATTAGGGGATTCCTGGAATGTGAAATTATATATACAATTACTGAGACATGAAGGATAGAGCGAAATATTCGCGACCTCATCAAGAAAATATTTTTCTTTCAAAAATAATATTTAGTTTTCTACATAGACCCCTGCCACACATTTAATTTAGTGCTCAAGTTTTTTTTTATATTCTCCGTGTAGTAAAATTATTTGAAGCCCTCAGAATGGTTTAATAATTTCAAACATTATCTCTTTGTTTGAAACAAATTCTTTCCATTTTTTTTTCAAATTGGGCAATAAGAAGTAGACTGTCGAGTAGGATACATGTGGTAGCAATCCATAAAGTAGATGAAACATTTTTGGTTGTGCGATCAAATATGAAAAATATACACTTCGGAAAGGATGAAGCTATGGGAATTCTTACACAGAAGAAGAACTAGGAAAGTAATCTAAATAATAGACTAAACAGGGAAAGTATTAAAGCAAAAGAGAAACATATTCTAGCAGGGCTGCTTAAGGAATTACGAAGCGGATTATTCTGATTTGCGAATAATACAAAGTCTGTCGCTGAGAAAATCGAACTTTTTGAAAATAAAAACAAAAGCTTACTATTTTGGTAAAATTCATTTATTTTGTTCAAAGTTGTCGCCTTCGGCTTCAATACAACCTCTCGCACGGTAAATTAACACGTCGAATGAATTTTTAAGTTCATCTTTAGAGATGTTCTTCAAGATCGCCGCCGACGCCTTTTGAATGGCTTCGATGTCGGCACAACGCTGTCCTTTCATCGGCAAATGCAGTTTGGAGAATAGCTAGAAATCACAGGGGGCCAAATCTGGTGAATACGGTTAATGGTTGTTGGTTAAAATGCCATTTGTACCTTTTCCACGATATTGAGGGCGCACACGACGAATACGCATCAAAAGACGCTTCATAACATCAAGATAATATACAGCATTGATTGTTTGACTAGTTGGTACAAACTCTTTGTGCACTATGACTTTCGAATCATAAAAACAAATCAACATTGTCTTCACTTTTGCCTTTTCTAAACGGCTTTTTTTCGGTCTTTCTTCGCTTGGATGTTTCCATTCAGAGCTTTGACACTTTGTATCAAGATCTTATTGGAATCACCACGTCCCAGCGCCAGTTACAATAAAATAAATGCAGTTTTTGACCTTTTCTGAGTCTTTAATCAAGTCTGTACAATGTTGAATTCAGTTAGCTTGTGTGGTACAAACCTTGCACAAATTTTTCTCAGTCCCAAATACTGTGACAAAATTCCATGAATTAAATCTTTGGAAATATTTAATTCCATACCCACGTATAGCAATGAGGATTTCGGCTCATTTCTGATAATTCCACGCACAAGTTCGATGTTACTTTCCGCAACTACAGATTTTTTTTGCATCAGGATGTTCGTCGTCATTTATGTCCGCACGATCGTCTTTAAATCGTTTATACCACTCATACATACTCGTACTCTGTAATTAATTTTCTGCTAATGACGACAATATAGTCGTCGAAATACACTCTGCACAATAGCCGTAAATTACCTCAAGCTTTTATAATTTCGGTGATTATATTTAGATTTTGTATACAAACTGATATAGAATCAAATAATACCATAAAATCTCTTTAAATCCCGTTTCGCGAAGTCCAGTTCCGTCGTTTTATCAATAGATAGAAACATATACATAAACATACCGCACACAGCATGTTACATTTACTTGATTCTATTCCGTTTCACCGAGTTTGCTGCTTATGCAATTTAATCGAGAATTTTATAATAAGGATTAAAATGTATATTGGACGAGGTTATATGGTACATTGATTTTAATCCGCGACAAAGAAATGATTCGAGTATTATACCGCCTTTAGTAGCCCGAGGTATTTATAATAAACTGAAAATTGAAATATTACCATTGCAAAGTATACAAAAAGAAACAAATGATCATTGAGACTTAGCCTATAATCTAATTAAATAGGAGACTGTTCCTAACTATAAAAGTTGGTTGGTGATACTACTTATTTTTCTACTACTGATAATTACAACTTAGTTTTTCAGTTACATATTCAGATTTAAAAACTACATTTTAGTAATGGCATTGTTTTCATCAACTTTTATGAAGGAAAAACAAAGAGTAGAGATAAATTAAACCTGTATTTTTTTATTAGCTTCAAAACCTGATTAGAAACTGAGAAATACACATACGGAGATGCGTTGCTTTAAAAATTTTGTGGATTATACAGAAAAAATCAATTATTTTAACCAATTATTCTTATTGTTTTTTAAAACATTCGGCTTTACGATCTGTGCGCTTTTGCATTACGTGGTTATGCATTAACCAGTTCTCAAGACATTGGGCCCATTGTTCTTCAGTCACCTCAGATACGAAGCTTTCGTAGGCTTCCACAGTCGTTTCCGGGGAAACAAATTTCTGTCAACGCATTTTGTCGTCTACGTATAGGAATAAAAAGAAGTTACAATGTGCCAGGTCGGAACTATAAAGCGAATGAGTCGTGAATTCTTTTCGTGAAGCTGCTAAAAACTCTGATGTTCGAGATGCGTTGTGTGATGGTACATTGTCTTGATGCAGAACGATTCGTCCTCTTGATCGTTTCTCGCGCACTTTTTGGAACACAGTTGGCAAATAAATGGTTGTATACCATTCAACATTGACTGTGCGACGATCCTCTACCGGAATAGTAGCAAGATGATCAGTACGTCCGAAAAAAGAAGCTACCATTTTCTAGCAAGAGCTTCGTTCGCATCTCACTTTCATGGGCTTCTCCTTGACTTTGAAGACTTTGAAGAGTCGATTGTAGCTTGCTCACTGGCTCGTAACAATAAATCCAACTTTCGTCACCTGTAACGATGTCGTAGACTAATTTCGCTCTACCGTGGTAGAATTTTATAAGCATTTTTTTTTCAGCAATCCATACGCTTTTTTTTAGCTTCCATTAAATTGTGTGGTATCCATCGACCGGAAAGCTTTCTGACGGCAAGATAATCGTGCAGTATATTTCTGATTTAGGTCATGCCTATGCCTAATGTTGCACACAGCATCGATGTTCTCTGGAGTGACTGCAGTGTCAGGTCCTCCGTCACGATGCTCGTGTTTGAGCGAAACTCATTCATGTTGGAACTCGTTGTACCACTGTTCAACAGTCGTCAAGGTTGGTGCTTCGTCGAGCGAGACCCCGTAGAAAATCATGGCTCGAAAATTTGTGCGCGTTAATTCCATTTTTCACAAAAGTCACTGTATTTAATTACTAAAAGAGACAATAGCATATGCTAGCAATCTGTAAACGTTATTCGGACTAAAAAATCTCAGAGAATACGACAAAAGTATTTCCAACAGAGCCAACTTACGGTAAGTAGTTGAACTGCAAAGCTTTTAAAGCAATCTACGTTATTAGACGCTTTAGTTATTGCAAAAAAGTTTCTAAAAAAGTACAACAATTTGTGTGCAGCGTAAAGCATTTACTTCACACTTATTCAAAGTGGTTGGTAAATTTTAATGGAGTTTGTGGTTAATTAAATTAATCAAAAAAGGTAAATAAAACCCCTTACCACATCAATGCTTGTATTCTGTATACGTATTTCAACAACTAAGTTGTCATCATCAGCTGATAATCACAGAACAGAACAAACACATGCTGTGCGCGTGTTTGGTTTTTAGCGGGTAAAAGTGCGCAGTGTTATCCTGTGCGAGTTTTACCGCAGATCCAGGTGCGACACTGTAATTAATCATCTGGTGATGATATAGCGCGCAAGGATCCCTATTACTACCGAAATTCACGCTGTGATTAGGAGACGTGGCAGCAAAGAATCGATCACTTTAAGTAAATCAAAGAAAGCTAATTAAAAATTACAGTGTCGCCCCTGGATCCGCGATAAAATCGCACAGAATCACTCCGCGCACCTTTCCAAGCTAAAAACCCAATACCCACGGCGTGTTTGTATTTCCTTTTTTTAATTTATCCAATGTGGTCATTTGTATATATACTTGCACTCAATGGAGAATCAGAATTGGAAGAAAATGTGCTGAACGTAATAGAAGAAGATGCAGATATTTCTACCGTAAAAAAAGGGCAAACATTTTGAATGTAAGCAATAGGATTATTTGGAAAATTTTGTAACAGCAATCCTCGTATCTACTACACATTCAGCGCGTATATATAATAATAGATAAAATCAAAGAAAAAAAGTATTCGTATTTTGCGTGCATTGTTATATCTATTCGTATGAAGATATGTTATAATTTATAAACACGCTCAAATCTCCGACTGCAAAGTTTTGTTTACCTAGCAAATACAGACCATCCTAAATGAATTCGGCAAATATATTTTGTAAATTGTAAACCTTTTTGTGGTACCTACTGTATATATTACTATTTGCGACACCAAGTCGAGATTAGAAGTGTATATGGGTCAGAAATAGAATATTAAAATTAATATTTTACTGCTCTTGAACTGAGATTGTTTCTGAGGAAATTTAAAAGTTAAAGACACCATAAAAATGTTTTGATGTTTGATCGAAAATATGGAATGAAATGGTCACTGTTTCGAAATTATAAAAATGTGAATTCGATGGATCAGACAACGGGTTAAATAATAACGAATCTGAAATACTCCGTTAGAAAAACTGTTGGGATTTTTTTGTACTTGTAGTCAAGAAGATTATTTTTTATAACATCAATTGATTCATCGAAAGACAACTGTTGTCTTTAAAATCGTACTCAGAAAAATAAAATTGGAAAATATCTTTTTCGATTCTGTAGAACCTTTTAAATTTTGCTTAGCCATCTTGTATTATACAAGTACCTAGTTGGTAAACTAAACAGAGCTTTTTTTTATTAATTTAATTATAAATCTAGGGTATATTAGCACATTAGTGAGTGGAAACGTTCGCTCAGTAAAATTAATTTACTAATTTCTGTTTAGTAGGAACTTAAATCTAATCTAATGGTATATCCATACATGCAAAATCGAAAAGAGAATGTCCAAAAAGATGAAACCAATCAATCTGTAAATTGGTTTTCTCAATAAGGACGGCAGTTTTAATTACGTACTTCTGCAGAAAAGAAAAGAAAAAGTCAATGAACACCAAATATCTGTCGGTGAACGAACTTAATTTAAATTTGTGTTCAGATTTAATCAGTTCAGTGATTAAATGAAATCAAGGTGATTGTTGTTTTTCGTGCTGTAAGAGAGCGACTGTTTAATATGATTCCTTGCACTGAAAGGACTTGATTTCACAATAAATTTGCAGGAATCAAGAGTGCGTAACCGAATTCTTGCTTATAAGTTTCTTGTTTACTTTGTTATGAAATATTCTCAGCCGCTTCATCATTTATGAGTTATGAGTAGAGTGGGTCGTATGTCGTGTTTGCGCGATAGGGGTGGGCTGTCGTATAGCAAAGAACTCCAACACGTATCGATATACAGGGTGTTTACTAAACATGCGGCAAATATTTAAAAGTTATTCCTTGAGCTACTTTAAGATTTTTGTCCTTCTGTGATTTTCGAAAAGACGATTTGTTACGGATACAAAGATACAAAAGAGTAAAAGTTTTCGAAAAGAAACTGTACTTACTATTACATGTAGGGATTCTTAATCTGCAAAAACCGTTGAAAACGACTACCACCAACTACGATGCATGCATCTGATCTTCATTGACAGCCAAACTTTTTCAAAAACACCAGGATTATTTCTTATTGCATCAGTTATCTAATTTTTTAAATCTTCTTCCTTCTCCATTGGAGTAGTGAACACTAATGTCTTCAAATGACCGCATAGGGAAAAACTCAAGAGATTTAGATTTGAGAATCGAGCAGACTATAAGTGGTTCATTCCGGCCAATCCAGTGGTCTTCATATGTTGCATTTAAAAACTCACGAGCAACCACGCCAAATGTGCTGGTGCACCATCATATATGCACATTATATTTCTTGTTGCCAGTGGTAAATTCTATAAAAACACAGATAGTGGGTTCCTATTGTATTTCTTAAGAAATGTGCTGGATCGGTAAAGAGAATAGAATCCCTGGTTGAGGGATTTGAACCAATTTATGTAGAAGCCATTGACAAAATGCAATACGTGAAGGAAAATCAATAGGATTTAATGCCTGGAAGCGCTGAATGTATACACTTCTAATTTCGATATATGTATATGTGTAAACCACATTATATTTCTCATTGTGGTAAATCCTCTAGAAACCCAAGTAGTTATCCTTCCAAAAAATGTTGGTATATCTCATCGATAAGTCTTTCTGATAGAAATGTCGATTCAATTAGAATTCTAATCTAAACGTTAAATGAAAAATTGATATCGCCAACGATCTTCATCAGCCCACACATACATAGTTATTATGGAAGTTCCTATTGTATTTCATAAGAAATGTGCTTAATCAGTAAAAAGAATCAGTACCAGTAATTGAGGCACTTGAACCAATTTATGTAATAGTTTGACAATATGCAATACGTAGAAGAAAATCAATATTAGCCTGAACAAGATACAAGAATTGCTGCTTGAAAATTTTCCAAACAATCCAATTGCTACTATTGTATGCTACTTTTCTGGTAAAAATGTCTGTATCTTCCTCTATCACGTTCAGCACTTTTTCTTACAATTCTACTGTTACTGTGTGGCTTTTCTGTTTTTTTGTAGACATGCCTCTTGCATGAAGACGTTGGTGAATGTTTTAGATTTTCCTATAAGGAACATGACGATTGCGAAATTGTTCATAGTACAGTAGCCTAGCCCATAACGAATTCCCAATGGCAATCCGTTTCGAAAAGAAAGTCTGGGGATCGAGCAGCCTATAAGTGAGGTTCACCTCGACGAATCTAGCGGTCTCCTATGTTGCGTTTTAAAACTCGCAAGCAATCAGGCCAAATGTGCTGGTGCACTATCATATACTCGTATGTATAAACCACATTATTTTTCTCGCTGCCTGTGGTAAATCCTCTAGAAACCCAGGTAGTAGTGGATTTCTATTGTATTTCTTGATAAATGTGCTTGATCAGTAAAGAGAATCACTACCAGTACTTGAGGGATTTGAAACAATTTGTGTAGAAGCCATTGACAAAATGCAATACTTGGAGGAAGAAAATCAGCAGAATATAGTGTCTGAATGTGTTATGAATACAAGGATTGTTGCTTCGAAGTTTTCCGAACAGTCCATAAGCTTACATTCAAAGTATTTGCTATTTTTCTGGTAGAAATATCTTCCCCTATTACTTTCAGCAAATTTTCTTCCAATTCTATTGCTACTGTTTCGCTTTTCTGGTCCTCTATTAAGTGCAGATATGCCTATTTCATGAAGACGTTGACGAATGTTTTGGAAGATTATTACGAAAGTTCCTATTGTATTTCTTGAAAAATGTGCTTCATCGGTAAAAGGAATCAGTACCAGTACTTGAAAAATTTAAACCAATTTATGTAGAAGGTATTGACAAAATACGATACGTGGAAGAAAATTGGTTATGGATATAAAAATTGCTGCTTCAAAATTTTCTGAACAGTCTTATTGCATATATTTAAGAAATGTGCTTAATCAGTAAAAAGAGTCAGTACCAGTAATTGAGGCACTTGAACCAATTTATGTAATAGTTGGACAATATGCAATACGTAGAAGAAAATCAGTATTAGCCTGAACAAGGTACAAGAATTGCTGCTTGAAAAATTTCCAAACAATCCAATTGCTTACATCCAAATTGTTTGCTATTGTTCTGGTAGAAATATCTGCACCTTCCTCTATCACGTTCAGTACATTTTCTGCCAATTCTACTGTTACTGTTCAGATTTTTTAATCATCCGTTAACTGCAGACAAACCTATTTCATGAAGACATTGATTAATGTTTTGAAAGGTTTTCCTATAAGGAACATGGCGATTGCGAAATCGTTCAATGTACCGTCGCCTAGCCTATAACGAATTCACATTGGTAGGTCCATACACAAAATGCATATCAGTCATCTCAGTGTCCATATAGCGATTCGTATTAGAGAACTTCAATAACAAAAGTTTAATTATCAAACACAATCAGTTTCGGAGAGAGAAAATGATAAGTCACAATGGAAGCGCAATAAGCAACGTATGAAAGTTAAAATTAAGCTAATGGCGCTTCCAATATCTGTACTAATCTCGTGGGATTGCAAATATTCGTTTATTCTAATTGAATTATTGTGACAAATGAATTTCTGAATATCTCTTTTATTCGGTAGACCCAGTTCAGTACAAAAAGAGTGCTTTAATAATTTTAAAAATATCCAGACTTTTATGGCCCCGTATCATCAATGCAAAGGGTTTTTCCGAAAATCATCTGAGGACAATAAAATCTTAAAATGGCCCAAGGAATGAACAGATTGTAGACCTATCTCGCTTCACGGCGACCCGCTCCTGTTCGGCAGACACGACTATCCAGCTCTATTTTTAAGAAAGCACTGTTGAGGTTATCTAATAAAATAATAAACGATACAGAGTATCGAGTGAATTAATATCGAAAAATTGATTTACTTATACACATTGCCGCTTTTATTGACTCATACACCTAAGTCAGTAGTTTGTTAATATGGTATTAAATTTTTTATGGAGTCTGGGCGCTTTATTATTTTATTTTAGTACCTCTGTCTTATAACCTTTTCGTTAAAAGGAATGTCTTGTTAGTCAACTTTCAAGATCTTTCTAAATCCACTAAAAACTTTTCTGTCTACTCATTATTTACTCAAATTTAAATTTGTTTCTTAAGTTTTGAAGTATCCACTAATAATTCGAAATGTTTCATTATCATCAATAATTATAACGTGTGTTTTTATATTGGTAAAATACAAAATCAAATTCTTCGAAAAAATTGTTTCTAAAGCTGAATTATTAATTAAAATTAACAGCTCTATAACAGTTGCTAAAATGTAGACAAAGTAAATACAGAATCAAATTTTATATCAGTATAAGAAGGCAGTAATAGTATCTCTCATAAATATTTTAAATAATGGATAAACAAAGAAAATACTTTCAGAATTACGGAGTTAAAAATTAGCTATTACTTTTCCAAAAAAAGTTTTTTAACGCTACGACGTGAATTCTTTACACTTTGAAAGCTGAATGAAGATTAAAAAATACATTTACGAAATCTTTTGTTACTTAATTTATGGCACAATTTATTTAAATAATATTTAAAATATCCGAGAAAAAGGAACCTTACCTAAGTTTTAGAATTGTTATTGTTGATAATTTAGTTTTAAAGTACTTAAATACATCCAATCAATTGGATATACATCTCATGAATAATTCGTGGATTTTCCTCACCCCAGATACGGCAATTTTGTTTATTAACATAGCCACCAACTTCAAAATGTGCCTCATCGGAAAACATTTTTTGAGAAAAATCAGCCGGTTGTTCATTGATGAAATTGACAAATGAACGACGTTTTAAATGATCTAATGGCTTCAGTGCCTGTGTTATTTGAACCTTATATGTCTTCAGAGCTAAATCTTTGTGTAAAATACGCCATGTTGTTGATCCACTAAGTCCAAGTTGTCGTGAACGTCGTCTAATGGACATTTCAGGATCTTCAGCAACACTTTCACGAACCAAACCAATATTTTCTTGTGAACGACCACTAGGACTGTATTTTTCACTTTTTTGGTCTTCCACGGAATCGGTTTCTTGAAATTTTTTAATAATTCGACCGATAGTTTCAGATGGACGATTATGTAAACCATAAAATTCACGTAATTTTCTAAAAACTCTTCACAGAACGCTGTTCCTGTGTCATTTGAACCTTATATGCTTTCAGAGCTAAATCCTTGTTGATCCACTAAGTCCGAGTTGTTGTGTACATCGTCTAATGGACATTTCAGGATCTTCAGCAACACTTTCACGAATCAAACCAATATTATCTTGTGAACGACCACTACGACTGTATTTTTCACTTTTTTGATCTTCCACTGAACCGGTCTATTGAAATTTTTTAATAATTCGACTAATAGTGCTTTCGGATGGACGATTATGTAAACCATAAAATTCACGTAATTTTCTAAAAACTGTTTTCACAGAACGCTGATTTTCATAAAATAATTCAACAAGCCATTTTTAAAAATATCATACATCACACTTTTTAAATGCCCACATACTCAAACAAATTCAATGCGCCATCTATATTTTATTTATTTAAAAAAAACCGCGCAATTTGAAACATCCTTTACATTGGTTTTAATTAGACTATAATATTGTTTGTTTGCAGAATATGAAAATATACACGTAGACAAACACTTACGGTCCGCAGTATAAATAGGAAAATTTCACTATTGAACGTTACTAAGCAACGAATAAGTTGTTTCTATCATGGTTAGATTCTCTTTTTAGTTTCCCCCGTATATTCGCAAAGTGATGCTATAATTCATAATTCAAAAAGGGCAAACAAAAAATATTGAACCTCGTCCGATTTCAATTTTATAGAGAACCTTATCAGTGTACCTGGGGTAGGCTAGTGTATAAGCTAGTGTGTTGGGAGAGATTTCAGTTTCAATATTGAAAGACTTGATTGATAGTATAAAAATGGATTTTGAAAGCAACTGTGAATAAAAGGTCTGACAAGCGTTACTACGATAAATTTAACTTAAAAGAACGTTCTAGACAAAGTACATTTATAAATTTCAACTTCAATATAATCATAGTAATGGGTTTTTTTAATAAATTTACAGCAGACAATGACTCATTTTCCTAGCTTCTTAATTCGCGATTACAGGTACATCTTAGCTTTCTTCTTAAGATAATTATCAATCTCTCCATAACATCGTGCACCTTTCCCGATCGATGGAAAACTACGAGAAATGTTCCGGTTCACATAGAGGAAGATCGTGCATCGTTGGGAATTACAGACCAATTTCTATTGTCCCTAAATATTCTAGGATTGTTTAGTAGCGCTTGTTCCTTTTTCTCACCAAACTACCATTTCTGGGCGATCCACTCTCACCAATTTGGCCATCGTCGTACAATATATAGGTGAAATCCTGGACAGGCGTGGAGGGGTAGATGTTATTTGCGCAGACCTTTATAAGGCTTTTGATAGCATAAACTATGAAATATTGCTACATAAGCTTGATTCCTTTAGTCTGGTTCGCGCCTCTATCAGTCTTCTTCGTTTTTATTTAACTCGAACGAAGTACTACGTGACTTATAACGGGCACAGCTCCAATGATTTCATTTTGACGTCCGGCGTACCCTAAGGGTCAAATTTGGGTCCTTTACTGTTTGTACTGTTCATAAATGATTTGCTTTGTCAGATCGATTGTTCTATACTTATATGCTGACGACATAAATCTACCAATGATGCTGATAAACCTCAACACAATCTAAATTTTAGCTGAATCGTGCGAACGCTGGTTTAGAGTTAAGCAATGAAAAATGTTGTGTTGACCTTTTCTCGGTCGTCCACACCTAGTTATTTTACCATGTCAAGGATGATTGTATGAAAACGTTAGCGAATTAAAGTATATAGAGGTGATATTTATATGATATAACGAAAGTCACTCTCAGCTAATGTAAGACAACTTTTTAATCGCCTAAACCACTTTTTAACTTGTGTGTCACTGTTAAATTCATTTCGACAACTTTCGCGTCTTTTGCATGCCGAAAACGAATCACAACGCGTATTTCGCCATCGACGGGATTTTCATTGTCTGAAGAATTTTAAATAACCACAAATAAGCATGAACACGAACGAATGCTTCCGCATTAGTATCTATGACTAACAGACGTATATAGATACTCAGCGCGTAAGAACGGAACGACGAACGCAGCGCTATAGCAACCATATTTAAAAGCAGTACTTAAAGAACACACCTCGTACATTTTGCTACTTTTCCTAGACGTAAGAAATATTTAACCACAAATTTCTCTCTTTTGTTTATTTGTTGTGACTAACAAATATTATATGCTAATCGCATATAAAAACATAGAAAGTAGGATTAGATAAAATTTTTGTACCGAAACATATACGAGGATAGTTTGACAAGTAGTGAGAATGTAATTTAGGTTGACTATTTATATGTTTACATTCTGATATTTAAATAAATCGGTTGATTAGTTTATTTTTGACAGCTGATTGAAAAAGAAGCAACACGTCGTTTTGTTAAAATGGAAAAAGCGGAGTATCGTGCGGCGATTAAATATTTCGTAATTAAGGGTATGAAAGCTACCAAAATAAAAGATGAGTTACGGGAAACATTAGGTGAATCTGCTCCATCATCCGCCACAATAAGTAGATGGGTAAATGAATTTAAACGTGGTAGAACAAGCTGTGTTGATGAAGCGCGCTCTGGAGCACCCAAAATCGTGACTTTTAAGGAAATGATTATAAAAATCCATAATATTATTACGCAAGATCGACGACTCAAAGGGAGAGAGATAGCAGAAATGTTTACCACAGTCATGGTAAACATTTCAACAGAACGCGTACACCACATTTTAACGAAAGAATTCGGCCTTTCCAAGCTTTCGGCCAGATGGGTGCCGCGATTGCTTACGACTGAACAAAAGTTCACTCGTTTGCGCATTTCAAATGAGTGTTTGGACCTTTATAAGCGGAATCCGGTTGATTTTTGTAGGCGATTTGTTACTTGCGATGAAACTTGGATACACTACAGTACACCCGAAACTAAACAACAGTCGAAACAATGGTTAGAACGTGGTTCTGCACCTCCAAAGAAAGCGAAAACCACTTTATCGGCAAATAAGGTGATGGCATCAATTTTTTGGGATTCAAAGGGCATTTTGCTCATTGATTACCTTCAGAAAGGTGCCACAACAAACGGACAATCTTATGCAGAACTTCTACAAAAGTTAAATGTTAAGATTCGTGCTAAACGGCCACCAAGACAACGCTCCCTCGCATACCAGCACACTTGCGATGTCCAAAATCCACGAGTTGCATTTCCAATTAGTACCGCATGCGCCTTATTCGCCGAATCTAGCCCCTTCCGACTTCCGTCTTTTTCCAAAATTGAAAACGGCACTAGGTGGAAAGAAATTTTCGTCTAACGACGAGCTTATCATCTTCGTAAATGAGTATTTTGAAAGCCTGCCGGAATCGCATTTTAGAGATGGCATAAGGGCATTGGAGCACCGTTGGAATAAATGTATTGCTCTTTTAGGAGAATATATTGAAAAATAAAAATTATTTTGTATTTAAAAAATTCGTTTTTCTTTTCCATTCTCACTACTTGTCAAACTACCCTCGTATACACGATATATTTAATAGAAATAATATTCGTTTAGTTTCATGCATATATTTGAAATTCTAGATGCATACTTAATGATAGTATGACTTTATTTGTATTAAAAAAAGAAAAGCGTAATGTAGCAATAGAAAATTGTTCGTGTTAACAACGCATACATATTTATAACGAGCCCATTACATATTAAAATATTAATTGCAAAGTTACGTGTCTCTAAATCAGAACAATTCTTCTATAAAACAAAGTTTTTCTTTATCTGAACTTTCTCGTAAAACTTTAAACGGGTGACTGTGTGTGTGTGGGCTACACTAACACAAGAACGTTAACAGCGCGCGGCCTCAGAACGACCATTTGAAAGTTAAACTTGAACTCTAAAAGTTTCATTAGTTTACATTTAAGTGGAGAACTCGAATTTATGTACGTGTAACGGTCCAGCATTCTTACACATAGATACCAAAGTAAGCATGATGATATCTGATAAAACGTAAAAGTCCACATGGAAGGCAACTCTTATACATGATGTTACAACAAATTGATACAGCAGATATAGTTAAATGTACCAGCATTGCTGCGTAATAGGTAATAAATTTCTTTCTTGGCTTCGTCGTTAGGAAATATGCCCTAAATATTTCTAACAAGATTTCTTTGATATCGTGATTTAAAAAAAACATAATTTTTAATTTTGTTTTGAATTTCTAGAATTCAGCTGAAAATACTTTACACACAGACTATTGAAAATTCATATTCAGAAAATGTGTTAGACTGCGTCATATATGATCTTCATTGCGTGATTTCTTCCAATACTACGTGGACTGCCCTTTAAGTTTTGCATATAAAACTAGAATAAAATAGTAGATAGATTTTAAAGACTTCATTGTTTTTCCAAGTATTCTTCGCGAAGATTAATGCACTTTCGCATGCGCTCGAACCAACTTTGGAAGCAGTTATTCCACTCGTTTGTTGAAGCAGTCAAAATAGCGTTTTTGAAGGCATCGACTGCTCCTTCTGACGACTGGTACCTTTAACCACGCAATCCTTTCTTGATTTTCGGAAAGGTAAAGAAATCGTTGGGACTTAGGTCCAGACTGTACGGAGTATGGTCCAACAATTCGACGTTTTATTGAATTAAAAATTCAATTGTCTTGCGTGTTGTGTGCGAACTGGCATTGTCTTGATGGAAGATGATTCGTCGTTCGGAGTTAGTTTTTCGAAGTTCAGCGATGACTTGTGGCAAACAAATGGTTGTATACCAATCGTCAGTAACGGTTCTATGATCTTGTAGAGGAATTATTGCTACATGACCTGTTTTCGAGACAAATGTCACGGCCATCTTTTTGGAGACAGTTCCAGAACGGATGACTTTTGTCGTTTTTTTTCCACCTTGGAACAGCTAAATAGACGCCTGGCGTTTGTGTTCTGGCTCGTATGAGCAAATCTAAGATCCACTACCATTGACAATGTTTTGTACACGTTTTAAGGCGTTGAAGCGATCTAGAGCTTTTTTTTTGATATCAATTCATCCTAGCTGCTTTCTGTTCTTCGGTTAACAAATGCGGTATCCAACGAGAAACTAATTTTTTTACACACAATGCTTTATACAAAATTCTTTGAATTGAGGTTTTTAAAATTAATCTGGCGATATGTCACATATCGATATTCGTTGATGATCTTGCGCACGGCACCTACGTTTTCCTGAGTGACTGCCGTTTTTGGTGAACCAGCTCTTGGATCGTCACTAAAACTAATCACTTTTAAATTCTCCATATCAACGAGAAATTGGTGACTGATATAGTGCTTCATTGCCGATAACAGAAACCAACTCGGCGAGGCATCCTTGTTAAGGTAATTGTATTATTATTTCGCGAAAATGTTCTCGGTTTAATTCCATTTTTCAACTAACTTGTCAACTTTGGCAGTTCATTGTAGTTACAACACCACACGTATCGCACTGAAACTTTAGATTTAGGTTAACTAAATATGGAGGTTAATTTTTAGTACTGACATTTAATTAGTGACGCCCTCTGTGTCGCACTATGCAAAGCTTGAAAGACATCCCACGTACAGGGAGTACTTCAATTGCTACTAACGCCACCATTTCACCAGTTAACTGCGTTCGACGCGTATACACGCCAAACCAAATCTTCATTTTGGTGTGGTCGACGTGTATACATGTCGTATGATATAAAAAATTACCGTTCGATGTGAAAACTCAAAATTTCAGTAATACAAAGATGTAATACAAATGTCATTTTGTGGTATGTTTTCTTTATAATACCAGTAGAGATGCTATAAATTTTAAAAAAATTAAATTAAATTCTTTGGTATAGAAATTATTCCCCGTGTATGTATTGCTTTCTACAAAATGCAATAATTATTATTCCTAATGCAATAACAATTGCAGCAATATAAATGAAATGCGAGAACTATGAAGGCCTTTAGTAATAATTCCTGGTTCGTAGCACCAGCGTGATTCTTTATAAGTTTCCAAAAAACTTTTCTTGAATTTTTTTAACTATTTCATCCATTATTATTAAAATAAAGTAAGAGTTAAATAGTATAAAAATTAGCTAAAAATAGTTCATTAATGCTAAATTTTATCCTCCAGATATGTGATTCAGTCAGCGATTGTAATGAAGTTTTGCATAACAGAAAACGAAGAAATGTGCCTCACATTCCGATATCTTCTAACGAAAGCAAGAGTGGACTCGAAGACGTTCTTTGCAGTGACTGCGGAGCAGAAGAAGAGGACCAAGTTAAAAGTTCTCAATTGGTTACGCAAGAAAATATGAGAGCACCATTTAATTTTGTGGAAATCCTAGTCGAAAATTTGCTGCACCTAGATTGGCAAGACAAAAGTGTTTATTTTATTTTGATAAAATGCGAGATAATGAATGTATTCCATAATTGTGGAATAAGTAAATTTTTATGCAGAACAATATGTTGAAAGTCACAATTTGAAGAAACGATCAAGGACGAGGAACTGGTTTCTAACAAATAATTCAGAAATCAGATGTTTTGTTGCAATGTTAGCATTGCAAGATATAGTTAGAAAGCCAACACTTCAAACCTATTTCTCAAGAAGAGAAAGTATATCTACTGCTTTCTTCTTCAGAGAAAGATTTTTATTACTTTGCAAATTTCTCCATTTTGAAGATAACATAAATGTTGTGACCTTTGGGAGCAAAACTTCTAAAATTGAAAAATTCGTGAAAAATATGCAATACAAATGCAAAACTATGTATTCCAACGGAAGATATTCGCATTGATGAGTGCTTAGTGTTGTGAAAAGGGTGCTTGCTTGGAAGCAGTATATTCTTTCCGAAAGGAGTCGTTTGCAATACACTTTCTCGTATTATGGGAAAATTAATCCGGATACATTTGGAATTTCTGCATATTTACTGGAAAAGGTATAGATTATAGTCAAAGTTATCTTCAATACAAGATCACAAATCGCATCGTTCTGTGTCATGACCTATTACACCAGAATATAAATTATATATGGATAATGGTATACCAACACAGGAACTCGAAAACAAATTATGTACGTGTAAAAGATATTGTTGGTACAATGCGACACCAGGGACTTGGTATTCCTTCAGATATAAAAACTTCACTAAAAAAGGGTCAGTGTATTGCAAGATATAGCAACAAAATAATGCTATTGAAATGATGACGCAAAAGAGGTGTTTCTACTCCTTAGTACAATCCATGACGCTCCATGACGCCTTGATTATGGTAAGAAAATGGGCGGTGTGGACAGAAAAGACGGAATAATTGCATCATATACACTCGCAAGAAAACGGATGAAGAAGTACTATAAAAAATATTTTTGAATTCCTACATATTATATGAAAAAGATAACAGAAAATCTAATCGATTAAATTTTTTGCTCGAATATATATATATTGAGAAAATTGTTGAAAAATATGCACTTCATCAAGAACAAACTTGGAACGTTGATCCCCCCAGTACAGATGCAAAACCTACACGTCTCTACCGAAAACATTTTCCTAACTTTATACCAGTTACACCCTCAGAAACAAATCCACTTTAGAGATGTTCCATCTGCTCGAAAAATGGAATCCGTAAAGAGTCACATTATTGGTGCTCGACTTGTGAAGTGCCCTTTGTGTGGTACTTTGTTTTGAAAAATACCACACTTAAATTCACTGAATTTCTTAATTTTTTTTCTTTAATTTTTCCTGTATAAGAATTTTATTGTTTGACATTTTTTTAAATATTCATTAACCAATACCTTTTTCAACAATGAATTGTTAATTTTTTATCTAATAAAAATGTAATCTTATTCACTTTACTTTGTGTTTTTCGTATTACGTTCGACGTGTATACACGTCATCGCTTGATTTTGATTACGCACCGCGTGAGGCACTTTTAAATATAAATTCCGCAGTTAACTAATTAACGCATGTCTGAAAGATACAGAAACAGCAAAATTTTTAAATTTCTATAAGGGCTTCATCCAAATTTATAACATTTCAATCAGACCTGATAATCAAACACTCCCTCAATCGGTGTATTATTCCTTCTCGGGGTTAATATTAGAACGCAGAACACTGTTGGACAGGAATAAACACTGCTCACACCTTCACAAAAAGTTGAATTCTTCATCGTTTGGTGTTAATATGTTGAAAAGAACTGCTTTTATTCGCTCAAATATTTTTATTTTGCAAACGTTGAATCAAGATGGCGTTTAATAATAACATGAAAATATACACGGTGCCAAACACTTATTGCCGGTAATTATATAACGGGTCTTCCAATTGGGACTTCCGAACTTTGACAGTTGATAGCGGCCATATTGTTGAAGCTACATCTGTCGAATTAGCTGTCATTTATTCAGTCTGTTTCACCAAATCACCATGGACCGATATAGCGTTCAACAGCACGTGCAAATAATAAAATTGTTTTATCCAAATGGGTATTCTGTTCGGGCAACGTTCCGTGCGCTTCGCCCATTTTACAGTCGCCATAATCGTTCTACCGAGGGGACTATTCGCCATGTGGTGGATAAATTTTAGCCCACTGGTTCAGTAAACAATGAACCAACACCCATACGACGACGAAACGCAAGATCTGCCGCAAACATCGCCGGCAGTCGATTTCGCGTCGCTCACAAGAACTAGGCCTTTCGCAGACCAAAACTTAACGAATTTTGCGTCGTAACTTGGACCTGCACCCGTACAAAATTCAACTGGCCCAGGAGCTGAAGGTAAACGACCGTGTGTTCACTGAATGGGCCCTGGAGCAGTTGGAAACTGACCCTAATTTTCATCAAAAAATCATATTCAGCGATGAGGCTCATTTCTGGGTTAATGGGTACGTCAACAAACTAAATTGTCGAATTTTGGACGTTACCAATCCACATGAGACCCAAGAGCATCCAATGCATCCAAAAAAAGTCACTGTTAGGTGTGGATTTTAGGCTGGCGACGTCATCGGTCCATCTTTCTTTGAAAACGACGTTGGCCAGGCCATCACCCTCAATGGCGAGCGCTAGTTATATTATGCGATATGCAAAGAATATTTAAGACAAAGAAATTATTAATATCTTGAAATACAAATCAAAATAAAAATTACTATTTCAGGTCATAATGGCTAAAAACATGTTTATGAAATAAGTTATATGTTTAAAAGTATTAGAAATGTTTTTGAATCAATTTTAATTTAGAATTTTGGACAGTAAAATAACTAATGACACTTACAGTAATACTCACAGTTAATGGAAATATGTAAATAAACTTATAGATGAATCCACAAATGCATATAATACCTATGTATATCTTGTTAATGTAATTGTAGAGGAATTTTTCATATAAACTTACCTGAAAATTAAAGAAAATGAGTTAAAAAATAAATCATTATACAATAACTACAATTTTAATTAAGTTACAATTTGGAATATATAACAAATAGGGTGAGGAGTTTTGGTAATTAAAGTTAGCAAAGGTTTAAAAGTAATTGTATATTGTTAAAGGGAGTGTATATAATGTAAAATTATAATTAAAAAATAAGGTTACATGAAAGATTTCTAGGTATATACCACCTAGTCCTGCCATAAATATTGATATAAAGGTTTTTATGTACAAAAAGAAAACTGCAAGTTGGATTTAAATTATTTTTTGATAGTTTATTTTGGCAATAGTAAGCTACAAAATACAATGCAAATTACTCGAAAACGCTGAAGTCTGCAGGGCCACTCATCAATCGCTGTACGGACGATATCCATGGGAAAATTGTCGACTGCTTCTGTTAACGCTTGCTTCAATGATTCCAGGTTGCTTCTACAGACCATGCCCTCTAATATTGACCACAGTTTGTAGTAGATTTAGGTCTAGACTTGCTGACGGCCAATAGTCAGTACTAATAAACTCAGGTACATGATTTTCAAGCCATTGCTGAGATGTTTTGGCCTGGTGAGCGGGCGCAGAGTCTTGTTGGAATATCCATGGTTGGTTTTGGAACATGGTGTAGTTCAGGGGCTCCACTACATTGCTTAAAATGTCTCGTTGATAGTTTTTAGCCGCTGTTTTAACACCTTTTTCACAAAAATGCAAGGAAGTGACACCGTCATAGGATACTCCCCACCAAACCATCACTCAAGCAGGAAAATGACTTCGCTGATTCCTTGGCACCACTTCACTGGCTTCCTTGGAGGACCGTGCATACACCCTATCATTCTGCTTGTTAAAAGTTTCTTCCACGGTAAAAATTTTTTCATCAGAAAACAGAATTTTTTTGTAACGCTCTTTGCCGTACAACGAAATCAGGTGTGCATTTTTTCTTCCTATTCTTTTTTAATTCAACGTTAAGGCGCTGTTCTGTTTGTCGTTTGAAATCTCTAAGTCCTAGGTCTTGTTTAATGACACGGCTCATGGTTCTCGGAGCAATACCCATTTGACGAGCCATGATTTTCTGTTTGCGGACAGGATGTCTATCGATGCGGGACCTCACAGCATTAATGGCCTGTGGTGTACGAACTATGCGAGCCCTGCCAGATCTTTTATGGTCGATTACATTTCCAGTATCAATGAATAACTTAACAGTACGATACACAAACACACGCGTAATATTTAACGGTTTCAATAAATCAAAAATACGGGCTCTTTCTATTCCACACTTATGAAGTGCAATAACCGCAATACGGCTCCCTTTATCCGACCATTCCATAATGACGACTCACGCTGTAGTAAAATTGTTCGGCACTTTTGTTAAGCATATATCAAATGTCAGAACTGCCAACATAAAATTTTTGTGCTTTCAAGTTATCATCTGCAAAAAGGTGCGTTTACGCTTGTATCAATACTTATGGCAGAACTAGGTAATTAATAGTATGTGACAAAAACTGAGAACGAAATATCTATAAATTAAAGTTATATTAAGATAACATTTACTGATATAAATTATAGTACAAGGAAGAATTTTGCATAATGAAATCTTGGAAATATTAATGGAACTAAAAAATATTTAGAAAAGCATCATATGTTGACAAATAAAATTGTTTGTAATTGACGATTATTTAAATTAATTTTCCAATGTCAAACTTACTATTTTAATAGCGTAGATTCTAAATATGCAGTTTATTTTCAAAATTAAAGTTAAGTTTATTTTGAAACCGTTTTATTTTAGAAATTAATATTGATGTTGTTTTGTTTATTTTTAAATTAAAGGATCTCATTGGATGATTGAATTTTGGTTGTAAATATAAGTGCTTGAAAAAAAACAATTAATAGATCCATAATTATTGCTGTACGAAGGAACATGTTAATGTCAATATAAATTAATAATACGAGGGTGGCAAGCAAAAAAAAAATTTTATTATCGAAAATAGTTTTATTGCTTTTCAAAATATTCTCCTTGAAAATCATGCAATTTTGCATTCATTTAAACGAATCCGAAAAGCGTTGCTGCCACTGTGAAGGCGGTATCTTCAAAATATGAGTTTAGAATGCCGCAACTGCATCTTCCGGCGTAGAAAACCGTTAACCACGAAGTTTATTCTTCACGTGCGGGAACAAACGGAAATCACAGGGTGCTAAATCAGTACTGTACGGCGGGTGGCTCATCAATTCAATGTTTTGCCCGGTCAAATATTCAATTGTTTGAACGGACCTGTGAGAGCGCGCATTGTCATGGTGGAGAATGATCTGTCGTTTTCAGTTTGTTTTCCATTTCTGGCAAACAAATAGTTGTGTACCATTCGGAATTGACCGTTCTACAACTGTCTAAAGGCACGGTTTTAACGTGACCGGTTTTTTTCCGAAAAAACAGGCGACCATTTGTTTTGATATGCTTCGAGCGCGGACAACGTTTGTTGGTTTTAGCTCATCTTGGACACACAGTCGACTGCTGTTTACTATCGGGCTCATATGTATAGATGCAAGATTCATCTTCGCCTGTGACGACTTTATAAATGTTCTTTGAAGCACTGCCATTGTATTTTTTGTGCATTTCTTGGCACCAATCGAGTCCTTTATTGAGCGGTTGTCAAATTATTTGGTACCCAACGTGAACATAGCTTCTTAACGGCTAAATATTCATGCAGGATCTTATGCACGCTGGTATTACTAATACCTAGAGATGCCTCGATCTCACAGTAAGTAACGTGACGATCTTGAAATATCAATTCAGACACTGCATTAATGTTTTCCGACACAACATTTGTGGAACGACCCTGACTAAATTTATCATCCAAAGAACGCCGTCCAAGTTTGAATTCACTATACCAACGATATACTGTAGTTTTCGATGGTGCTTCATCACCATATAAAGAATTCGTCTCGTCGATGCATTCTTGTTGAGATAATCCACGCCGAAAGTTATGAAAAATAATTCGCGAGTTAATTCCATTATAAAATCTTCAAGTTACTGTCAACAATTGAAATAGCGACCGAATAATAAAACTGTGAAAGTAAATATATTGTAAAAAATGACAAACTTCACGATACAATCATCAGATCGGAGGCAACACTAACAGTGTTGCCAGTTCCCGAAATATAAACGGCTACTCTCGTGTAGTTTAACTTAGTTATTTAAGACTTGCATTTATTCAACATTTTCTTAATTTAAAAATTCGAATTACACATACTTAAATAAAATTAAATTACAATATAGCAGTTTTTTTAAAAACAAAAAACTTATCTGGAATACATAAGATTAAAAAATTTTAGAGGACAGTTATTAATTCTTAATGCATAACTTTTCAAATCATATAAAGACTGGCCATATGACCATACCCTCAGAGAGTTTAATAAATAAAGAAACATACGTACCATATTTATATTATGTAAAATAGATAAATGATCTTTGTAGATAAATGAATTATCAAATTCTCAAACGACAGTGTCAAATCAATATATATATATACATATTTGTGTGTGTGTGGAATTCTGGTTCTGTACCACCGTAAGATAGTCGAAGCAGTTATTAAGAAGACGATAAACGATTGAGACGTGGGTGGTTAAGAAGACGGCGGACGATTAAGACGTGGATTCGCATTAACTAATAGATGTTAAGAAGACGTTTTTACAATGAATATTTATTTAAATTCTTTATTACATATAATAAAGGTAAAAAATTTTACTTACTGTTCAACTACATATATACGAAGATGTATTTTCTCCGGTTCTAAATCGCGTGTGAGTTATGTCATGAAAAGAACCATTCTCTCGACGTTTCAACGAGATATCACTCGTCATCTTCTGGAGCTAGTCTGTCCCTTACTGACGCTAAAGGTCGTCTAACGTTTGTCTAGCGGTGCGCTTGCTTATACGTTGCTGCCTTGATGGGAAGCGTTGCCCTACTGACGTTACGTGTGCTCGCCGCGACGTCAATAAGACAAGTTTAACATTTATATATATATATATATATATATATATATATATATATATATATATATATATATATATCCTAATGAAACATACAGTTCGCGTATGCGACTCTTTGAAGCTTCCAACATGCGAAAACACGATTTAACATCTGTTTCAACTAAAAGCTTTAAATGAAGTTAATTTTATTTACGATCATTTTACTAATACAAGAGATAACTTTAAAATACATTTATTACTAGTTAGGTAACTTCTGTTAAATCAAAAGAGGCCTATTTTTTTTCTGTGAGTAAATTTAATTGCAAGGTTGTTGTGGAAGAGAACGAAAGCTTGCTTGTATTGGACCATTGCTTACTGAATATTTGAGGTTATGCTGCACTCAGCGTCATGTTTGTGTCATATTTTATTTTTATTCTACTTCAATTTTCAAATTTTCATGTCTACTGCCTAACAGAACAAATTGTATAATATATATATATATATATATATATATATATATTTCGTTCTCTTCCGCAACAACCTTGCAATTAAATTTACTCACAGAAAAAAAATAGGCCTCTTTTGATTTAACAGAAGTTACCTAACTAGTAATAAATGTATTTTAAAGTTATCTCTTGTATTAGTAAAATGATCGTAAATAAAATTAACTTCATTTAAAGCTTTTAGTTGAAACAGATGTTAAATCGTGTTTTCGCATGTTGGAAGCTTCAAAGAGTCGCATACGCGAACTGTATGTTTCATTAGGATAGGTCGCGTTATCGACGAAATTTATAACGGAGATTCTCCGTTCTTTCCGCCATCTGATATATGACCGTACAAGTTGTTCTGGCAAGCAGGCAGATAGGCAAAAGGCAATATGTGTTTCGCGTTGCCCGTTTTCCGTACATACACGCTCGATGGTGCTGCTGCTATTCGCGTTGGTCTCCGCTTTAGATGTTCTAAGCGAAGTCGACTCCGAACAGTGAGACGAAGTATGGGTGCTATTCGCTGCATTACGTATCTAATCTACCTGTGTTTATGTTTCGAGATATCGCAAATTTTGTTTACTCGTACGGTTTCGTATACCTACTACATCTTTGCTTTTGCCTCAGGAAAATCGAAGCTGAATTGCTCACGACGCCACATGCGATAACGAACGGATGCAGTGATGTAAAAATTGAAATTCTTAAGTTAAGATCAAGTGAAAAACCTTGATAAGTACTACTGGACTTAAACGCTATATTAACTAATTATTTAAAACGATCTCTTCTTATATGAAACTTGGTAATAAGTTTAAAGGAATGGGCAAAAAGAGTAATGATGTAATCGTTTTTTAAAGAGTCGATCATATTTAATGTATATAAACTTTTGCTGATATTCAATTTAAATATTAAATTATATAAATCGGCTTCTATTAATGATAATACGATTACTTTATACGAGCTTATGTCTTTTATAATAGATTCTTTGATTAGCCGAAAAATAAATAAGTGGCTTATCATGCTTAGATCTCGGATAAAACTCTGAAGCCACAATTCGCGGTTATGCGAACGCCGACAGCCAAAAATCTTAAGTCGTGCCAAGAGTGCAGATGTCATAATAATATGGTATACTAATGTTCTTTGTAATCCGCGTTAAACTGGTAGAGAATATGCAGCCTTGAAAGATTACGCAGGCCAACCATGAAAAAACTTTTTTCATAAATTTGGCTCCCCTTATGTTTTTTGACGTGCTGAATCCGAAAATGAACTTTAAAACCGTAAAGTTTCCTCGCATGTTTGCTTTACGTTATTTATGCATTGTAATCGTATGATAATACCTTGGTCTCTGCACCGAATTGGTAGTAAATACTCAAAGTGTACTTTTGAGTATCTGCGCGACTAATACAAAGAAAATCACGAAGACATATACTTTCCAATCTGCAGGTGGATTTTTTACATTCACATTTAAATTTTTTCCCTGACAATCTTGGAGCTGTAAGTGAAGAATAAGGCGAGCGTTTCCACCAAGATCTAAAGGAGATGGAGAAACGGTATCAAGGTCGTTGGAATGTCAACATGATGGGAGATTACTGTTGAACCCTTCTACGAGCAACTCCAGAAGCATCATATTGAATGAAAAGCTACACTCGAACTTTTACCGTAACGAGGTTGAGGAAACACAAAACTCTAGATTATAAAGTGAAAAACTGTTCATATTCAAACTACCATTGTAATAATAAAATGTTAAATTTTTCAATTATACTCTGATAATAAATTACGTACCTTTAAATCTTAACTACATATTTTAATACTATCATACCCAACAAAAGATAAAGATTGCGAAAAATTGATTTATTGGTTGGCCTGTGTTATTACTGTTATTATTAATCCAACTTTAATCAAATTTTAGAGATTATTCTGTATTTGTACATACTTTCGGTTTGGAAGAACCAGTAATGTTATGTATTTGTATTTTCAATTTAAATAATTAAAACACTTCAATATTTAGCACTTTAATATTTTCTTGTAAACTGTACTTACATTAGTGACGCATATACCGGGTGCCCCATGACATGACACAGCTTAATTGAAGCATTTTAAAGTTAAAATTGTCTAATGAACATATGCCCAAAACTCTGGTAACTGAGCTACCAGCATTTGAAATTTTAGATAACCTTATGTACCGCTGCAAAAAAATCTCAATGAAAAACATTTAAAAAGAAGTCGCTTCATTGAATTAGTTGTCCAAAATATCCATAGTCCAGCTCTTCTTTGAAATGAAGAAGTATTTCTTCTTATAGTTTCAGGATCAGCACGTATAATTTTTGCGGCATCCATAAATCTAGCAACAAGTTGTTTTTAAGTTTTGCACTAAATTTTTCAGCCTTTCTCATGAAAAACCATCTATGGGATTTAAATTCGCTGACCTTGCCGGCTAGCTAACTGCTAAACTCTTCCAATCCACCGGTTTGTATAATTTTGATTAAGAAAACTTATTACTTATACAAATATACTAAAGTGTGAAGGTGCACCAGCGTTCTGCATCCACATTCATCATCTTACATTAAGGGGAATGACATCCATTAATGTTGGAAAGTCGTCCATTTCCATTACACAATCCATAAACAAAGTGACTATCGGCGTATTCTTCTTTCGAACAAATTAACGTACTTTTAAAAATATTTTTATGTAACACGAAAAAATAAACACTCTTTTTAACGTAAGTGACATTTACTGTCACACTGAATAATAAATAATGAATCATAGCCACCTCGACTTTTTAATAAAAACGAAATCAACAGCGGCACGTAATACCTGCATTGGTAGGGTTATCTAAAATTTCAAATGTTTGTAGCTCAGTTACGGTAGAGTTCTTGGTAGATATTCGTTAGATATTTTTAACTTAAAATTGTTTCAGTGGTAGGGGACTAAGGCCGTTTGATTGTTTAACTATGATTATTTGAGTCACTCTATATAAATTCCTCTTAAATTATTTTTGTTTAATGTTAGTAGTTTAACTTTAAGTTGAAGGTGATTTTGATGGAGCCTGTGGTGATTAACTTAATCACTTAAGATTGATATATAACCCCTTTCCTCATTAATTCATCATCAGAAGGTAATTAAACAGTGTGGCACCTGGAAAACTACGACAAAAACCCATACGAAACAAAATTTCGTACACGATCTGTACCGTCGAAAGCCAAAACGCACACTGTTGCCTTCGATGAAACAAATCGTGTACGGAATTTCGTACGAGTTTTTGCCGTAGTTTTCTAGTTGCGACACCGTTTAATTATCTGCTGATGATGACAATTTAATTGTCGAAATACGTATACAGAATACGAAAATTAATGTGGAAAGGGGTTATATATCAATCTTATGTGATTAACTTTAAGTTTATATTTTAACCGACAGCCACCCTGTTTTAGAAACTTTCAGACGCTTGTGTCCGGGCTAGTATGGGAATGTGAGGAATTTAGTCTACTAACACCGTGGAAGTTACGGGGATCACAAAAAATGAAAAGGCTGGTGAGCTTCCAGAGAAGGATCAGCCTCGCAACATATTGGAGCAGAATCTATACTGGGAGTACCTAACCAGGAATGAATAGTTTGGATGTATTGAAGCTCAATGTACAGCTTACTGGGGAAATAGACCCAAACGTGAACATGGCAAAACCTTTATTGACGAGTGTAATATATCGAAACTGCACTAATAAAAGCCTTTGTATTTATTGCAACAGAGATGGGCAATAAAAATCTTTGAGGAAGTTCTCCATGGTGCATTTCTTTCATTTGCAGAGGTGCTCGGGCGTTCACACTGTATGGAAGACCCTAGTGATGTTTGGCCGGCTTTAAAATACTTTTATATTCTGCAGATTTTCCAAATACACCTTGCAAGTATTGAATGATTTCTGAAGGTTTCGCGTCCTCTTTAAGCAAAAGGAAAATGATAGCTCGTTGAGGTTTAACCGCTTATTACGTGGTTGCAAAATCAGCGGTACCAAAATACATCCATATTGGTCAAGTGACTGAAGTGAACTAAGCAATATTTCACGGGATAACTGCGTAGTCGTGTTAAGTCACTGATGCAAACGATTTATGTATTTGAACTTGAGCGAAATTCCTAAAACTTGTGAAACATCTCTCGTATATTACACATATTACAAGAATAATTGAATTGAATAATAATAATTGAATAATAAATTGAATCTCTTTCTTGTTTTATTTGAGTAACCGTATTTTCTTACTTTCTTAATGATGTGTACTGGATGTCCTTGAAAAATAAAATATTTTTGCCAAAAAGTTAATGTTTTCTTATCTAGGATCACTAATTATTGATTCGCCCCTGTATTACGAATTCATTTATAAATTCTCTTCTAATTCCAATAATTAATTTGAAATGATCTGTTCTGACAATCTATTAATTTATTATCTTGGGAAACCCACAGTAATACCTGTATTTCTTAATTTTAGGGAAGGCTAGTATTTTTTCCTAGTTTTTCGGATAAACACACGTTACTGCACATTGAAGCAGTTTATTGAAACATCAAATTAGTGAAAAAAAAAAGAAACAAATCTGTGAAGGTAAAATTAGATTACTTGTGCACATGTACTCGTTCATTGAGAAATTATACGCTTCATAGTGCCTTATTATGCCGGCGGGCGGGTGACTATGAAATTGTTCCCTAACATAATTACCGTAAAACCGTAGTTATTACTGTCCATGAATGCTAGACGTAAGTAGTTATTTGTTACGAAATTGGTTTGAAGGAGAACACTATCATTAGATAGAAGTTCTACCGAACTGACATTACGAGGGGACAAAGAATGGCGAACTGGAAAACCTTGTCATTTTACAAATTGTATAAACTGTTTGAAATCAATATGTGAAATGAATAATAACACATGGATCAATAAGTCCCGAGACTAACCCATAGATGGCGCTCGTAGTAAACCAGTAACCACGTCTTTCTAGAGTACCAACCTTTGCTTGAAACGTGTCAAAATTTTAAGTCGATCGGACCAGAAACAGCTGAGTTATCGAGGTTGGAGTAAAGTCGTTTTGTAGTTTGTTTAAACAATGGAAAAAACCGAGTTTCGTGTTCTGATAAAACATTGTCTTTTAATGGGTAAAAACACCGCGCAAGCAAAACAATGGATTGAAAAATGTTACCCGGACTCTTGTCCATCAAAAGCAACGATTTGTCGGTGGTTTGCCGAGTTTAAACGTGGTCGTACCGACAACAAATAACGCGGAACGCTCGGGTAGACCTGTGGAAGCCGTTACATCGGAAAATGTGAGTGAAGTGACAAAAATTATAATGAAAGATCGTAAAGTGAAGCTCCGTGAGATTGCTGAGATGACACAGATATCATATGGAAGTGTATTTACTATCCTTCATGAAAAATTGAGCATGAAAAAGGTTTTTTCCAAGTGGGTGCCGCTATTGCTCTCGATGGAACAAAAACAGCAACGAGTCGATGATTCAGAAAGCTGTTTATCGCTATTTACTCGCAACAAAAAAGATTTCTTGCGTCGTTACGTGACCATGGACGAAACATGGATACATCACTACACTCCAGAGTCGAAGCGGCAGTCATCTGAGTGGCGCACAGCTGGCGAAAGCCGTCTGAAACGTCCGAAAACGCAGCAGTCAGCTGGCAAAGTCCTGGCGTCAGTTTTTTGGGATACACATGGCGTGATTTTCATTGACTACCTCGAAAAAGGTAAATCGATCAACAGTGATTATTATATTGACTTACTGGTGCTTTTGAAGGAGGAAATCGCAAAAAAACGACCGCACATGCAGAGAAAAAAAATCCTTTTTCACCAAGACAATGCACCCTGCCACAAGTCGATGAAAACAATGGCAAAATTGAACGAATTGGGTTTTGATATGCTTCCCCACCCCCCATATTCGCCAGATTTAGCCCCCAGTGACTACTGGCTCTTTGCTGATCTTAAAAAAATGCTCCAGGGAAAAAGATTTGGCTCAAATGAGGAGGTCATCGCTGAAACTGAAGCTTATTTTGAAGCGAAAGATAAATTTTTTTATAAACATGGTATTGAAAAATTGGAAAAGCTTTGGAACCATTGTATCACCCTAAAAGGTGATTATGTTGATGAATAAAAAAAAATTTTGCAAAAAAAATGTTGTTTTCATTGTTAGTCTCGGGACTTATTGATCCATGTGTTATGTACATGTCTTTTTATGCTTCTACATGTTTTCATTAAAAATTTTTAATTATAAAAGGCTTTTTTCCTTTTTTGGCTCTCCGGGGTTAAGATTCATCAGCCACATTAAAAAAAATAGCATTAAAATAAAACCGAATAAGCATGAATACAGGAAAAAATACATGATTCACATTTCGGGGCCCATCGAAGACTTAACATTCAAAATTCAGCAATCGGAAAAAAAGGAGCTTAACACAGAAAGACAATAAAGAGTAGGACAGGGAACGTGTATACGCTAAATGAACAGCTTTGTAAGTACTTAAAAATAGCCCCGTAAATTTAGATATTATTAGACCACAACTTTTGTAAATAAAGTATATAGTTTAAGAAGAGCACTAAAAAGTTTTTCACGTTGACCGAAATTTCTCGGACGCCAAAGTAACATTAGCGTTTCTCAATATTTTTACACAGCGACCCAATAAATGTTTATACACAGTCTGTCGCAGAGAAAACCGAACTTTTTTAAAATGAAAACAAAAGCTTACTATTTTGGTAAAATTCATTCATTTTATTCAAAGTAGTCGCCTTCAATATAACGTTTTGCACGGTCAATTAACATGTCGAATGAATTTTTAAATTCATCTTTAGAGATGTCCTTCAAGATCGCTGTCGACACCTTTTCAATGACTTCGACGTTGGTATAACACTGCCCTTTCAGCAAATATAGAATGGAGAATAGGTAGAAATCCGGTGAATACGGTGAATGGTTGATGGTTAAAATGCCATTTATAATTAGAAAATCAGTGATAAGCGTTGAGCGATGAGATGGTGCATTATGCAAAAGCTACCGTTTTCACGATACTGAGGACGCACACGACGAATACGCGCCAAAAAACGCTTCATAACACCAACATAATATACAGCATTGACTGTTTGACTAGCTGGTACAAACTCTTTCGTCGCTTGGATGTTTCCATTTAGAGCTTTGACGCTTAGTCTCTGGATCATATTGAAAACACCACGTCTCATCGCTAGTTACAATGGAATATCTGAAATTTTCGTCGTTTTTTGAGTCTTTAATCAAGTCTGTACAATGTTGAATTCGGAGCTATTTTTGATAATCGGTTAGCTTGTGTGGTACAAACCTTGCACAAATCTTTCTCGTTCTCAAACGCCAGCTATCACTTTCACGATATTGAGGGCACACACGACAAATACGCGCCAAAAGACGCTTTATAACACCAAGCTAATATATAGCATTGCTTGTTTGGATAGTTGGTACAAACTTGTGCACTATCCCTTTCGAGTCATAAAAACAAGTCAACATTGTTTTCACTTTTGACTTCTCCAACGGCCTTTTTACGGTCTTTCTTCGCTTGAATGTTTCCATTCGGAGCGTTGACGCTCGGTCTCTAGATCATATTGAAAATATACTAGCTCTTATCGCCACTTACAATAGAATGCCTGAAGTTTTCGTCCTTTTTTGAGTCTTTAATCAAGTCTGTACAATGTTGAATTTGGAACTATTTTTGATCAGCTTGTGTGGTACAAACCTTGCACAAATCTATCTCAGTACTAAATGTTGTGCCAAAATACAATGAATTGAATCTTTGGAAATGTTTAATTCCATACCCACGTATCACAATGAGGATTTCGGCTCATTTCTGATAAATTCACGCACAAGCTCGATGTTACTTTCCGTAACCACAGATTTTTGCACCAAGATGTTCGTCATCATTTATGTCTGTACGACCGTCTTTAAATCGTTTATACCACTCATACACACTCGTACTTGACAAACACACATTACCATACACTTGTTTCATCAAATTAAACGTTTCAGTAAACGATTTACCGAGTTTAAAGCAGAACTTGATATTTGCTCTTTGTTCAAAATTCATTTTTCGACCAATGCCAAATATACACTGTTACTTTATGCGCAATTGCTCTGCTACTCGTGATGCAAATACCATGATATTTTGACATAACATTGGTGAAAGACCGACGCATATCTTTTTTAATAGATGGCGCCACTAAGAATTACTATTTTAAAAAATTCGGTTTTCTCTGTGACAGACTGTGTAAATATGTATCTCTTGTTTGACATATTTATTTTACCGTTAAGTTAATGCTGCACCTTCTTTGACTTTTCTCTCTCTGTCTTAAATTTTCTATTTCAGTTGTTTATACAACAAATTAATACAAAGGATTCAAAATCTCCGTAATTATACTTTATGTATCGGTCCGCGTGCATACTTAGAACGTAATAATCCTAATTTACTACTTCCACATATGAAATCCTAAAATTATATGTTTCGATCGCGGCGAGATATTATATTATAAACTCTCGCTAAACAATTAAGTCTGGTACGCGCTTTTACAAAAGGAAATAACCTGTAATGCAGTGCCGTAAAACGATGGTAACGACCTATCTGTCTCAGCGTTTCAAAGCACCGCAGGGTCATCCACTCCTATATGCGGGTCAACGATTTTTCGTTGTGCGGGATGATAAAACATGCAAGCGGCTGCTTGAAATTCCCTTCGCAGAATACATTCGACTTTTCACCGGAAGCCGACTGCTCCTGTATAACTGCTGTTGTTGTTAAATGCCTTTTAAACAATGAACGCCCGAATGCCGTAGCATAATCGACCGTAATAGTGTTTATAGTAGTAACGCTATACCCATTAGCTTAGCTATGCAAAATGTGGATTCTATTTAGCGATTCGTGTTATGCGCGTGAGTCTTTCAAACGGAGTTGAACGAATTATTTTTAATACGATTTAATCATTTCCTCCATATTTAGGTTATAGTAATGGTGTAATATAAAAAAGTTTTCATTAGTTAATCAATTAACTGTCTTTCTATTGTATTACTATTATATTATTTATAATAAGAATAAACCTACGAAAAACTAGTCTACAAAACTACTTCTGCTTTTACTCCTAACCTAGATTATACCAATGTTTCTTCTTATTATTTTTTCCGTTTTTCCCGCAACTTCTTCCATTTCCTTTTACCAATTATTTAGTAAGATCTAGACCGCGTTTCGGGTCACCTTGCTTCATTTATTTTCTTGCCGTCTTTTCCTCTATCACGTAACTAAATCACCTTAATTAATTTTCTTTTCCACTTTCTTACTAAGTTTAATTACATACTGAAATCCTTATTACGAGGGTGAGTCCCATAAGTCCCCGGCCTGACCTAGAGATAGCGGTAGTTGTTTGAAAAATATAAGTGTATTAGAAAGTACATCATCTATAAAGCATATGTTTCAAGTTTGAAGACGCCACGTTGTTTAGTATTTGATTAGCAGCCATCAATAGTGAACGTTTTCACTGAATTTGTAAAAATGGAGAAAATTGGTCATCGTTACGTGATACAATACTTTTATTTGAAAGGCCTCAGCCCAACCGATATAAAAGCTGAACTGGATTCTTCTCTGAGTAAGTCTGCTACTTCGTTTACAAAAGTCAAATATTGGGTAGCAGAGTTTAAACGAGGCCGTACGAGCTGCCAAGACGAGCATCGCAGTGGTCGACCAAATGATGTGACGACTCCAGAAATGGTGAAGAAAATCCACAAAGCGGTATTGGATGATCGTCGACTGAAAATGCGCGAGTTAGCAGACATAGTAGGCATTTCAAAAAGTGTAGTACATCGCATATTATCCAAAAATTTGGACATGAGAAAGCTGTGTGCAAGATGGGTGCCGCGTTTACTCACACTCGAGCAAAAACAGTGTCGTGAAGATGTTTCAATTAAATGTTTAGCGAAGTTTCATAGCAACAAAGCAGAATTTTTGCGCCGTTTCATAATTATAAATGAAACATGGGGCCATCACTTCACGCCCGAGACAAAAGAACAATCAAAACAATGGACTCAAAAGAGAGAACCGGCTCCGAAGAAGGCGAAGACCGTTTTATCTGCAGGCAAGGTCATGGCATCAGTTTCTTGGGATAATAATGGAATAATTTTCATTGACTATCTTGAAAAAGGAAAAACTACCAACGGCGAGTATTATGTGAACTTATTGCAACGTTTGAGCGAAGAAATCAAGCAAAAACGATCGCGTTTGGCTAAGAAGAAAGTGTTGCGTCATCAAGACAATACACCAGCTCACAAATCCCTTATTGCAATGGCCAAAATTAATGAATTAAAGTTTGAATTGCTACCTCATGCACCCTATTCGCCAGATTGAGCCCCCTCGGATGATTTTCTGTTTCCAAACTTGAAAAAATGGCTCAGTGGTCAAAGATTTTCCAACGATGAAGAAGTGATGTAGACAGTTAATGGAGGAGTTTTCCGTTTTGCAGAAAAAATTACATTCTTCCATTTTTCAGCGGTGATATTAGAATAATTTTTACCCCATTTCAGTGGTACAGATCTATTTTTTTTTGTGGAAAACATTTTTGTCCCTAGATTAGAATGCATTTAAACTAGTTGCAATTAATCGTCTGCGAACCGTAGATGCTGCCACCACATACTACGTAAATCTATTGATGCAGACACTCTATTTGCCAACAGATAATCTCTCGTCTCTTTCAATCACTGTACATTTCCTATCACTGCTTGATTTTCTCCGTGCTGAGTCAGGTTCATTGAATTTTTTTAGTGAATCATGCATATTTTTAAATTCTACATTTCCTACTATAATTAATTTTACCTAATTAGAATATGTTATGAAGTAACGGATCTTCCAGTAGGGACTTCCGAACTTTGACAGTTGATAACAGCCATATTGTTGAAGCTACATCTGTCGAATTGGCTGACCTTTATTCAGTCTGTTTTGTCAAATCACTATGAACGGATATAGAGTTCAACAATACGTGCGAATGATAAAATTGTTTTATCAAAATGGGTGTTCTGTTCAGACAAAGTACCACGCGCTTCGCCCATTTTACGGTCGCCATAATCGTCCTACCGAGAGGACTATTCGCTGTGTGGTGGATAAATTTGAGTCGAACCCGACACCCGTACGATGACGAAACGCAAGATCTGCCGAAAACATCGCTGCTCTCCGTGAGAGTGTGCAGGAGAATCCGAGGCAGTCGATTGCGCGTAGCTCACAAGAACTCGGTCTTTCTTTTGGCCTGAATTGGATGATATGGACGCCAACGACATGTGGCGCTACGTGACACATTGGACATTCTGCACGAGCAATTTGAGGGCATGATCATCTCATGTGGAGGTGATGTGAATTGCCCACCGAGATCGTGCGATTTGACCCCGTTAGACTTTTTCTTGTGGGGTTTTCTTAAGTCGCAGGTCTATGCGAATAAGCCACAAACCACAGCGCTCTCGCAACTAATATAACCCATGCCATCGGTCAAATTCAGCCTAATTTATGCGTCAGAGTCATGGAAAATTGGACATTTCGGATGCGCACCACCCAGCGAAGCAGCGGCAGACATTTGCACAATGTTATATTCTATACATAAAGGCATCGATAGGCCTTTCAAACGAAAACACACACACACTTTGTTTTATTTAAATTTAAACATAGAAAGCGCTTAATGAAAGACCCGTTATAAGAGGAGTGCCTTTCTAAAATGAGAATGGTCGTTTGCTTACTCCCTTATAGTTGTACTTGTACCGTACAATGGTGAAACCTGAAATAATTACTTCCCTATTGTATTGTACTCATTGTATCTTAATTATTTTAATATTTGCGTTTTTTTTTCAAGCTACTGTATATTCTTAAACCACCTAGCACCTCTTTTTACTTGTAACTATACATAATTTTTGCACAAGTACTCTGCTCTATTTCTGTGACTGTATTGTACGTAAAAAGTTACCGAAAAGTAATAATACATTCTGCAGCTTCTTCGTCTCGTGATGTACTTACTCTGTATATTGCGATACTATACGTATATATATACGTATATGTATGCCTTTCTCATCGAATAATATGCTATAAAATTTTATCGCCATTTAACGACCAAAACATAAGCGACAATAAAGTTGTAAAGCGTCAGAAGTTTTTATTATCATCTGTTTTATCATAGACTTTTCCCATGTATCCACCGCTATTTTGAATCATTTAAATTCTAATTTTGAAAGAAAAGTAGGCGATGAAAGGCGAGAATTTATTGAAAAACATCCTTTCTCATGCATCAGTTTTTATTAGAAATTATAATGCTGTGTTGAAACTGATTTAGTGAATTAATAAAATAATAAACGGACCGACATTGACTCCCTATGTAGAATTTTTTTTAATGTAAAAGAGCGGTCGCTTTCACGTAATCTGTTTAATAAAAATAATTTTTAAAATGTTTTTTGTCCAGTTGAAAAATGTTTTAATGGTCGTTATGAACCATGTCCAAGACGTTTTTTTAATCTTTCTATAATTCTTATGAGGTGTATAGTCCATTTGGTTAGAGAATGGTACATTACGTTACATGCCCATTGAACAAATTTTAGTAAGTGCCCCTCTGTTGCTAGGCAACGAACATTGGCAATTTAATTTATTCACCAGTATTCCCAAAGCGATTCTGCCTTATTGTCTATGTTTTTCTCTTGCGAGGTAATGTACGAGGGTGGTCCCATAAGTACCCGGCCTGACCTAGAGATGGCGGTAGTTGTTTGAAAAATATCACTGAATACAGTGATATTTTTCATGCTTTATAGATTGTGTACTTTCTAATACGGAAGTACACAATCTATGAAACACATGTTTAAAATTTGAAGACACCACGTTGTTTAGTATTTGTTTGGCAGCCATGGTTCCATAAAGCCCTGGCCTGACCTAGAGATGGTCGTAGTTGTTTGAAAAATATCACTGTATTAGAAAGTACACAATCTATAAAGCATATGTTTCAAGTTTGAAGACGCCACGTTGTTTAGTATTTGATTAGCAGCCATCAATAGTGAACGTTTTCACTGAATTTGTAAAAATGGAGAAAATTGGTCATCGTTACGTGATACAATACTTTTATACGAAACGCCTCAGCCCAACCGATATAAAAGCTGAACTGGATTCTACTCTGGGTGAGCGTGCTCCTTCGTTTACAACAGTGAAATGTTGGGTAGCAGACGAGGCCGTACGAGCCGCCAAGACGAGCATCGCAGTGGTCGACCAAATGAGGTGACGACTCCAGAAATGGTGAAGAAAATCCATAAAGCGGTACTGGATGATCGTCAATTGAAAATGCGCGAGCTAGCAGACATATTAGGCATTTCAAAAAGGGCGGTACATCGCATATTATCTGAAAATTTGGACATGAGAAAGCTGTGTGCAAGATGGGTACCACGTTTGCTCACACTTGAGCAGAAACAGTGTCGTGAAGATGTTTCAATTGAGTGTTTAGCAAACTTTCACGTCAACAAAGCAGAATTTTTGCGCCGTTTCATAACCATGCATGAAACATGGGTCCATCACGTTACACCCGAGACAAAAGAACAATCAAAACAATGAACTCAAAAGGGAGAACCGGCTCCAAAGAAGGCGAGGACCGTCTCATCTGCAGGCAAGGGCATTGCATCGGTTTTTGGATGCGCGTGGAATAATTTTCATTGACTATCTTGAAAAAGGAAAACTATCAACGGTGAGTATTATGCGAACTTATTGCAACGTTTGAGTGAAGAAATCAAGCAAAAACGGCATGTGGCTAAGAAGAAAGCGTTGTTTCATCAATACAATGCACCAGCTCACAAATCCCTTATTGCAATGACCAAAATTAGTGAATTAAAGTTTGAATTGGATCCCTCGGATTATTTTCTGTTCCCAAACTTGACAAAATGGCTCAGTGGTCAAAGATTTTCCAACGATGAAGAAGTTATGTAGGCAATTAATGGCTATTTTGAGGACCAAGACATTTCTTATTATATAAAGGGTATCGAACTTATTGAACATCGCTGGGAAAAGTGTATAGAGCTGAATGAAAAGAAAATAAATACATTTCTTTCCAAAATTTTTGCGTTTTCTTTGTTGGATCGGGTACTTCTGGGACCAGTTTGTTTATTTCGGTGTTCATGAAAAACGAAAAAACGAAACCGAAAATGGTATGACAATTCCGTTACAACAGTATAGGCAATTTGATTTAGTATATATCTAAGTTTGACTTAAGGGTTCTGTAAAAATACTACTCATGCATGTGACAAGTGATATTCTTCATTACCTACTATCTTACAATCCTCAATACAACCCCATTTTAAGGAAGAGAAAACACGAGAGATTTGAGAGGGATTTCTTAGTTCTATTAAGATCACTACTTAACTGGCAATTTTTATTCAAATCACGCTGATGATCTCTTGCAAGTTGCGATTACTTAACATATCAGGTCACCATTATTATCGATGTAAAATGTTTCTCCAAATACCGCTACTTCGCCACAATACGCAAACAGGATTTGTAAAAAAAAGCGGCAAAAATTAGAATTTTTCGAGATTTTTAAAACTCAAGAACTAGAGTAATAGAAATAAGATTAATACGTAAATTCTTTGTATTAGTGCGGAGCTTCCAACTCTACTTCTGAGTGTATCAAGCATCGAAGAGAAATAAATAGTAATTAAAACAATATTGTTCTTAGTTTATGCAGTAGAACAGCCTCATAAAACTCTGATTCATAAACGTCAAACAATCCAATTGCATTATATTTTTATGCTTCACCGTGAATAAGAAAACAACCAATCAATACAGTAATGCTTAGATAAATGAGTGGGCTACTCAGTGATTTTACAAAAATGTATCAAAGAATACACTCACAATGTAGGCGAAGGAGAATTATCGAGCCCGATGCTGTAGGAGAACTAACGTTGCGCAGGGATACTCTTTAATAAAACCGTTCCGGTCCCCCCTCTGAAAAGGAAAAGCGAAACCAAAGAAACAAACGACCGTAAGGCGCAGGGAGAGAAATGTGTAAACGGTTAACAAATTCCTCAGTGTGTAGAAGTGCGACAGGCCATTAGTGCGCAGTGGGCTTATTAATAAAATTCTCGAATACCCCAAGCGACGTTATATATCATTGTTACAACAAAAGTCGGCATCCTGTGGGATGGCATTATAATATACCGTGATATTACTTTTATCTGTCAATTTCTTTTAAATGCTGACATTGATATTTTTAATATGAATTTTGAATTGTATTTTTCGTTGAATCGATGATTTGTTTTACAATTAATGAAATACAAATACAACCATGCTCAAATGTATTAGACACCTTACGAATTTATGTACATACATACATATATAGTTTATATAGTTTAGTCAAAAGAGAGGTGAGGGAAATAAAACTGTTGTGAAAATAATGTACAAAGTGTTATTTAGTAATATAGTACAATTTATCAATATTTTGTCGCTCCGCCCTTGGCCTTAATGACAGCTCGCACTCGTCGAGGCATACTTGCTACTAAATTGTAACACTCTGCCGGTGGTATTGCAGCCCATATTTCGCGAATTTTTGTTGATAATTTTGCTTTTGACAGGCATTTATATTCCGTGATCTTAGTTTTTAAGATACGCCACAAATTTTCAATGGGCGATAAATCGGGACTTTGTGGCGGCCAATCCAATACCTCCACTGTGTTTTCCTCGAACCAACGCATTACAGCTCCCAATTTGTGGCAGGGCGCATTATCTTAATGAAAAATGTATTGTGGAATATCCTGGTCGAATAGTTTTAGCACAGACGGTTCTAATACTTCCTCCAACATGGCTAAATAGCGTTGGCTATTCATCCGTCCATCGCACAGGTACACTTCTCCAACACCGTATGCAGACATACAACCCCAAACCATGATACTACCACCTCCAAATTTTACTGTGGGAATGATACATTGTGGTTCATAAGCTTACCCTTGCCTACGCCGAACATATAGTGTCCCAGGTAGACCCCAAAGCTGCCAGGCAAAAGAAGAAAGTTAGCACTTAGACAGGATTAATTTTGTTTAATGTTACATGTAGACTGAATTGCATACAACGATAAGAATATTAGTCATGAAGATGTACTTACATACCTCGATATTCGATTCATCAGACCAAAGAATCTTCGACCACTTCTCGATTGTCCAATTTTCATGTTGTTTGGCCCATCAATACCGCTTTTTTTATGAGCGTCAGTTAAAAGCGGTTTACGTCGCGCTTTACACCCTCGTAAACCAGCACGCTGGAGACGCTTTCTCACTGTTTGCGCAGAAACTGTTACGCCATAACGCTGTTTCAGCTCACTGGCGAGCTGTTTCGACGATTTTTTCCTATCACTGAGAGCCAATCTTTGTAAAATTCTGTCTCTAATCGAGGTACAGGGTTTTCTGCCACTTTTTGGTCTGTTAACAAACGACCCACTCTCCTGATAGCGACTAATGGTTGTACGGACTGCACATCGCGAACATTTTTTTTGCAATTGCAGCTATTGATAACTTCTGGGAATGCAGTAGCACTATTTGGGCGCGTTCTCCTACCGACAACTCGCGTGTTTAGGCATTTTTCTTCAACAAATAACTGACACAACGTGAAAAAATAGGATAATCTAATTGATCTCTACCACAAACTCATAAACGCACGTTGCTCACACACTGCTAGAATAACACTAAATTTCTAAAATCCACAATTTCCCCTTTCCACCTATTCTTTTCAATAGGGGATTAACTAGGGTATTCAAAAACGCATTTCTGTAAATACCATTAACTATTTTTACGGTTAATTTCCGTCAGACTTGGATAATACCGAGAATAAGGGTTTTTACCTGGGGGTGTCTAATACATCTGAGCATGGTTGTATGTACTTCCCGGCTTCAAAATAATGAAAGTTTACAAGTATAATGGTATATCAGATGATTCAAAAAGTTTGTAGTGATTTTTACAGAGGCTTTCAGATACAGATAGAATATTTTTTAACACAATTAGTCAATAATGCAACCACTACTACGCTTGATAACTTTTGGCCAATCTATCGGAAAGTTTAAGCACTCCGTTTTCTCAAAACTTACTTTGTCTTCGCAAAAAAATACTCCGAATTAATTATACACGGCTTTGAATTATTGAAATTATTTCCATTTAATGAATTTTTTAATAAGGAAGTGTAATGTTTGGGGAATGTGTCGGATAAAGTAAAATATCCTGTCCAATCTGAGGCAGCTGCTTTTTCGTGTTGCGCTAATAAAGAATATTATGATCAACAAACTTTTTCGATTGGGTGCTCTTACTGAATCTAGCTTCTTTCAAGCTGTCTTATGCCTGTTCGCTGGTCATATCATCTCCAAATACAAACTGAGTGTTACAAACAGTGATAGCCGCACTGTGACCAAGATTGCGTTCGCATAAAAAATTGTTTAGAAAAGCAACAAACATGTTATAGCAAGAGTCGAGTGGAAGATACAGAGTTGTTTATCAGAATGTCACCAGCATCAACATTTTAACTTTGCGTTCAGAGTATGTATTTGATTTTGATAACACATCATCAACCTATCGTGTTGGTAAATGTGCAAGAATGATATATTCGTCCGATGAATGAATACCTTTTTTTGTAAAATTTAAAGTCGCCAAAAGCCGTCCAACGAATTTTCTCTTTTGAGTTGAAAGCCTTATGTTATTTTCAAATGAAAGACTAAAATGCCTTTGATAAATTATATTTTACCGATTACTTTTACAAGTAATAATTTCTGTGTATGTGGAGGTGCATATACTAAGATTGGGCATCGAAGTAATAGACACTACGAAACTTATATTTAAAAAAATGTGGCAACCTATCGGTCTAGTTAGAAGAGGGATTAGTCAATGTTTTCTTACGTATTGTGTATGCCATAAGTGGGACGCAATATAATACAGAATTATATTAAATGATTTCTCTAGCGTTTCTAGCACGCATCTTTGGTTTCTTGAGCTATAGTTTTTTTTAAATTAGATTATTAGCATTGTATTTCAATTAAATACGTTCCTAAATAGTTGAGATTATTAGTGAAAGTAATTCGAATTTTAACGGAAAGAAATTTATAAATAATACAGTAACATCTTCTTGAGGGTTGCCCCAGAGTTGTTTATGTCGCAAGAAGGTACTACGCCACACATCAAGACAACCACAAACCCCAAATAATGTGTAAATGTCCGCATCCGACATCCGAGCACTTATCGGAGCTACGCTATGTAATTGCCCGTCCGTTATCGAATGGAGCCGATCATGTGGTCGGCCTCAGTCCCTTGTAATACAAAGTGTATTTGAAATTGTATTTACATTAAAATAATAAATTTTTAAATTCTTCATGCATATAATTACACACTTTTATGATGTAAATCTGAAAAGTTTTAATTTTTACCGCCTTTTGCAACGTATGAATGTCGCAGAAATTTTTTGGAAAATGATTTTTTCATTCTCATTACCAATGATGTTACATTCTCTATTTTTTACTTTTACCCACATTTCTATGTTCTATATAGCTTTTTTTAATAGTCTCTTCGGTGGAATTTCACTGTTGAGGAAGACAAATTGGCGTTTTCATTCTAATCTGTATTTACAGTATATCAAAACAGGTATTCTTTATCCGCGATTTAGTAATTTAACCTTTCACTAGAATGATCTCTTTATTGTTTTGTGTACTGAAGAATAGTTCTTTGGTATACAAATTTGATCATATACTGAGCAATGCAAAAATGTCCGAGATTGGTTGTAAAATATCTCTAGATTTATAAAAAAAGTTATTTTTATTTGCTATAATTTGTCTATTATTAAAATATTAAATGTAATTTGAAGTTTTTTTTTTATAATTTAGACCTAATTTCAATTTTTCTATAAATAATTAGATAAAAATAATAAAAACAATTAATAAAGTGACATCAGATTTGCCAATTCCGCAGAGTTGTTATTGTCAACCCAGGACAGTTGTTGTGTTTCACTTAGTATATATTAATGTAGTAGTTATGTAGTTAATCATCTTTTGTTATTTTTAAGTTGATGACCTTGACTTAAATAAAATATTTGAAGACAAAAGATATGAGAAAAAATATTAGTTATAAATTATACCGATGTCCCATGACATGAGTGCCACAGCTAAGAGATGTGTTACTAAAGAAATTTCAAGTTAAAAATGTCAATAATATTCCCAAAACTCTGTTGTAATTGAGCTATAAGCATTTTAAGTTTTAGATAACCCTACCAATGCAGGTATTACGTGCCGCTGTCGATTTTGCTGTTATTAAAACGGAGTGGCTATGGTTTATCAGTTATTTTCATTGTGATAGTAAACGTAAAGTAATACGCACCGCTGTTGATTTCGTCATTATTAAAAAAGTCGGCTGTGATTCATTAGTTATTATTTATTGTGACAGTAAATATCAATTACGTTAATTTAGAATGCTTATTTTTTCGTTACATTGTTTAGTGGTGAAGCCTCATTCGCCAGAAACGGCATCAATAACACCATGAATTCATATTGTTGGGCATTTGAACATTTACTGCAAACTAAGGAATCCCATTTTTAAGATAGATTTTCGATGAATATTTGGAATTACATTGATATTGACGACCGTCTCATTGGTCCGTTATAATCGAAGAACGTCTCACGGCAGTTCGTTATTTACGTTTCCCGGAAAATGATCTTTTCAACATTACTGGATGGCGTTCCTCTTAATGTAGGACGACGAATATTAATACAGTACAATGGCGCATCCCCGTACTTTGGTAGACAAGTAACAGATTTTTTTAATCAAAATTATACGAACCGGTGGACTGGAAAGGGTTCAGCGGTTGCTTGCCCGTCAAGATCACCAAAACTACATCTATTAGATTATTTTTGATGGGAAAACTAAAAAATTTGGTTTATGCAGAACAACTTGTGTCTATAATTATAGATGCCGCAGAGATTATTCGTGCTGTTCTTGAGATTGTTAGCAAGGCTACCTCTTCAATTCTTAGAAGAGCTAGACTATGTATACAGCAATTGGGTGGACATTTTGAACAACTAATTCAATAAAGCGCCTTCTTTTTAAATGATTTTCATTTAGATTATTTTTTTTACAACGGGTACATAATACCTGCATTAGACATCACATGTGTGTTTGTATGCATGTTTAAATGTATGGAAATTATGTAATTGTTATAAAATAAAATGACTTAAACATATTTTCCTTATTAGATTCAGAGTAGTTTGAAAACTTTCGAGTCTCAGCATGAAGGGGATGACGTTGTTCACCAAACATATTCTGAAAATACAACTGCACATGTGTCGAAAAATATTTCTAAAAATATCAGCCATGTTAGACGCTCGGTTGTTGTTTGACAGTCGTTTGTGTCAGTCGATATTAGGATTTCAGTAAAAATGGAAAAAATCGAATATTGAGTTGTCATTAAATTCTTGCATTTGAATAGCAATATGCCAACCCAAATTAAAATCACGATGCAACATCATTTGATGAAATTTTAAGCAGCTACCGACAATTGCAGAAAAATTCATATTAAATGATGCTAAATGACCGGCGAATTAAGGTTAGACATAATACAGATCGAAAGAACGTGTTCGTCATATATTGATTTGAAGATTTGGCCACGAAAAAGCTACCCGCACATTGAGTACCGTGTTTGCTCACTCTGGATTAAAATGCAACATTTCCGAATCCCTATTGAAACAATTTAACCGAAATAAGTCTGAGTTTTGGAATCATTTAATAACTATACCACTACACTCCTAAAACCAAGACACATTCGAAACAGTACACTGTGAAAGGTGAATCAGCTCCAAAAAAAAAACGATGACTGTTCCATCAACCGAGAAAGTGATGGCGATTGTTTTTTTGGGATAGTCATGATGTTGTCTTAATCAGCTATCTTGAAAAATGAAACAGAATAACAAGGGCATCCTATGCATAATTACTTGATAAACTGAAGGCAGAAATTGTTGAAGAGCGACCGCATTTGAAGAAAAAGAGTTTTGTACCACTAAGACAACCCACTGTCTCTCACTTCAATAGTTGCCATGACAAAAATTGTCGAATTGGGGTTCGAATTGATTGGTGACTCTTCGTATTCATCAGACTTGACCCCCAGGGCGACTAGACTCAAAGTATCGCTCTGAAAACAAAGATTTTCATCGAATAAGGACGTCGCATTCGCGATGCCTTTTTCAGAATAAGATGTCAACAACTTTTTAGACGAATTAAAGAGAAAACTGGTCCAGAGTTAGCTGTATTCATTTTTTCATTTATTTCCAGATTTTCTTCTAAAGCATCACTCCGTCTTCTCCCCTACTTTCCCCCAGATCTTCTTTTGTGCATAGACTTACAAGGAGGCTGTATTGAAAAATAAATTTGACAAAAAAATACTTGTTTCTGTGTTAGACTGGAAACTTTTCAAACTACCTTCATACTATTTCTACGTGTACTATCATGTATAATGTATATTCATCATACGTACCTATTTTAGCCTTCCGCATCTCATTTTCTTTTGCAAGATAAAAGTCAAGTCAACATGGTAAATATCTGAAACAATGGGAAAAATCTACATCACAAGCTGTTCCAAACAAACTCTCTAAGAATATTCAATTCCTGTTCCACAAATTACTAAGAATTAAACATGTGTTATTTTCAAAATACGAGGGTAGTCGTTTATATTTCGGGAACTGGCAACACTGTTAGTGTTGTGTATATTTACCTTGACAGTTTTATTATCCGGTCGCTATTGTTGACAGTAACTTGAAAATTTTGTGTCAGCGAAAAAATGGAATTAACTCTCGAACATTTTCGTGCAATTATTTTTCATAACTTTCGGCGTGGATTATCTCAACAAGAATGCATCGACGAGCTGAATTCTTTATATGGTGCCGGGCAAAACATTGAATTGATGAGCCATCCGCTGTACAGACCTGATCTAGCACCCTATGATTTCTTTTTGTTTCCACACGTGAAGAATAAACTTCGTGGTCAACGGTTTTCTACGCCGGAAGAGGCAGTTGAGGCATTCAAAACTCCTATTTTGCAGATACCGCCTTCGCAGTGGCAGAAATGCTTTTCGTATTGGTTTAAACGAATGCAAAAGTGCATTGATTTTCAAGGAGAATATTTTGAAAAGCAATAAAACTATTTTCGATAATAAAAATTTTATTTTGTGTGCTATTCCCGATATATAAACGGCTAGCCTCGTATAGATGTTGACTTAGAAAACCTAAATTATAATTTAATTAGTTTGAATCAATACCCATTTAGTTATCATTTCGCAGAATTATAATTACATACTTACATAGTACCCATAAAATTATATTAAATTGAATATTTCAAGTTAACTTTTAATATTTGTCGAAAGGATCATTACCGTAGAACTTTTTTTTTAGATCGTACTTAAAGCATTTAAGTTTTGCTTGCAATGCTAGTCGTAGCAGTCTTTTAGAGAAAAACCGGTTCGATTACTAAATTCCGAGAATCGGTCTGGCGGCAATCGGCGCCGCTTCGACTTCACATAATTAGAACGTGGGGAAAAAGGAGTAGAAGCGTTGCGAAAAACTTCCCGACACGTCACGTATGAAGTTATCTAATCGGGAATTGATTAACCGAAATGCAGCTAAACAGGAGCAAGAATTACAAGTTACGAGTACCTTTTTTAACGTCATTTGTTTGTTTCGATAATATACACACGCGCGCCGATCTACTGTTGTAATTAAATCAGTTACGCACTAATGAATTCGAATTTAACGACCTTGACATTCAATTAGAACGTGTCGAATACATACGCGTATATCTCGTTTTCTTTTGTACCTTCTGTTACATATTCAATGCAAATGAGTATCAGAAGAAATGGTATTAAAAGAATTTGTTGGATTTGAATCGCGTCGGCTAAGCATGTAAAAAAAGATAATCTTTTTTAAAGTAAATTAGTAAATTCGTTTTAAATATACACAATTACTTTCAAAAAATATCTATTTTTAATTTTAGTAGGACTTACACTACCGGTCATATTTATTTGCCCACCCAAATTTTATGTGTTTCCTGAAATACGAATTATCTTTCGAAAAATCTGTATTATAATTATTCAACAGTATTATTAGTGGAAGTAATTCCATATGAATTTCTACGAAAATCTTAAATTGTTTATGATATATCGTAAAGGTGTCATAAATTGGAAAAATACCATAAATATTATATAGGCTAATCCCTACAGTATTAACAGTTTTACCTGCAGTTCCGAAAGGTATTACCAATATTGTGTTATTGTGCTAACTAATTACAATATTAGGATGTGCTATTCAAACAGCAAAATAAATTTTATGTCAGTCATCGTTCACCTTTTGTTGCGAAAACAGTGAAATAGAGAGTTATTGTGAATATTTTAATGCAATGCCGAGGACGAAGGAATTATCTGTTGAAGTGCGTGCTATGATAATTGCTTATCATCGTACGGGTAAAAGTAATCGCGAAATTGCAAAAGAATTACGATTAAATCGCAGAACCGTTGATTATAACGTTAAAAACATTGCAGAAAGTGGTACATTTTCCAACAAAAGAAGATATGGACGACGCAAAGTGACGACATCTGCAGATGACCGGCATCTAATACGCATAAGCAGACGCGATAGACGAAAAACAGCACCAGAAATTGCTGCTGAAATGAATAGAGCGCGTGCTAAACCAATTAGTGTGTCCACGGTACAGAGAAGGTTAAGGCAAGCGGGTTTATACGGAAGAATTGCTCTGCGAAAACCACTACTACGAAAGCAAAACAAGATAAAACGACTAAATTGGGCTAAAGAACATAAGAATTGGACGATTGATCAGTGGAATAATATGTTGTGGACAGACGAATCGAAGTTTGAACTTTTCGGTAGTAAAAGGCGAATAGTCATAAGAAGATCCGCAGGAGAAAGAGTACTGCCAGAACGTATTGCGCCTACCGTAAAACATGGAGGAGGTTCAGTAATGATTTGGGGGTGTTTTGGTGGACGATCTGTAGGCGATCTCGTCAAATTTGAGGGAATCCTAAGAAGGCTACAAGGAAATTTTAGAAAATAACGCTGTTCCTTCAGGACCAAGGATTCCTGGCGAAAACTTTGTATTTCAACAGGACAACGATCCGAAACACACTTCTAGATTGTGTGGCGGTTACTTGCGTCAACTAGAAGGGGGCAAATGTCTATAATGGTATGGCCAGCTCAAAGTCCTGATCTGAACCCAATAGAGCTTCTTTGGGAAGAATTGGACCGGAAGGTTCGAGAACGTGCTCTATCATCCACCACTGTACTGTGGGAACAACTTCAAGAAGCCTGGGCACAAATTACAGAAGATACACTGCAAAAGTTAATTGAAAGGATGCCGCGGTTATGTACCGTAATTATCAAAAATAAGGGTGGGCACATTGATGAGAGCAAAATTTAATAATAATTAATGATAAAGTTTTTATATAAGAAAAATGTAACTATTTTATGTTTATTTTACACTATTGTAATGGTACAATAAATAAATTTTCAGTACACAATTGATAGTTTAATAATTTTGGCTAAAATTAAGGGTGGGCAAATAAATATGACCGGTAGTGTACACCCAATAAAGTTTTGCCCTCGATAATGAATGAAAACTGTTCGAAACAATATTGGGTTACAATACTGTTCCTTATGAAACTTATTAGGCCTACCGGAAAGTTTTATTCGCTTTTGGAATAAAACGAAATAATAAATTTTTCAAACCTTGAATAAACTTTTTTGAATAATATAATTTCCAGCATTAATTATGGCCACTTGCCAGCGTGATGGCAATTTGTATATCCCACTTTTAAAAAATGCCTTATCCCTAGAGGCGAAAAATTAAAACAGTGTCTTTCTGATATCTTCTTCGTTTTTGAATTTTTTACCCTTCAAAAAATTTTGTAAGGACAGAAACAAGTGATAATCGGAGGGTGCTAGGTCCGAGGAGTATGGTAGATGCGACAGAATTTCCCAGTCCCCAAAGCAGTATGTGACAGCATTATCGTGAAGCAGTATGATGTCCTTTCTATTGAACATCGCCGATCTCTTTTCTTGGAGTGCTGTTTTTAAATTATCTAATTGTTGAAACTACCTCTCTGAATTTAGCTTTTCGTTCGGTTTCAACAGCTCAAAATGTATTGGTTTTCGAATATCGCACCATATACTCAACATTCTTTTACTCAAGCTCAATTTCGGTTTAGAGGTGAAAGGGACAGGTTTCCCGGATTTAAAATATGCCCTTTTCCTTACAATGTTTTTATAGCTACTCCACTCTTTATCTTCAGTTATTATTCGGTCCGAGAAGGGTTCGATTTTGTTCCGTATAAGCAGAGATCTGGTTATGACGACATGATCATTCAAATTCTTCTCACTTAACTCATGTGGCACACATCTCAAATATTTCAACATCAATCCTAATTTCCGAATATGGTCCGAAAGGGTTTGTTAAGGTGAATCAAGCCATTCCGCAATCTCTGATGTTTTCAAAAAAGAATTTTGCTCTAACATGATCCTGACAGTATCGTCGTCGATCAAAGATAGTCGCCCCGGTTGAAATCACCTATTTGAAATTTTTCGAACCATCTTCTGCGTATTCTAACAGAAATTGTACCTTCACCGAACACTTTCAATAAATTTCTACACGCTTCTGTAGCATGTCTTTCTTTTTGGAATTCGTACAAAATACATTGGCGTAAGTGAACTTAATCAGTAGCCATGGCGACACGATCGCCTCTCATTTAACATGCATCATCTTCGTTTTAACTCATTTGCTAAGTCAGTATGTGAACATTTAGTGATAAAAAGAGAGAGCGAAATATGCGTCAAATAAATATAAGCATACTTGTTGAAACTTGTTGAAACTGGAACGGACAGAACTTTCCGATACACCTAATATAGATACTGCTTAATTTTTACTACTCCTGCTTGTAAATTCAGAAGTTATTTACAGTGGTTTATAGAAAACTGCAGAGTGGCAAAAGTTTAAAAATATTAATTATATACAGCAGTTTAAAGGTGACCTAGAGCTAGCTAGCTATATGCTATTTTTTCATTCGTTATGTTTTGCTAGCTTTTTTTAAACTCCCTTACACCTTCTTCCAAAGGCTCACTCCATCTTCTCTTCCACTTACCAGATCTTTTTTTCGGTCGTCTCCATTCTACTTCTTTTACTTCTCTTGTTGTCGATGTTGTCCAAATGTTTCAACCACTGCGACCTTCTATCTTGAATCAATTTTACGATTGTTTTTTCCACATTGTGTTCATATATTTGTTTGTCGGAAAAGTAATGAAGCATTTTTCTTTGTTTTTCATAAGTTTACTCTCCTATGTATGTATATTTGTCTTGCCTTTTAAAACTAATTTTTTGCTTCATAGCTCTCCGAGAATGACCATGGAATGAACAACAGACCTAATTTACAGTATTTTACAACATATAATAGTCAAATACATATTAATGATACAATTCTAATTAAGGCTTTTCCTATAATTATCAATTTATAATAACTGCTTAACAGTAATCCAATATTAATGAAGTACCTGGCATAAATTATTTGAAAAGACGTGTAAGAAAAATATAACACTTAAGGAAACGCTTTTTCACATACTTTAGATATTTTAAAGGTCAGTGCTGTCTCTATCACTTTGATTTAAATTAATTATATTTCTGATGAATATAGACATTCACTAAATATACATTTTCTATTCCAATAGGATGTTTCATTCAATTTTTCCATTTTTCTGTCGTTATATTAGCAATCTCTTCTCAAATACGATTCAAAGCTAAAGCGAACATATTCCTTCAATTGACTCCAAATTAACTCGATCGAATTAAATATACAGTAATGTGGCGGCAAACGTAGACCACCGTGTTCTGCGGCCGCGGCCATACTATCTAAACGCATTCTTCTTCGCAAGTCTTTGTTTTAAAGCCTTTTAATAATTGACTTTTTACGTAGCTGTCTTCATAATAAATATCATTTTTTTTTAAAAAAAACTCCGATATTTCAGCCTTCGTATTGTTCGAATTTGGCAACTTCTTCATCTGTCTTGCTATGAAGCATTATTCATGATAATGACACTTCGTTCGGGTAGTACTGGTAAAAGACTTTTTTATGTTTTTGCTGAAAGTAACACATCGCCAACCCATTCAGAACCAGTATGCAAAATAATAATTCATTTTCCTTCGGAAGAAGATACATCTAATAAACGCCTGTAAATCATCAATCATTCAACCTTTTTTTTATGGTTTTGTATCACAGCCAGTTTCGTCTACGTAACAAATAAACCGCCCTTCATCTGAGAATTTTTTCATGTCGATTAAATATTCTCGACATAGTTTTTGTATGCTCAGTGACTCCGTTATAATACATCGTTTGTCTGTTATCTCAACTCGAAAACCATTTTGTTTTAATGTTCGGTATATTGTTGTACTAGTGGCTTCTTTTTCCGTATTTTTTTAATTTTTTTAAGCTATTTAATGCAGCAACTTGACCCTGCTTGTGCATACTATACAGTGTTTATCGAATGATGTTAATGCCCCAACTTGGTACTTTACTTTAGATCCTTTATCACTTCTAACTCTTCTTTTCATAATACCATGATTGACTATATTATAAACTGTGCTGTAACAAACACCAGTTAACTTCGACGCTGTATCTATCATGGCCTTTTCAGTAACTTCCGCATTTTCTTCTTGTAAATTATTATACACATTTAACAGTATTTTCTTAGTTTGAACTACCAGATGAATCTTTTTAGCACCACTATTTATATTGTGCGTCACCGAGTCACAGTTATCGTTATTTATTTCATACTGTTCACCTTCCTAGACTACGTCCCGAAGTCTGTACATTTTCTTATAATAAAATATATGCTTTCGCACCTCACGATTTATATTTTACTACTAACGGAGATTTATATGTATTGTATTAATTAAATGTTAAGCTGTAATGCAATTTTAATTATACGATGTTAAATAATGACTATTAAATTTAATTCCCAGAACTAGCATACATAAATAAGCAAATCAAGTACACTTACTTAAACACAATTTATTTAATACCACGCTGGCTATTAAAGTAAGGAACAGCTCACATCTTAAATGTGTTTACGTTTTATTAAGCCCTCACCGCAGGAAGTGCTATAAAAGTACTTACTTGGCTATAGAGTCAAATTAAAATATCTTGGAAGGAACTGTACCTTTGACAGAGATTAAACTTCATTGAATTGCAGGTAAAACATTGTATTTTTTTATTACACTCTTTCAAGAGGCCCTATTTATGTCATCTCAAACATTTTTTTAATAATAAATATGGTTTTTTGATTATCAACATCAAATTTTGTTAACTTCTTTTTTTTTAATATTTTACTTAATTTTTCATTGCTAGTGGAGAAAATACAATAAACACGTCACATATTATTAATATGTCCGCGCACTATCTTCTGTATCGACATGAAAAGCTATTAAAATAAGTCGTTTATTGTAAGCAATATTAACTAAATACTGTATTAACTTATCATATTACCCTCATCAATAATCTGAGTATGAAACCTTGACGGAAGATTTCAAATTATCACCAAACTTGTCAGTGCAACCGTCCCATACGCTTTTCAAGAGATCAACGCGCAAAAAATAGCCGAAAATGTCAAATAATGCGCTTGTCTCATTCACTCTTTACCCTTTCTCTGTCCTCTTCCATAAAATATAAAGATAAATATATGCTCATGTGCACTTGTTCCGGGACAGGATGAAGCGACACTTAGCAAGGGATGAGGGTGAGCGAGAGAGTGACGAATTCCTCCCTCCAAACAAAGGCGATTCATTTCGTTTATGTCTGTTGGAGGAGTTCTACACATTGTTTATTCTCGACAAGTGGGGTAGTAAATTCTTTTTCTTTTTTGACACTGTCACTGTTGTTTTGAGATTCCGTCCTATTTTCTGGCAATGTTGTGTTTATTTAATAAGGTACGGAAACGCGTCGATTTATACAAACGCGTTCATTTATATAAATCGATGTTTCTTACATATTATTGGCATAATTTGTAACAATTCCATATTTTTAAAACAAAATTTAATGGCGAGTTTTTATAATATAGATATTGTTTTTGCTAACTTTCTTAAAATTCCAAGTATTGTTTCGATATAAGCACAATAAACTAGCTAAAACTCATGGAACAGATAGTCGTATACATAACAGTAATTAAATTATCAATAAACATCGAATTTAATCACTTTAGGTTGGTATATAACCCCTTCTGCATTAATTTTCGTATTGTATATACGTATTTCGACTAATAAGTTGTCATCATCAGCAGATAATTAAACAGTGTCGCACCGTACGTATACAGAATACGAAAATTAATGTGGGAGGGGGGTTATATGTATATCAACCTTAAGTGATTAAGTTAATCAACCACAGGCTCCATCAAAACATATGTCAAACTTATTTTAACTTGGGGTTATTAAATAATGGGTTATTCAATTTGAAGAATTTTTTTTCAATAGCGATTTTTTAACAAATAAAGCGTGAGTCGTGTCAAACTTTCACGCTACTTTAGTTAAGTATCGTGTGACATTTTATTATGAAAAGACTCAGCACGACACAGCATCTACAAATTATTCAGCCGTATTACGAAAATCAGCGTTCTATGAGATATGTGTTTCGTACACTTAGCAAATTATGGTCTAGGTAATCGACCCACTGAACGAAATTCGTTATTTCATCGAAAAATTTGAAACACATTTTCATTATTGGATAATACGCGACTAAATAGACCACATCCAGCACGCAGTGAAGAAAATATAGCGATAGTATGAGAGCGAACACGGTGACGGTGAAGAATCGATTCGACGTAGATCAAGAACTGAAAGTGACCAACGTTTCGAATTGTCACCGTTTCAGTCTTTGGGCTCTTGAAAAGCTTAAAGAAGATCCACTGTTTTTGACCAAAAATTTGTTCAGCAATTAGGCCCATTTCTGGCTTAATGGCTACAATAAGTACAATTGCCGTATTTGGATTTAAGGGCTACCCGAAGAGGTTCAAGAGTTGCCATTACATCCAGACAAAACCACGGTTTAGTGTAGTATCATCGGTCCATATTTCTTCAAAAATGAAGACGACCTCAAAGTAGCTGTGAATGGTGTCCGTTATTGCGCCATGATAACGACTATTTGCTGCTTGAAATTGAAGCTCGGCAGAGTGGAACAAGACGATGCTTGTCCCACTCAGTCCGTAAAAACATGGCTTTATTACGAGAACAATTTGATGAACATTTAATTTCACGTAATGGACCTATCCAGTTGCTACTAAGATAATGTGATATCACACCTTTAGACTTTTTCCTATGGCGCCTTCCAAAGTCTACATGCCAGCTAATTGAGCAATCGGAAGCTAGCATTACTCGCATTATTCACCAAATACCACTTTATTCTTCTAAGAACTATCGAGATATTTATTTATAGAATGACTTCTATTTACAATTTTCGAATTTTTTTGGCTCTTATTCTTTTGATTGACATTGCAAAAATCATTAAATTTCCTTGTAACACATATAAAATTTTGTTGCAGACCGTGGTTAATTCAATTAATCAAAAAAGGCTCCTCACCACACTGTATATGTATTTCAGCAACTAAGTTGTCATCATCAGCAGATTATTAATCACTGGATCAGCGGTTAAGCTCACACAATGAATTCACGCACTACTTTCCGCCAAAACGAAACACACAATAGCTTTCACAAAAAAAACAAGTTTCCTGTGAAAGTCAGGTTTTGGTTTAGGCGGAAAGTAGTACGCGGAATTCTCTGTGCGGATCCAGGCACGAGTGTGATTAATAATCTACTGATTATGACAGCTGTATTGTCGAAATGCGATATATATATATATATATATGACGGATATATTTAATAGAGAGTATAAATTTTAATTTTAACATTATTACAATACTAAGTAATGCCTAAACTATCGTAAATATAAATGAATACTCGCAAAAACTAAAAAAAAATCGTTAACTGTCCACAAAGATTCTTGTTTAAACTTTATTTTGTACTAAGGAATAGGTGTGGCAATTAGATAACGAGACTGATGAGAAAAATGTTATTTATCGCAAATAAACTTATATTTAATTTTTAACCCCTTCAATATACTCTCCCCTATCTATACGCGGCTGTATACGTGTCTTTCATTGTTCAAAACAATGCTGTAATTCATTAGTGGGCTATAACAACTGTCGTTTTTGCTTCTACATATTCAGCAGACTGAAAATGTGTTGCCTTTAATGCGCTTTTCACTTTTAGGAAGAGGTAGAACTCGCATGGTGCGAGATCTGGCGAATACGGAGGATGATCAAGCACAGCAATATGCTTGTCCGCTACAAAACTGCTTCACAAATGCGTCCTTGTAAGCTGGTGCGTTGTCCAGGTGCAGAATCCACAAGTCGTTCTTCCACAAATCCGGTCTTTTCTTTCTTACTCTTTCACTCAGCCTGATTAGGACTTCTTTGTAGTATTTCTGATTAACGTTTGGACCTTTCATGTACACAATCAGTCATAATAACACCCTTGATATTGAAAAGAATGATCCGCACTGCCTTCAATTTCGACTTGCTCATTCGTGTCTATTTCTATCTTAAAAAAAACCCGTACATGACATAATATTATCACCAAACACCTCCTTTAACATTTGTAAACATTCTGCTTGACCCTCCAACACCCAGTGAATCATAATACACTCTTGATATCGAAACAAAACCGACCAGCATTGCCTTCAATTTCGACATGCTCATTCGTACTTTTTTCTGTCTTGCCTTTCGCGCACGATACATAACATTATCACCAAACGCCTCCTTTAACATTTGCCAACATTCTTCCGGCGATTTTTTAATTTGACAAGGAATTTCAGGTTAATTCGCTGCTTAATTTTCATGTCAACCATTATTACGGCACGGCTAAGTAACAGCTCCCTCTACAATTAAAGCTCGAAACTAAAGTAGACAGAGAGACGAAAGTACGGGTTGTTGCTTGTGAAGTATCAAGGTCAATGACATTCCAATTACAGCCTCGCCGGATGCGGCTTCGCGATGGAAGGATCGCAGTCTCGTTATTTATTTACCGTACCTTGTAAATAACTAAATGTTTAACATTTATTGTATTATTTTTTATTTACTTTTTATCGACCTGATAAGGCCATTTGTATAGCGAAACTATTGTAATGTGTAACTATAATAAGTATTCTTAAATTAAGCATTCAGTTATTTATTACTTGTTGTCCCACGCAAGAAGTTATTCGAATGATAAACACTATGTTTCTCCATCAAGGTTAATGTTTTCTAATAATAGCAAAGATTTAAAATGTTACTCGAAAACATATTCGATATTATAAATTCATATCTATATGCAGTGTTACGTTAATATCAATACTACAAAATATCTTCGAGCTATCGCCGAACGAGATGATACGCGCTTGTATGACGTAGGCTGTAGGAAAGAGACCATCATAATTCACTTTTCTCCTGTTTTAATATGCACGCGGACTCGATTGTTTTGATTTAATGAATATTTATTACTCGTCAGCTGGTGTTTCGTTAGTGCGGCGATTATTACGGTGGAATGTTAATAAACGAACATAGATTTCATTTCATCAAATTATGAATGATTTTGGTTAAATGGACGTTTCTATTCATAAAATCTAATTTTTATTTTAATAATTAGATTTCAAAGTTAATATTTATGCAGTGTTTTTTAGTGTAAGATAACAAATATATCAGGTTGTTACAAATGTAATGTCTGTTTTTTCCTTCAGTCTGAACTGAATCGCACCTGTGTGAAGACGTGTATGTTTTTGGTGAAAATTATTATTGTATTTGTAGAAAAGGGTATTTATTTTGAAGTGTGTACCTGTTCCATTTCTTGGAAAGATGAATACACCTGTCCTTGTCTCGCCTATGGAAATGCTGTCGGCAAGAGATATTCGAGCAATTTACCTCTTTCAATTTAAAAAGGGATTAAATGCAACTGCAGCAACGCGAGAAATTAATCAGACGTTCGGTGAAACCACGTGTAATGAACGCACATTACGGCGATGGTTTAAAAAATTCAGCGAGGGAAATTTTGATTTGGAAAATGAGCCTCGCGGATGTGCGCGTAGTACCGTTAATGACGACGAGCTGCGTGCAGAAGTTGAAAGTAATCCGTCGACAACAGTGCGTAGCCTTGCAGAAACATTTCAAGTGTCCATTGCCACCATTAGTCGTCACCTTTCTTCGATTGGCAAAGTGAAGAAACTCGATCGATGGGTGCCGCACCAATTAACGGAAGCCAATAAGCTCCGTCGATTAGCGGTGGCTACCTCTTTGGCTAATCGACAGAAAGTTGAACCGTTTCTTCATCGAGTGGTAACGTATGACGAAAAGTGGATACTTTATGATAATCGGAGACGGTCAGGACAATGGTTAGATCGAGGTGAAGCACCAAGACAGCATGCACGGGTATCACTTCACCCGCGAAAGATTAGGGTGACTGTATGGTGGACCAGTAAGGGTATTATTCACTATTCATTTTTGCAACCTGGTGAAACCATCACGGCAGCGTCCTATTGTGCCGAACTGGAAACTATGCATGGAAAATTGAGCCGCTTGCAGCCCTCACTAGTCAATAGATATGGACCCATACTTCTTCATAATAATGCAAGACCTCATGTTGCACGACAGACAATCCAAAAACTTTCGGAATTTGGTTACGAAATTCTCCCTCACCCACCTTATTCACCTGACCTTTCGCCAACTGATTTTCATTTTTTCCGAAGTTTAGACAATCACTTAAAAAATAGGGAATTCCCTGACCGGGAGTCTGTAATAGCAGTGATTGAGCAATATGTGAGCCGTCAAAACCTAGATTTCTTTTCAAAGGGAATTTTTCAGCTTCCAGGCCGTTGGCAACAAACTATTGATGTAAATGGAGACTATTTTGCAGAATAAATATTTATATTTTTTTTAATTTAGACTTTTTTTAATTCCTTACAAAATCGGACATTTCATATGTAACAACCTGATAGTTTTGAACGAATTTATTTGTACTCTCTTTTTGAATCGAGGAGCAAAATTTCTTATCAAGTCCTATGAAATATTTTAAATCGGAATTACTTTGAAAACAGTGGTAATAAAATAAAATATTTCGTCAAATATTATGACCTTAATTAATAATTAAATTAAATATTTCCTAATTAATTAATGAAATTAATTTAGTGGCATCTTTGTAATGAAGAAAGTTTATATACAGTAGCGATCAAATAAATATTAATGATAATTAAATTAAAGCCATTACATGCAATATTATAATAAACTGCTAAGTTATGAATTATTAATGACGATTATCCTATAAAAAGTAAAATAAAAAGTAATAAAGTATTATGCAGATATAATTTAATATAAATATTTTTCAAATAAAGCATGAAAATAAATAATTCAATATAACAACAGTTCAATTTCATGTAAATCTTATATGAGGGTGTATCAAATGAAATCCTTAGAGGTGCGATAAAATTCCGAAAAACTATATGATTGACTTAGGATGTAGTAGTAATGTTCCTTGAGTTTCACAAAGTGACCGACAGGTGATAAGAGTGATGCTAAAATATAGAAGAAGGCAGCGGCCTCAGTAAAAAGATTGTTGCACCACTATTAACATGCGTCGCGTTAGAGCAGCGATATGTTATGCGCTTTTTGAGTAGTAGACGTGTCAAACCAATCGAAATTCATTGCAGAATGACAGTGCAGTACGATGATTCGTGTTTGACCGTGCAGCAAGTAAACGAGTGGTGCAAAAAGTTTAGAAGCGGCATAACCTCTATGGAGGATGCCCCAAGACCGGGGCAGGCTTACCACGTACTGACAGACGAAAACTTGCATTATTGGAAAACCTTATAAAGGAAAACAGGCGTATAACTCTGAAAGAAATGGTCACAAATGAAGATTAGTTACGAGAGTGGTCTGAAAAGTTTCCGACCTCAACGCACTCATCAATAAAAGCTAGGGAATGTAGTTGTGTATCTATTGTCAGGTATTCACCAAAGTTTCAGCCATTTTGGATCCGCAGTTGTTTTTGGCAGCCGTTTGAGTGAATCGATGTTAATGTCGAGTATCGAGCTGTCATTAAATATTTGTTTTTGAAGGGCAATACACCTACGCAAATCAAAGATGTGTTGGACTCTATGTACGGGGACTCTGCACCATCATTTATCACAGTGAAATTTTGGGCAGCTGAATTTAAACGTGGCCGTAAGAGCTTAGAAGACGATGAACGTTCGAAACGTCCAAAAACTGCAACTACTGACGATAACATCGCTAAAGTTCACCAATTCGTGCTATACGATCGTCGAATTAAAGTGAGAGAGATAGCAAAGGCTATCCAAAAAACGTCTTTGTCACATGTTAAATCAAGATTTAGGCGTGAGAAAGCAGTCCGCGCGTTGGGTGCCGCGTATGCTAACGCTAGACGAAAAACGTGTTCGAATGAACATTTCCAACATTGGCGCAGTTTAGGCGCAATAAATCCGAGTTTTGGCGCCGATTAATTACTGTAGATGAAACTTGGACACACCATTATGCATCCAAAACAAAAATACAGTCAAAAAAGTGGACTGCAAGGGGAACCGGCTCCAAAAAAAAGCAAAAACTGTTTTTCGGTTGGGAAAGTGATGGGATAGTCATGGAATTATCTTAATCGATTATCTTCAAAAAGGAAAAATTATTACAAGAGCATATTACGCATTATTTCTTGACAAACTGAAAGCAGAAATTGTGGAAAAACGGCCACATTTGCAGAAAAAGAAAATCCTGTTTTACCAAGGCGAAAATCCACGAATTATGGTTTGAACTACTTGACCATCCCCCTTACTCACCAGATCTAGCCCCAAGCGACTTCTTTTTGTTCCCTTATCTAAAAATTGCAACAGAGATTTTCCTCAAATGAGGAGGCAATCACCTTCGTGAACAATTATTTTGAGTTAAAGAGATGGAAGCATCGCTGGGAGAAGAGTTACAAGGAGACTATGTAGAAAAATAAATATAATTTTTAAGAAAAAATGTCTTGTATCTTTGATAGGTCGGAAACTTTTCAGACCACCCTCGTATGAGTTCAGTACAGAATATTATCCACGTTATATTGAAATTTAATCAGATGTATGGAAGATGGGTGCTACATCAGTTGACTGCCGTTGAAAGACCGTCGCGTTGATACCTGTAAAGAAATTTTGCGTTGTTTCCACTTAGAACGTCAGGCATTTCTGGAAAAAATTGTTACAGACAATGAAATTTGGGTTCATTGCAACTGAAATTCTTGTCAGCTGGGTTTGACACATTCTATCGAGCCACAAGTTGTAAGTCTGTGGGGTGACTCGCACGAATAAGAAACATCTTCACTATGTAACGTTTATTTAACATAAAAATATGCGGAAATATTATAAAACAGAGGTTATTGATGTTGTTTTTTTTTGGGATGTAACGAAGAAGTTTTTCTGACGCCGATAGAGTCAGTCCTTTTTTCTCGTAGATGGTCAGATTCTTAGAAATGATAAATATATATACAAATGCAAAATGTGACGGCATGGCTATAGTAAAAAGTAAATAAATCTACATAAATGAAAGATATTTTAATGGACAAGTAAAAACACTTTGCGAGATAAATAACAGATGGTATTACTACATTAATCACTTCCACGGAAAACTGCAACATAACGATAAATGCGGAAATATGTACACAATATTTATTACCTGCATCTACAAAAGTATTAGTAATATTCAGCATACAAGCGTTTCACTGAAATTTTAACATTGCATAAAGATAGTATATAATAATCTCCTAGATACCAACCACAAACGAAAATGATCGGCGAACAAGAAAATTCCGCACTCAACCATCTGCTGGAAAAGTAATGCTCACTCTCTCCTGGAATGCAAAGATAGTAATTACATTACATGGATGGGGGAGTGACAGTAACCAGTACTTCTTATTGAGAAATGCTTAAAAGTCAACTTCAGGTGTATTGTTACAGCATAACAACGACCGACCGCATACAGCCTATTTGACAGTTTAGACCATATGTGGACAACCACCTGTCCGCTGTAAGATTTGATCCACCCCGCGAGACATTGTCGTATTATTTCATGTCTGATATCTATCGCTAAAAATTATGAACACTACTTTAAAATGCACTACTTTTAAACGTGACCCGCGAACGTATTTGCACATTAAAGCTTGACCCGCAACATGTCAAAGGTTGCCCATACCTGGTTTAGACTGTCCAGGATGTGATATTTGAATGTTTCATACACCCCCTCTTTTTCAGCTGATCTTGCTCCTAGTGACTTTCATGAATTCGGATCACACAAAAAAGCAATGGGTAAAAACTGCGGTGCAATTCTTTAAACGTAGTATCTATGCACTTCTGATGCAGTGAAATTCTTGTCAACGTCACGAAAACTACAAATGTATTTCAATTTTAAAGTTTTCATTTGAAACAAAATGGTGTAATTCACAAAAGAGAAATTATACGTCAACGTAATTTATTTTTGGTTAATTAGAAATTAGAATTAATATTTTGTACAATATTTACACTTTTACACCCTCATGAAAAAGAATCTATCAGATGGGCCCACATTTGACAGGGATAGCATACTACGTTTCTTGAATAATTTTCCACAATTCGGTTACATTTTTTGGTTTAGCTTTAGATAAAGCAACTCTCAAATCTGCCCATAAATTTTTCCTATAGGATTGAAATCTGAGGATTGTGCTGGCCTCTCCGGAACCTCGATCTTTTTTCCTGTAAGCTATTCTTTCATCTTCCGTGTTTCACGGTGGTGAGACTGATGTGGAGTATACAGTAGATGTATTTTGTGGACGAGACACTTTGTAGTAGTCTTCTAAACGACAATCATCCTCCTAACTATTTCTCCACTTAGACGCTCTCTAGTAAACTTAAGTATTTCTAGTACGTGCCACTTTTTCAGTAACAGTAGTCTTCGCGGACTTTTTGCTACAAGATTTTCTTTTAATCAACTATATACAGTTAATACCACTTACGGATAAATTTATTTCATTTTTTATGATAAATGGATCATGTTTCGCTGAACGTACAGTTGTTTTATCCTCACGAACAGTTCTTTTTCTTTTACGACCACGTGTTTCTTATTTTGTTGCCATTATAAAGCATGAGCGATGAATTGCCGTTTTATTTATAACTCATTTATACATGACTCACGAAATGCGTTATTTTAATATACTTTTTCTATGTACATCTGCGCCATAACTAAGTTTAATGTATATATAATTATTTGAATTACTTTAACACTGAGTACTAGTAAGGGATTCAAAGTAATAATATCTCCCCCAAAAACAAAATATGAAAATATTTTAGGAAATTAAATATTAGGTGAACCGGAAAGTTCTGCCCGTTTCTGTTACAAGTTTCAACAAATACGCGCATATTCATTTCACGCATATTTGGCTCTCTCTTTTTATCACTGAATGTGTACAGACTAACCTAGCAAATGAACTGAAGCGAATATGATTCATGTTAGTATTAAGTGAGACACGATCGTGTACCCATGGCTATTGCTAAACTTTTTACATACATTTACGTCACTGTATTTTGTATGAATTCTAACAAGGAAGAAATACTACAGAAGCGTGTAGAAACTTATGGAAAGTGTTTGGTGCAGGTACAATTTCTGATATAACATGTAGAAGGTAGCTCAGAAAATTTCAAATAAGTGGTTTTCGACCTTTCTGGTAAGCTGCGCGACCATATTTAATCGACGACGATACTGTCGAGATCATGTTAGAGTCAAATCGTTTTTTGACGACATCGGGGATTGCAGGAAAGCTTGATTCAACTCAGCAAACCTTTTTGGATCATATTCAAACTAGGAATGGTGTGGAAATATTCGAAATGGGTGCAACATGAGTTAAGTAAGAAGAATTTGAATATTCTAGTCATCATATGCATAACTCTGCTTGCACGGAACAAAATCGCACTTTTCTTAGACCTGATAACTGGGGAAGAAAAATGGATTTCCTATGAAAACATCGTAAGGAAAAAGCCATATTGTGAACACGGAAATCCTGCCCCTTTCACCCCTAAACTAAAGTTGAGCTTGAGTAAGAGAATGTTGTGTATATAGTGGGACATTCGAGGACCAATACTTTTGAGCTGTTGAAACCGTACGAAAAGCTATTATTCGGAGAGGTACTGTCAGCAATTGGATAATTTAAAAACAGCACTCCAAGAAAAGAGATCGGCGATGTTCAATAGAAAGGACAACATACTGCTTCATGATAATGCCAGGCCTCATACTGCTTTGGGACTCATCAAAAAACTCACAGAGCTAGACTGAGATATTCTGTCGTATCCACCATATTCCCTGAACAGAGCACCCTCCGATTATCACTTCTTTCTGCCCTTACAAAATTTTTGCAGGGCAAAAAATTCAAAAACGAGGAAGATATCGGACAAGCACTAGTTCAATTTTTCGCCTCTAAGGCATTTTTTAAAAATGGTATATACAAATTGTCATTACGCTGGCAAAAAATCATAAATAATGATGAAAATTATATTATTCATTAAAGTTTATTCGAAGTATGAAAAATTTATTACCTTGTTTTATTCTAAAAACGGACAGAACTTTCCGGTAGACCTGACAGGAAGTTTGTAAAGACAAATACAAAATTTTAATATGTAAATAAATATCTTAAATTTTATTTTTTTGCCGACGGTATATTTTCTATTTATACGTGAAAGAGGGTATTATAAAAATAAAAAAAATCATATATATATATATACATATATATGCATATCGTTTTCTTTCCTTTACTATTCGATATTTACTATATTTTCGATTCAATATTATTAATGAATCGATACTTTTGTTTCCATACGGCTAATTAGTAAAGTATCGACATTTTCTTTTGATATTTTAGCCCTATATAGATACAGCTATTATTTTAAACGCGCATCTCTATTCCAGTAATATTTTAGAAGCGATTTCACTAAAATTCTTTGCTGTAACGAGGAAACTAAACACAACATTTCACGGTTAATGTCTGGTACAAATTTGTTTTTGTGCGAGTTTTACTGCAGATCCAGGCACTACACTGTGTTTAATTATCTGCTGATGATGACAATTTAGTTGTCGAATTGCGTATACTGAATACGAACATTATTGTGGAAAGGGGCTTTAATTACTTTTTTAATTAATTCAATCACAGTCTCCATTGAAAGTTACATTCTAAAATGTATTGCTACATTACACGATCTTACTTGCTCACTTATTTACTACTTATTTAATTATTTCCTGGAAAAAAACGTACTAATATACATCTTTTATTACAGAAAAACTGAAAGCAGGTATATCCTGCTGGACATGGATGTCTTTAACGGATTGGAAGACGTTCGTCAATACTTCCAAGGGTTGCCGGCCGCCACTGGAACAACGGCCAGCCCTAATTATCAACACCAGTCCAACAATGTTCCAGATCAAAACCATGAGCGGTCGTCGTCGAACGTATCATATTGGCCTCCGCAACACGAACTGCAAGCCAGACCTCCCACTCGTGAAAATACACCTCAACGGCCACCTTCACATCATTCCGAAACATCCTCGAGGCCTCCGTCCCACCATAATCTCCAGCATGCCGAAGCTAAATCCCGAAATATTCAGAACAATTACAACTACGTCAATCACGAATCTTCGGCGCAACAATCCTTCCCGTTTTCCGTTCCCCATTCGCGCGAAACTTCATCTAACGCCGCATCTGTACAACAATATCAATCGCATATTCTTCCGAATCCATCGTATCATCAAGGGCAGCAACAGACATCGCAACCAACACAACAGGTGCAGCAGAGGAGTTCTTCGAGACCCGACTTAACCAGTCCGCAATCGTATCATCAATTACAACCGCCTCAAAGTCAAGCACAACAGTCGTCGCAAAATTACGGCTATCAGAATCGTTCCTATTATCCGACTGTTGCCAAATCGGCGACTTCAGTTAATTCCTACAAGACTGTTGCGACGCAACCTTACAATTACGATGTGTATAAATCTTATGTTTCTCAAACAACAATGCAGGCTTCGAATAATTCGTATGCGCAAAAATCTCCACATTCAGCGTTGGAGGTTAAAGAACAGAGTCTTCAGAACCACAGTAATCAGCAACAACAACAGCAGCAACAACAACCCCAGCCGCAACAGCAGCAACATAAAACTACTCATAATTTGCCACCAATCGCTGCTTTGTCTAATTATCATATGGGAAGAAATAGAGCACCCATAACAAAACCTAAACCTATTGTATCTACTTCTACAACAACTTCAACAACAATTTCTCAGTCAACAATAAAGCAATACGCTATGCCTCTGCCACAACAACAACAACAGCAGCAGCAACAACAGCATCAACCTCTGCCTCGAGTACCTCCAAATTCCATGGATAATCTTCAAAACTACAGAAGCGTTGCACAATATTCAATGCCACCTTATAATAATACTACATATTATTCAGTTGCTTCTACTTCGTCGAACAACAATTTTTCCGCATCATATCATCAGTCTTCCGTGACTCATCAGAATGCGCGTTCCGGAATTTCGAAAACACACGATGTGCACATCGCAAATCAATACCAACAACATTCTACTAATAATAGTTCCCTTTCCAATTCAACTTCGGTAGATAGCGTGCTGGATCTGTCTTTAAAAACAATAAAAACACCGGCAGATTCAACACTAGATGACACCGAAGATAATCAACGGAATGGGAAGTATTATCAAGTAAGACAGATGTCTCAACACAATGCAAACATACCTAGATACTCTGAACCTTACACGAATCAGACTCAGAGAAATTCGCACGTTTCGCGGCAGCCTATACAACAACAACAACCAAGTGCAGGCGCACCGAAAGTTGATTTTTTACCGAATTTTAATATGCCCATGAGTCAAAATTATAAACCTGAAAGGCGGCATATTGTCCAAAACAATCAAAATTCCTTCGAAAAAGGTTACCAACACCATCAGCCTCAGCCTCAGCAACAGCAGCAGCAGCAACAACAGCAACATCAACAACCTCAACCGCAACAAAGACAATCTCAGGCACAACATCCGACCGCTAGTGCTACGCATTTCAATATAACGTCAGCTCATAACAATCTGTATATGACAAATAATAGTAAGAAACCGATGGAAGGATTACCTAGAATAGAATTTCCGCCTTCGAGTCAAATTCAAAAAGGTGGGTCTTATCAAAGTCTGCACGACGCGCAAAGAAAACGAGCTCCGCAACCGTTATCTACAGTTGTACAAAGTAAACGTCCTAAAATGGACGACCGATGGAAGCAAGTCATCGACAAGCAAATCGAGCAGAAATTTTCTTCGTACCAATCAGCCAAACCATCCGCGATACCACCATCCAAAGAACTTATAGTTAACGGTAATTTCATATCATCTAATGATAAAAACACATATCAACCGAATCAATACCAAATGCAGCCACATCATCAATATCCCAGTGCTAATAATCAGTATCAACCTATGCCTCAAACTTACGTTCCATCAGTTACGGCTCATCATTGTTCATCACATATCGCTCACGGACAGCAGCCGCAGATACATCCCCAACAGCATGTCCTGTTTCAACAGAACGTCCCGAGAGCGACTTCTCATTCCTCTCTGAATAATGGTAGGTCTCAGCAAGGAAACGGTGGTGCCGATAAGCGAGTCATCAGTATTTTACGATCTAATTTGGAAATGAAGGGTGCTAAAGAAGCGCAAAAGAAAATGGAGCAAACACATTTTAAAGGATACGATTTTAATCAACGTCCTAGAGAAGTTCAACATCCGTCTACTGACGTTACAGCTCCGTTACAACCCAAACACGGTTTCATTGGTAGACAAAACGTTTCTCCGTTCACCCCTGCAAGTCTTGTAGAGAGAAGCACGCCACCTACGTACAAATTCCCTAAAGCGGTAGACTCTGTGCGTTTTGAAACTGATATAAAAGAGGAAAAACAAGATCATTCTTCTTTAACTAACCAAGCTGATCTTGATGGACTAGCAGCAAATTTAGCAGCTAGAATAAGAACAAAGGGTGAATTGAAGCAAGTAGCACAAACACAGCATCTAGCGAATTATATAAGGCACAATTCTAATTCACCAGGACTGTTGGAAACGACCCCTCTAAATGGTGCACCTAATGTTAGCCCACCGAAGGAGAAGGCTGCATATCCACCCAGAAGAAGATTGTTTAGTCGTAACGAGGAAGATGAACAAAAAGGAAATGTTCCGCCGCGTGACAAAACAGGACTGCGAAGTTCTTCAGAAACGTCTGTATTTGATTTTCCCGATAGTGGAGATGAATCTGAAGTTCCAGTTTCCGAAAGACAGTCATTAGAAGATATGAGAAGAGATAGGAAATCAATTTCTAAACAATCATTAGTGAACGAAAGTGATTTTAAAGAAGAGAAAATTACGAGAATCGAAAGCCCTATCGATGATATATTCAATCAAGCCTGTGATAATTTCTTGGAACAATTAATGAAGGGTGGGGGTAAAAAACGCGGCCGCAGGAAAAAGATGGAACCTGATGTCTTGGCTAAATTAGAAACTGTTACTAAAGAAAAACCATTAAATAGCGAAGTCACAAGTGACGTAACAGTTAAAATAGAACCTGATACTCCAAAAGAAGGAACCGAAGAACAACAAAACCCACCTCTGATTGTCTCAAAGACAGAGGAAGAATCAGATTCGGATGTTCCATTAAGTCAGTGTAAAAAGGAAGTCATCTCAGAACCTGTTACGCCTGAAATTAAGGAAGAAATCAAACATCTTTCGGAAAAAATTGATTCCATAAGTGAAAGTAGCAGTGAGAGTGAAACGGAGTATACAAAAACGTCAGAGGAGAAACGAAAAACGAAACTAAAAGAACAAATAAGAAAAACGAAAGAACTAACTGCCATTAGGGACTTATCTTCAACGATAGCAAAACCCCCTAAAAAACCTGCTTTTGGTGACGGTTCCGATTTCTATCCGGGCTGGGAAGAGGAGCTTTACAAATATAAGAAATCTTTAAGAATGCCTAGAAATTTGATTCAGGTTACCAGACCACCAAATTACCATAGACTTTCGACATCACTGCCCGATTTGGACCCTTGCCCATCACCTACGCCGTCTTCTGTTACCGATACTTCTGAATTCTGTAAATTTAAATCGAAAACCAAAAGTGAAAATTTCGATAGTGATATGGATTCCAACTCTAGTTTTAATTTCTCTATGACTAAAAATTATGATTCTGAAGAAGGGAGTTCCTCTGTAAAAAGTCTTAACGTGTCAAACAAGATAATGGATCGATTACTAGAACGATACGGTGGCAAAAAGAGGAAACGTTTAAAGAAGAAAGAAGAACAAGTTCCGAAAGTTATTCCTAAGTCTGATAATGCCCTTGAACTTTTACCTACACCTAGTTTAGAAATTAAAGAAGAAAAGAAGAAGTCAGAAGCTGTAATTAAAAGTGAATCGGTTTTCTTCGGGTTTCGGAAAAAGACAGTTGAAAGTTTTAAAGATACGTTTATTAAAACTACAAAAAGTTTGGTGGGTGTTGGTGAACAATTTACAACGGTTGTTCTTAAATCGCGTACCAGAACTGAAACTAGAGTACTTAAACAAAAAGCAACGATTCGCGAAGTGTTCGGTGAGGACCGCCCAGCATCCGCGCCTCCGGTAACTTGTGTAGATGAATTGAAAGAACAAAAACAAGAACAGGAAACTAACAGAGATATCGATAGTGCATCTCCAAATAAAGATACTGGCATACAGACAACTAAGGAAGTGCTCAAAAATAAATTACTCAATCGAGGAAAGAAAGTTCAAAGCGATATACTGAAGTCGATCGGTTCGAAGAAAATCAACTCCGATTGCGAAGAAAAAGATGACGAAAAAGATCTTAAACAAGAGCCTGATACGAAATCCGAAACGCCTTCTTTGGACGGTGAAGAAAATACATCTAATAAGAAGCGTAACAAATTCAGAAACATCAGAAGAAAGGGCAGTTCAGGCTTCGATTACATACGAAAAAAGAAGAAACAGGTGAAGAAAGAGAATACTGAGGTAGACGCGAATGCTAAAACGAAACGGAGGTCTGCACTGCCTAAGGCTAATCTTGAATCCGTTCAAGATATCCAGAGGGAAATAAAAATGTGGGTGCTAAATAAAGGCATTGGTGAAACACATTTACATAGATCTGCTAGATTAGGACATACGGTAAGTTGTCTATAATTTGATAATCTTGTTTTATTTTTACATTATTAATATTACAGGATATAACAGCTTATTGTTTGGAAAAGATGCAGTGCTCGCCATCTCCGAAAGACAACGCTGGCTACACACCATTACACGAAGCTTGCTCTCGTGGACATCTAGAAATTGCCAAACTTTTACTGATGTACGGAGCAAATGCCAGCGAATCCGCTCAAGGCGGAATAAGGTATGTACATATTGAAAAATGGCGCGGAAAATAATTTTTTCCCTTTTAATCACGTCTGTCCTTTAGGCCCCTTCATGAAGCTGCTGAAAATGGTTATGTAGAAATTGTACGGTTACTACTGTCATATGGGGCTGATCCTAATCTAGCTACATATTCCGGTTCAACGCCATTATCTTTGTCGGCTGAAGAATGTACCGTTTCATTATTGAAAAATCATATAAATGATATACAGGGTTTAGCTTCAGAACCATGGAGTTTCTATGGTCCTGCTACTTGCTTTGGTAAGTTTTTATGAAATCCTTTTTTATTGAAAAAAATCTAAATATCCTGCGTTCAAAAATATTCTAGATGTGATATCAAAAATCACCGGAACACGCCAATCTTGAAACTTTCATTCTTAAGACTTCCACCATACACAACAAAACTTTTGCGAGTTTGCGTTGGGTTTTGTCCCTTTCCGTAATAAAAGAAGTAAAATATGATTTCTCATTTTTCAACAGACTGCAAATAAAAACTACATAACCTGTAAATACAATTTTTTATTGAATGACACTGTAAGTACCAACCGTTAGGTTGGTAGAAAAGTCATAATGATTTTTTTCTGCTCCTTGTAAGTTTTTATTAATATAAAAAAGAGATTAATCAACTCTATATTGCTCCATAGATAAATTTTCATCTGAGTATCACAATTTCCCATTGACAGAAGGAAAAACCTTTCAAAGTGTTGATTCATAGCCTCATCTTCGTCGAACGTTACACTATGCAAGGAATTTTGAAGAGAACAAAAGCAGTGAAACTTTGAAGGAGCAATATCCGGCGTGTGTGGTGGGTGTGGAATTTGAGCGGATTTACTGAATTTACTGTTTGCATTCAGATAGCTCACAACTATTGTTTTATCTACTATAAAATCTAAAATTCAAAATTTTATGTTGGCATTTTGAAAAAGTTGCTGTACAGATGCTGAAGTTAAAATTTATATTCTAACTCTTCCAGCTTAATACTGAGAAAACGAAGAACCTGAAAACCATGTCAAAACGTGAGCTGTTGAATGTGTAAATGGATTATTTCTAAAGTTTGAGCGAATTTATTGAAAAAAGTAATTGTATTTTTGAAAAGTTATCGTACATTAACAAATTCTCACGTGTTAACATTTTCTTAAAAACGATTCAGAAATCAAAATTTATCTAACTCTTTGGACTTAATCCTGAGAGAACGAAGAACTTGAAAACCATGTTCAAATAATCTCTGATATAAATAAATGAGTAAAGATTGGTTCTTTAGGCAAAAGAAGTTGCCATCTTTTGGGCTAATAAATGAAATTCTAGCAAATCTGACAAAAAAAATGTCTCCGATATAAATGAATGAGAAAAAGAAACTGATTCTTAAACCAAACGAAGTCACAATTTTTTGGGCTAATAAATGAAATTCTAATAATTATGAACGAAAAAATCTCTGATGAAATAAATGAGAAAAAAAAATGGTTCCGAAGCCAAGTGAAGTCGCAATCATTTGGGCTAATAAATTAAGTTCTTACTAAATTTGGTCGAAGATTTATTTTAATTCTTCCTGAAAGTTGGAAATTAATAAAAAGTATTGTTCATTCCAATCAAGGGACCTTTTGATGGGCGATCAAACCTGTGTTTGGTCTCGTGTTGCCTCCTTTACGATAGCTGAGTTTCGAATATTTTTGAAAGATGGACTCATTCAAACAGTCCAATTACCGACAGTATATATTTGATGTAATTGTATCGTTCCATTGTAAGAGCTCGAATACCGCGACACCTTTAAATTCCCACTAAGAACATAACCTTCTTCCGCTTTCGGCAACATTTGAGAGGAATCTTTTGGTCGGAACCAAGACCATATTCGTGCTACATTATTGTAAAGAATCCACATCTTATTCTCAATTATCAGTCGCGTCAAAAAAGAATCGTTTTTCTAACGTTTATAGAGCATATCGCAGGTGTTTATACTTTTATACAAATAGTGTCGTCAAGCGAACTTCTTTGAATTCAGTGGAAACACAAAATCGAGCTTGCTGATGTATCCTAATTTTTTCATGGAGTCGTGAACGATTATAAACGCTTGAATGATAAATATTTATCGTTTCTGCAACCTTTCGTGTCGTGTGCCGTAGTTTTGATTAACGCCTTTATTTTGTCATCACTCCTTCCTGATTGAAGAGCCCTGTTAAAACCAAAATCATCAGTACAGAATTTCGTAACGTATCATCGAGATTGACGTTCTCGATTCTCTAAAGCGGTAGACTTTATAGGTCTACTGTCACCGTTAACTATACGCAATTTTTCACAAGTCTAATGCACGTTCTCTTTACAGAAGTGGAAAAAACCATGACAAAAATGCAGGGTTTGATCTTCCTTCTTTTAACATTTTACAAAATTTCAAACGCTCAATCAAATCGCCTTTTCTTTTTTCTGAAGGAAATTACAATTGTCAACTGGTGAAACAGTAATCAAAAATAAACTAGTTTGTTGTGACAAACATGTCATAACATTCTTGACAACTCAATATAAAACAACAATATGGATTTGGCATTTCAAATACGTAAATGTATTTAACAATTTAACTAATAGATGGCGTGAATAACCTTCATATTATTTCATGTGCAGTATTTTCTAGTTGTAGTAATACATAACATATAATTTCAGATCTTGAAGATAGTGGTTATGATCCATTAGATTCTCCTCCACAAGCGGATCCGCCTCCTGAAGACGAAGACGTGGACTTCGAAGTTAGCGAAATTTTACTTCCGAATCTATACACTCTGGAGGGAGAGCCACAAACCGATCGGTGGGTTCTACTCCAAGACCTCTCGAATCTCCTAAAGATAAAATCGAAGGACGCTCTGTTGAGACAAATCAATCCGCCGTCACCAAGTACAAGTTCGTCCACTAACAAGAACATTTTGCGGGAATTAAAAATGGCCGATTTCCTAGAGCGGGCTAGGTGCTGTCAGTTTTTGAACGCCGGCGAAAAGATAAACACTAGATCCTCGAAAATCGCACTCGTTAAATATACGGACAAAGTGAGACAACTTTTGAACGTTGAAAAAGTTCTCATACTGGCGAGGTGACCCTCGCCATAACCCTTGTTACATGAGCAAAAGTGGTGATAATCTATTTAAGTTTTTGTGATTACTTTTTAAAAGATCATCGTTTCGTTCAATTTTTTTATACAAATATATAGTTAGTATATATTTTTTAAATATGTGGTGCTTTAAAAAGAAAAAAACCGATACCTTCTTTTACAGAAGAGTATATAGTTTGTTTTATTTGAGAACAATTATTAATTAGGTTGTTATTTTCGTGTTTATTTCTTTTATTTAGAGCTTTATTTGATTAGAAGAAGACGTCGAGCGAATTCCCGTATAGTAATTGTAATATTGTATTGTACCCGCAGAAGTGAACGATTATAAACCTCGAAAAAAAAAGAAGTTTTATATCTTTTGTATTCTAATCTAATTAATATACAGTAGGGCTGTATACAATATTTAACATTGTACATGTTACCAACGCTTTTAGACAATTTTACATTTTGTATAAAATAAATTAGTAATAAATGTATGTTATTTCTAGATCAAAAAAAATCCTATGTGTGCTAAAATAAAGATGTAAACACATTTATCGTAATCGTTAAAAGTAATACAGATAAGATTGTTTATGCACAAATTCTTTTTTTGGTTACTCCGATTGAGTGTTTATATGTTGGCTACACTGAATTATTATAAAATTAATATTACAAGAATATGAATGATTGTATTATAAAACTTTAATTTAAAATTATTTTTATTTTTTATTATGATTAAATTATATCAAAAGCAAATTTATTATAAAAATAGTTAAAAATAATAAAATAAAAAAAAAAGAAAACAAATCACAATAATTTAAAATTCCACAACTTTTTTTAAATTTAAAATATCCCAAAAATATCGATTTTATATTATTATTAGTTAATTTATAGTTTTTTTTTTTCTACAAATTCCTAGAATATAAATATTAAAAGTTGTTCTTTATAAGATTCGTTCAGTAGAATATAATTGATTAAATTAGTACCAATTGAATAGAAATGCAAAACTCTAAATTACTTTAAATTGTTTTTGGACATCTTCCTTAAAATTAAATAAAAATGTTAAACAATTTCTATTTACAAATCAAAAATATGCTACTGAATTTTAAAAGTAAACTTTAATTTTAAAATTCTACCAGATATTTTTCATATTTCATATTCGTTGCGTCAAATTCCTTCTATATTGACTTCTTTGATTCAAAATTTTAATTTTATTCGTAAACTTAGAAATTTTAGAATCAGCTTGCGAATGTATATTTGAGTATATTCTATGTTATTATTACACTTTGTAAATCCCCTTTTAAATATAAAAAATCTAATGGTGAACAATTCAAATAATCGCAAGTTCATTGAAAACGCAAGTTATAAGTATATGAATTTATTTTTCCTTATTTAGATTTTAACCCGCAAAATTGGTTCTTCTAATTTAATTAATTACAATGGATTGTTTTTGTAAACCCCACAGAAAGAAAAATAATTATTTAATGTCTATTTATACAAAGTAAAAGGAAGATTTTTCTTTGTAACCCAATTTATTGAATCGTTGAATATAACTTTTTTCATTACTACTTCCAAAATTTCATTATTAACTCAGTTCAATATAATCGTGCTTTTATATTCATTAGAAAACAAATTAATTTTTAAATAATTTCAGTTTTCTTTTTTTTGTATAATTACATCCATTCTTTTATTCTATCATTTACATCAATAGTTCTCAAATGTTCTCAATTATGGGCACCTTTGTTGTACCCAATTCTTTCCGTGTATCTTAAATTCTTAGAAATACACTTTGTAAAATTGAAAATATTTTTTTAGATAAAAAATTAGGTAAAACTCCCTACCTAAAATCACAAAAAAATGTAGGCACCAATTTTGCTGACCTTATATCAATTAAATATCTGATAAAAATTACTTCGATATGATACAATAATTTTAAGTAGAATTAAAATTTTAGTTGCTCACAATTCAGAGATTACAACATCAATTGGTAGGGTATATATCTGAATGTTGTCTTTTTTGATTTTACATTTAAATTTTCTGTCCAATTTATGATTTTGAAATGCTATTGTGTACATATTTTTGGATATGTTGTATATTATTATTGCAATATATAATATTAATTCCATTTTAAATATGAGAACTGTAATTTAATATACATTCAATTCATAAAATTCAGTTAATTAAGTAACTAATTAATTGAATTTTTAATGTCACAGTTATTACAAATTTGTATAATATCAGCTTTACTCACCCTTTTTCGGCTTCTTCATTTTTTGTTTCCACTCAAGTAATTCAAGTTCCTTTTATTCACTATATAAAAAAAACTCACGAGATTTTTTGTGATAAAACTATTACAAGTCTTGTCACTTTATACACAATTTTGTATGCAATTTAAAATTTTAGTCTTCACAATTATTAAATACACCATAAGCTTGTTTTTTTTATAGTTATAGTTTTTATTATAACAGAAAACTGTGGAATGTTAGTTTTTTGGTTTGAATTTCTAATACGATCACACCACGTATAATGCCGTGTATGCCATCTGTCGATGATCGTATGTATTTACATTACGTTATTCTCAATTTAAAATTCAAATTTTTAAAAATGAAGTGATTTGGATATTAATTTTAAAGATTATGGTCATGGATCTGTTAGTGTTATTATTACACAATACTAATATGCATTCAATTATAATGTCTAGGAGAAATAAAAATGCGTAAAAATGAAATTTTAACAACAAAATTAAAATAATACCAGGAGTTGAATTAAAAATTTAAAATATATAAAAGAAAAAATACAGATCTAAATTTAAATAGTAAACTTGCAGTTAAAAAGTTTGTCTTATTATTTTGGCATTTAAAGAAATTTTGACAAAATTTACACATAGTGTACAAGTCTTAAGTTTTGGATTTTATCGTGATATATTATTGTATGTACTTACATATCTAGTAAAGCAACAAGTTGAACATAAATATATACTTCATGACCTCTTTCAATTTTAGTGCTAACTCATACACGTATTTCATTTAAATACACTATTTTCATTATTTAAGAAGATAAAATAATGTCAGGTTTGATGATTTAAGTTAAGTGAATGACTTAATGTGACCACAACGATTGACAATACATATGCTATTTTAACAGGTACAGAACCATTTTGCATGAAAAAAATTAGTGGAATAGTTTTCTTTTGGCCACAGTTGTACCACCATTAATTACACCAATATTATCAATGATCATTCGACATGAAAAATTGAGTGCGCAAACAATCTTAAATACATTTTAATAAATTGAAACCGATTGACGATAATTGTGTTTGTGTATTTGTTAAATTAGTAAATATACCCAAATGATATAAATAAAGAAAACTGAATATATGTATACCGATTTTTTTTACTTTTTATTATAATAAATAATAACTCGTGTATGCTGGTATTAATGAAAAAAATTACTAGTTGATCGGTGATCCTATCTGTCGAAGGAAATATATGTAAGATACATTATCATAATGCTCAGGGATGTACTATTGTGTATGTATAAAAAGAAAATAAGAAAAAAACAAATTCAATAATTAATACCTTGTATAGATAATTTTCATTTTTATTTCTTTCAAATAGGGACTAATAATTCATTGATAGGTTTGTATATAATTAATATTAAAAATTCTCATTAAATCTATATATATGTATATATAAATATAGTCTGTGTGAAGGCTGACACGCTGAAAATTATATATAAATATATATACATACAGAAAAATATATATAAATATATTTATGTAGTTGCGAGTATATAGGTGTGCTTGCTCTATGGGAGCAGAATCGTTTATATTGAAAATATTAAAAAAATAGTAATATGTTGGCTTGAACCAGTAGCCAAACAATATTATTCAACAAAAAAAAGAAACCTGAGAATTAAAAAAAATTAAGAATAATTATTGAAAATAAACGAGATGTCTGTGATGTGACACGATGGGAGAGTGCAATGCTTTCGCATAATATTGAAAACCTTTAAAAAAAATACGAAAAATGTGATTTGCCGTTATCCTATCAGTGTGAAATTTAGGAGATATTTTTTAATTTATAAAACCTTTTTTTTCAACATTTTTTAATGTCTTTTATTTCTGTTCTATTTTTGATGCATTTGTGAACTACTAATAAAAAACATAAAGACACTGTTTTTATTTCGTTTTATTATTTCCTTGTAGACCGTCGCGCCATATCCTGTATAGTGAAGACGCTGTGTAAATGCATAATAAATTGAATGAAATTGACGTTTTATTTGCAGTAGTTTTATTATATTTTTCCCTTCAACATAATCTGGAGTAAATAGTAATTTGAACAGATAGAGACGACTCTAAAATTAGTTATATATAACTCTAAAAGATGGCGCTCCTATAGAAGGTTTCTGTAACGTTAAATTTATAGATTTCTCTTGAATTTATTTATCAAGACGTGTCGTTTTCATTAATAATAACAATAAAATTAGATAATGTACTTTGTCTGGAAGATAATGTAGACAATACAATCTCGCTCCTCAACTACGATTCTAAATATTTTGGATACAATGAGATATTGCGTATAAATTGCTAATAAAATTAAATTTAATGGAAAATATCTTATTGTGTCTAATTCCTTAAAAAGGGAGAAATCCCCTCTTTCAAGTTTTTTAAAATTTTTGCAACTTGCAATACCTTTTATAGTTACATATTTTTTATCAGTGAATAACAATTTTATTTACATTTAATAAATAAAATAACTAAATTGGTAATAATACGAGACAAAGCAAATCGAGTAAATCAGCCAAAATCAAACCAACCAATACATACAAAAAACAAAATTATATAGATATAATACCAATTAATACAGTACATACTTATTAATACAAGACATAGTATGAAAAGGAGAAAAACAATATAGGCAATGGGTAAGAAATATTTAAAGCAAAGATGTCCTAGTCAAATCTAACACGGTTGACAAATGTTCGAAATTTACATTGATGAATTAAGTAATAGGAAATCTAGCATCTTTATAGATAAAGAAATGACCTAAGCCCTATGTTTAACAAATATAAGTTTGGAATCAAAATATACATTCTGATCCTTAAGTGAGAAAGTTCTAGAGAACATTGTATTGTCAAGGTCATATAACACTAGGTTCTTTTTCTTAGCCAAACTGACCACCATGCTTTTGCTTGTATTCATTTATAAATGATTCAGAGAAGAGAACACGTCAGAAACTTTGTCAATTTGTCCCTGTAAGTATTCACAATCCTTGTGAGGTGATGTATGAATGTAAATAACTTTAGGTCTTCCCCAAAACGACATTTATGAGAATCAATAACATCCTCAAGATTATTTATAAAAACAAGAAATAGTGAAGAGCCGAGGTTTGACGCTTGTGGAACACCCGATGTCACCAAGTAGTATTTTGATTTGTAACCATTGTACAGGACGTACTGACGCCTATGGTTCAAATATGAGAAAAAGTGCAGAAGTTGATTAGAGAACCCGGAACAGTTCCACTTTATAATAAGTATACCGTTCTCAAAACGGTCAGAAGCTTTATAGATGTCTGTGTATATAATATTAATCTATACTTGCATATCGATCAGATCTGACGCATATTGAGTAAAAGCGGCAATAGTCGACATTTTCTCCATAAAATTATGCTGAAATAGCGACAAGTAATTTTTGGAGGTTGAGAATATATTTGTTCACATTTTAGCAACTCAAAAACCTTAGCAAAATTATCCAGAACAAAGACTGGCCTGTAGTTTCTTATGTCACTTGTAATACCGATGTTTAGTATAGGACATAGCCTCGAAATTTTTCAGGTGTCAGGACAGGTGCAAGTACTCATTGTCAAATTGTAAATGCTTGCCAAAAGACTGGCCAGAAGCACACCCCAATCACGTAAGAAACTTGGAATTCCATTAGGTCCCGAAGTCATCCTGTTTTTTACTTTTTTGATAGCATTAGAAACTTCGTCCTTCTGATGTAGATGTTAAACTTATTGTGTCGAACAAAAATATTACAAACAGGTTCCAATATTTCTGTTACGTAATGAAGAAAATCCTCCTCTGTGACAAAAAGTTCTTATTTAAGTTTTTATAACAGGAATCCCTGATCATGAAAGCTATATTATTAATGGAACGTTCAACGATCATCCTAGGATGCACTATTTACATGTAACTGAATTGACATTGGATATTATTAACTACTTGAGATTTGGAGTCGAATGATCTCCCGTTTTGGAGATTTGCACTGGCCGTCCAGATCGCCAGATCTAACAGCACCAGATTTTTTCCTGTGGGGCTTTTTAAAATCTCGCATTTACTATATAACAAACCACGAACATTGCAAGTCTTGAAAGCTAACATTTAAGAAGAAATCGCCAATTTGGAGCCAGATGTTTTGCGAGCAACAATTTAAAATGCCGTAAAACGAGCGCAATTATGAATGAACTCGGGAGGTGGCCATTTGACAGATATACTTTTTTCCAATTAATGTCGTCAATTTTACACTTTCACACAAACTTTTTACGAAAACAAAGCTTTCTTTTTTTCATTTATACCTAAATGGCAACCAGTTCAAATTATGACATTACTTTTGCGCCACCCGTTATATCTGCGTTCTTTTAATTCTTTCAAAGAGATACCTTTGATTGCTCGATACTTGAATGTTTCGATTTTTATAAGTTCGGTCGATACCTTTTTAAAATTATATTGCCTAACTACTAAAGGGGGCTACACACGGAGACAGTGCCAGTACTTAACTGTGATTTGAAGAGATTGTCGATTTTATTTCCTTACGGACAAAATAGTCAGCATGTACAGAGTGGGGCAGAATAACGAGCGATTTTAAAAAGCCCGCGATTCGCGCCGTGTCATTCGGAGGTGGTAGGGACGCTATCGGCCATGTTTCCTTGATATTAGCATTTAGTAACAATGGAGCGTTGGACCGCTGTTAAGGCGTTTTATGAAAATGATAATTCTTACAACAGCGCGCGTCGTGCCTTTCGAAATCATTTTAACATTAATCGCAATCAACCAGTGCCGTCTGCCTGTACCATTAAAAAATGGGTTAGGAACTTTGAGGAAACTTCGTCAACGACAAAAAAGAAAGCTGGTCGGCCAAAATCGGTGCGTACGCCCGAGAATATCGACCGTGTAAGAACTGCTATTGAGCGAAGCCCGCATCGTTCAGCTCGCCGGCATAGCACTACACTTTCAAACCGAACTGTCAGACGAATATTACACAAGGATCTCCACCTTCATCCATACAAAATCCAAATCGTACAGGCTCTTAAAGGCACGGATTATGTGAGTCGACAACGATTCCGTGAAGAGTTTTCAGATTTAATTAATCAACATGAGGATATTGTAAACAACTTATGGATGAGTGACGAAGCCCATTTCCATTTGTCCGGTTACGTCAATAAGCAGAACTTTAGACACTGGAGTGACGTAAATCCTAGACAAATGCATCAAGAACCCCTTCACTCCACAAAAGTTACTGTGTGGTGCGCTATGTCTTCATCGGGGATCATAAGGCTTTACTTTTTTGAAAATGCTCGTGGCAATGCTGTGAGAGTAACCTCACAAAGATACGCCGACATGTTGGAAAACTTTTTTGAACCACAGCTTGCACGCTACGAAGTTAACGAGGAAACATTTTTTCAACAAGACGGAGCAATCTCCCATACAGCCAGAGTATGCATGAATATTGTTAACAGATTATTTCCAAATCATGTGATTTCTCGAAATGGGGACATCACCTGGCCTTCCCGTTCACCGGACCTCACACCGTGCGACTTTTTCTTGTGGGGGTACTTAAAAAGTAAAGTGTTTCAAGATAACCCACCACAAACAATTCAAGATCTGAAAGAACGGATCCCACAGGAAGTGGAAAACATTCCCCTAGCAATGCTGTAAAATGTAATGAATAGTTTCAAAACACGATTGGAAGAATGCGTACGCCTGAACGGATGTCATCTTTCCGGAGTTATTTTTAAAAAATAAAATAATTAATGCTTTTTTATGTTCTTTGAGAAAATAATGAATTTATTCCTAAATATTGTTTTTCTTGTTTTTTACAGCCTTTTTAAAATCGCTCGTTATTCTGCCTCACCCGTTACTTGTTCACAAAGATAGTGACACCAAAAAATCATGTTAAATCAATTTTCTTTTAAATTTGACATAATTTTTATGATATTCGAAATTGTTTTCAACTGTGTGTATGAGGGAGCGTTTTTATATTCGCGGAATGAGCGGGTTGTAAAGGGGTGAGTAGGCGCATTGGGGGCGTGGCCTGTGCAGCGACTCATGATTAGTATAAATACGAAGTTTCATTGTTATTAGACAGTTAGTCTTTGAGCTATCGTCAACCAAGTAACATAATCAGGAGTGAAAAGTGAAATATGGAAAAAATCGAATATCGTGCCGTTATAAAGTTCCTTACCAGGCAAGGAAAATCAGTCGCGACCATAATGAATGAGATGTCATTGGTTTACGGCGACTCTTGTCCAGGAAAAACCATGGTGTACAAGTGGCATAGTTTATTTAAACAAGGAAGGGAATCCCTTGAAGACGACCCGAGGCCGGGCAGGAGCATTGAGGTGACCACGCCAGCACTTATCCAAAAAGTTGAACAAAGTGTACTCGAAGATGCTCGACTAAAGAAGAAACAACTCGCAGAAATGGTTGGAGTATCCGATACAACAATTTTTAAAATCCTACACGATCATCTCGGCATGTCTAAGGTCAGCGCAAGATGGGTGCCGAGAATGCTCACGCCGCCGCAAAAACAACAGCGCGTAGAGTGTTCGCGTGCATTTTTGGATCTCTGTAATGAAGACAAGGATGGTGTATTGAGTGGAATTGTTACTGGAGACGAAACTTGGGTTCATCATTATGAACCTGAGTCCAAACAAGACTCCCTGCAGTGGCATAAAAAGGGCACAGCACCTCCCAAGAAATTTAAAGTGTCACAATCAGCTGGGAAACTCATGGCAACGGTATTTTGGGACTCGGAAGGAATATTGTTGATTGATTATAAAGATAAAGGTGTTTCTATAACCGGAGAATATTACGCTTCAATATTAGAGCGACTAAAAGAAGCCATTAAAGAGAAAAGACGGGGAAAATTGACAAAAGGTGTTCTGCTTTTGCACGACAACGCGCCCGTCCACAAGAGCTGCGTTGCGTTAGCTGCCCTGCATAAGGTGGGCTTCGAAATTGTGAATCACCCACCCTACAGCCCAGACCTGGCCCCGAGTGATTATTACTTGTTTCCGAAAATGAAAAAAGAGCTGCGGGGTAAAAAATTTACTGCCGATGATGAAGTCAAGGAGGCAGTTTCGGCGTATTTTGCAGATAAAGAGAAATCATTTTTTTATGAGGGTATAAATAAATTAATTGAAAGATGTGAAAAATGTATCCGTCTTGCAGGTGAATATATTGAAAAAGAAAAATAATTTGGTTTTTTTATTTCCACCCCTTGTCCCCCATTCCGCGAATATAAAAACATTCCCTCGTACCTTCCATTAGACAACTTGAAATACCCGTGACATTTAAAAATGCCTGCTTTCATGGTAAGGTGAACAAATAAATCAAACGACTCAGTTAATTATTGTTTACTAAATAAAAAAAGAATTGCACATACAATAAATAATTTATAAAAAAATATATTTATAATAATACTTAAATGCTATGAATAAATAAATTATTTAAGCTACATCAGACAGCTTATACATAAATGCAAGCAGAATAAATTTGTGCAAAGTTACGTATATTACCGATACAAGTGTTTTAGTTTAAAGTCTGTTCGTAGAAATATATGACAAAAAAAATAAGTTATTAATACTGCTAGTCAACAAGTAGAATGTGTTTTTGTATGGTCCCTATATATTTCGAACAGTAATACTATTTATTAATACTAACGCTAAAAAATACTTTAAGTCTTAAGTTTAAGTAACAAGAATGATATGACATTTTCTATCTACAAAAGGGGAATTATATTAAAAGTCTTCATTTTCCTAATATATACTAGTATAAGATTGAGATTCATACAGTAAAAGGAAGCTTATTCTTCAGAGTAAATTTTATATTCAGCTTACTGATTTTCGCTCGTATGAATCAGTTACTATTCGTTGTACTACTATTATTAAATAATGAAGGCCATCAGGTTAATTTGTAAATATTTCTAGTTTTAATAATCATCTGTCGAATCGATCAAGAGCTAAAGTATTAAAATCTTTAATTTGTAGAATCTAATAGATGTCAGTAGTGGAATAAAATAGGTGCAGTCAGTTACAAAAGTGTTCGTACATCACCTGAATACTAAATAATATGAAATGTGAACTTTCGGCTATGACAAAGAATATTTACTTCCAATGTTAGAAAACTTTAAAAACCTCTAATAATGAGAACTATTATTTACAATTACAAAAGAATTTTCTAAATATTTCATCATATGTCACAAATGTTTTTCGTAATATTCGTTTTATTTATATTTCTCTATTGTAAACCTTAAATTTACAACGAATCTGATAAATCATCTTCGTAGTACCACGCATTTGTGAAAAATAAACATTTTATGCTTTTACAAAGATGAACTGCAAAAGCATACGCATGTCTTGTACTATGCATGAGTTAACAACACTATACGAAGAAACAAAACTCTTAGGCCGAAAAACGTGTTCTGCTGATGGAAAAAATATTCACAATTCAACTGTTGAAATTTGATCAAGAAATAGGCATCCGATGGTTATAAATGAGTGTGATCTGAGAATAGTTACAAGTTCAATGAGTTAAAATTCATGGACTGAGAATAGTCCTATAGATGGATGTGATATTGGAAGAAAAAGTGCATTGAGAAAACAAAAAGAGAATTTCAAAACAAAAAAAACCGATATAATGGAAGAGATCCATGTAGGAAACCTTTCATTAGTGATATTGATACTTATCTACAGTATTGTGCAAATTAATGCAATCGTGACTATTTTTTTAGTTTTCTGCATGTGGCAATATTGTTAGATCAGTTCTGACAGTAGTTTTATGTCAACAAACATAACCTATATCACTGGGAATACATTACACAGTTATTCAGTGCGTTTTAGAGAGTTTGTTCACATATACTCTTTCAAAGTTCAAAATTTGATTTATATTGTGCTTTTACCGGTTGTTCGCGATATGGATATCACGTCCAGAAAACGTGAGAAGATTGTGACATTAAGTGACCACACTTCAGTGACACAGAGAGATATTGCTCAGGAATGTGGTGTTAGTCAAGGAGATCCTAAGAGATCCTAAAGCAAAAAAAGAATACCGGAATAGTTGAAGTGAAACGAGCGGGAAAATGTGGGAGAAAGAGGAAGATGACACCCCGGGATGTCACTTTTTTGGTCAGAAATAGCAAGCTGAACCCAAGAAAAACTAGTTTTGAACTACAAAAAGACTTAGCCGACGCTGGAGTAAAAGTGCATGACTCGACAGTTCGTAGGAGACTTTTAGAGTCTGGAAGAAAAGCCATTCGACCACAGAAGAAGCAACTCTTCACTCAACGAATGATGAAGCTGAGGCTTATTTGGGCCAAGAAATATGCCGAATGGAATGAGGAAGACTGGAGGAAGGTGTTGTTCTCAGATGACTCCCATTTTTTGGTGCAGGGGCAGCGATCAAAATTCGTGAGAAAAAGTGGAGATGAAAAACTCACTGCAGCTCATATCGATCAGACTGTCAAACATCCTGTAAAGATGTTTTGGGAATGTTTTTCGTACATGGGGACTGGATCGCTGGTGCCTATAAAAGGGATGATGAATAGCTAGAAATATAAAGAGCTACTGGATAAGTATTTGGGAAAAGATCTAAAGAAATGTGAGCCAAACGGAGGTGCAATTTTCCAACAGGACTCACCTCCATGCCACAAATCGAATGTTATGGTCAAATATTTCAAGGAAGAAGGAATAACTCTCCTCGGCTGGCCTGGCAATTCTCCAGACTTAAACCCAATTGAAAATCGGTGGGCCATTTGTAAGGCTAGGTTACATAAAGTGGACTGTACAACGAAGACAAAATTGATAGAAGTAGTGATTCAGGTGTGGTTTCGGGACGAGAAAATAAAGGAAATCTGTCAAAAATTAACAGATTCCATGCCTAAAAGAGTTTAGGCTGTCATCGCAGTCGAAGGAGGGCATAACTCTTATTAAATTACTAGTAATTTATAATTTTATACCATCTCATCGTGATTATATGGCAAATAAACGATTTTCTTAGTTATATTGTGTTTGATTCCATTAATTTGCACAATATTGTATATGCTCTATGCCTTACAATAGGTAACTATTAACGACACTTAATAAAAGGTCTTTTACGTGATACTGCTTCGCTGTAACCAGTCAAATTCTTTTTATGTTTTCTTGATGTTCCTTCTTTCCAGCATCGAATTCCATATGTACGGTTATTCTCAGTGGAATAATTTTAACTATTTGCATTTGTAACCGTTCTCTGACTGCGATGCTCATTCAGCATCTTTGGTCGCCTATGTCTTGACACAATTTCAACCGTTCAGGTTGTTTTCAATATTGTTTTTCACTCAGTAGAACATACTTTTTCAATAAATTTGGCTATTTGGCTAAATGTTTTTTTTTCTTTGTCTAGTACTGGTAACTCGCGCATGTTACCAGACATGTCTACTTTTACAATTCATCTTTTTAAAAGCATCGAATGTTTTTTTTTCACAAGAACGTTATAAAAATGAAGTGTATGAAAACTTTTGTGATATCCGATGTTATATTTAGCAAATTCTTTTTTAGTTGAAAATAATAAGTTTTCATATTGTTATTAGAGTTTTTTAATGTTGTTAAATGGAAGTAAATACGCTTTGTCATAACCACATGTTCACACTTGGTGGTACGGGGATTCACGGAGTATATGAACACTTTTATGACTGGCTGTATATATATATATATATCTAACAAATCATGTATTTAATATACAAAAAGAAAACAAATACACGTTCTGCGCAATCCAGTGGTCTCAAGAAACACTACTAAATTAGAGAAAAGACTTTGGTTATGATTACTGATGGAAGTATAGAATAAAAAAATTGTTTTTAAATTTATTAATAATAAAACAATATGAGAGATGTAATGATATCTAGTTGGTCTTTTTTATTTACACAAAATATTGCTTATACCATGGAAACGAGTCTTATAAGAAATGTTATTGTGAGATTCACGTCAACAAGACAAAGCGCAATTGGGCAATATACTTTGATAAAAAGGAGGTCGATCAACATTGCAGAACCTAGATTATTGGAGTATGAAGTCTATCTTCAATTTTTTGGAAAAAAGAACTGTAAATTTGTCTTCATTTTAGCAATTAGCTGAAGCTACAGTTCGTCGTACAAGTGGTTCATTTCCTATATTAATTTTCTCTTTTAAAAGAAGAGAGAAAAATTGATATCTAGTAAACCTTGACCGGTTCCTTGTTTAAACAAAGTATCATAAAAATCATGGCAACGTGTCTTATTAGAAATGTTATTGTGGGTGTTCACGTCACCAAGACGCAATTGGGCAATATAATTTGATAAAAAGGAGGTCGATCAATATTGCAAAACCTAGATTATTGGAATATGAAGTCTATCGTCAATTTTTCTGAAAAAAGAACTGTAAATTTATCTGTATTTTAGAAATTAGCTGAAGCTATAGTTCGTCGTACAAGTGGTTCATTTCCTATATTAATTTTCTCTTTTAAAAGAAGAGAGAAGAATTGATATCTAGTAAACCTTGACCGGTTCCTTGTTTAAACAAAGTATCATAAAAATCATGGCAACGTGTCTTATTAGAAATGTTATTGTGGGTGTTCACGTCACCAAGACGCAATTGGGCAATATAATTTGATAAAAAGGAGGTCGATCAATATTGCAAAACCTAGATTATTGGAATATGAAGTCTATCGTCAATTTTTCTGAAAAAAGAACTGTAAATTTATCTGTATTTTAGAAATTAGCTGAAGCTATAGTTCGTCGTACACGTGGTTCATTTCCTATATTAATTTTCTCTTTTAAAAGAAGAGAGAAGAATTGATATCTAGTAAACCTTGACCGGTTCCTTGTTTAAACAAAGTATCATAAAAATCATGGCAACGTGTCTTATTAGAAATGTTATTGTGGGTGTTCACGTCACCAAGACGCAATTGGGCAATATAATTTGATAAAAAGGAGGTCGATCAATATTGCAAAACCTCGATTATTGGAATATGAAGTCTATCGTCAATTTTTCTGAAAAAAGAACTGTAAATTTATCTGTATTTTAGAAATTAGCTGAAGCTATAGTTCGTCGTACACGTGGTTCATTTCCTATATTAATTTTCTCTTTTAAAAGAAGAGAGAAGAATTGATATCTAGTAAACCTTGACCGGTTCCTTGTTTAAACAAAGTATCATAAAAATCATGGCAACGTGTCTTATTAGAAATGTTATTGTGGGTGTTCACGTCACCAAGACGCAATTGGGCAATATAATTTGATAAAAAGGAGGTCGATCAATATTGCAGAACCTAGATTATTGGAATATGAAGTCTATCGTCAATTTTTCTGAAAAAAGAACTGTAAATTTATCTGTATTTTAGAAATTAGCTGAAGCTATAGTTCGTCGTACACGTGGTTCATTTCCTATATTAATTTTCTCTTTTAAAAGAAGAGAGAAGAATTGATATCTAGTAAACCTTGACCGGTTCCTTGTTTAAACAAAGTATCATAAAAATCATGGCAACGTGTCTTATTAGAAATGTTATTGTGGGTGTTCACGTCACCAAGACGCAATTGGGCAATATAATTTGATAAAAAGGAGGTCGATCAATATTGCAAAACCTAGATTATTGGAATATGAAGTCTATCGTCAATTTTTCTGAAAAAAGAACTGTAAATTTATCTGTATTTTAGAAATTAGCTGAAGCTATAGTTCGTCGTACACGTGGTTCATTTCCTATATTAATTTTCTCTTTTAAAAGAAGAGAGAAGAATTGATATCTAGTAAACCTTGACCGGTTCCTTGTTTAAACAAAGTATCATAAAAATCATGGCAACGTGTCTTATTAGAAATGTTATTGTGGGTGTTCACGTCACCAAGACGCAATTGGGCAATATAATTTGATAAAAAGGAGGTCGATCAATATTGCAAAACCTAGATTATTGGAATATGAAGTCTATCGTCAATTTTTCTGAAAAAAGAACTGTAAATTTATCTGTATTTTAGAAATTAGCTGAAGCTATAGTTCGTCGTACACGTGGTTCATTTCCTATATTAATTTTCTCTTTTAAAAGAAGAGAGAAGAATTGATATCTAGTAAACCTTGACCGGTTCCTTGTTTAAACAAAGTATCATAAAAATCATGGCAACGTGTCTTATTAGAAATGTTATTGTGGGTGTTCACGTCACCAAGACGCAATTGGGCAATATAATTTGATAAAAAGGAGGTCGATCAATATTGCAAAACCTAGATTATTGGAATATGAAGTCTATCGTCAATTTTTCTGAAAAAAGAACTGTAAATTTATCTGTATTTTAGAAATTAGCTGAAGCTATAGTTCGTCGTACACGTGGTTCATTTCCTATATTAATTTTCTCTTTTAAAAGAAGAGAGAAGAATTGATATCTAGTAAACCTTGACCGGTTCCTTGTTTAAACAAAGTATCATAAAAATCATGGCAACGTGTCTTATTAGAAATGTTATTGTGGGTGTTCACGTCACCAAGACGCAATTGGGCAATATAATTTGATAAAAAGGAGGTCGATCAATATTGCAAAACCTAGATTATTGGAATATGAAGTCTATCGTCAATTTTTCTGAAAAAAGAACTGTAAATTTATCTGTATTTTAGAAATTAGCTGAAGCTATAGTTCGTCGTACACGTGGTTCATTTCCTATATTAATTTTCTCTTTTAAAAGAAGAGAGAAGAATTGATATCTAGTAAACCTTGACCGGTTCCTTGTTTAAACAAAGTATCATAAAAATCATGGCAACGTGTCTTATTAGAAATGTTATTGTGGGTGTTCACGTCACCAAGACGCAATTGGGCAATATAATTTGATAAAAAGGAGGTCGATCAATATTGCAAAACCTAGATTATTGGAATATGAAGTCTATCGTCAATTTTTCTGAAAAAAGAACTGTAAATTTATCTGTATTTTAGAAATTAGCTGAAGCTATAGTTCGTCGTACACGTGGTTCATTTCCTATATTAATTTTCTCTTTTAAAAGAAGAGAGAAGAATTGATATCTAGTAAACCTTGACCGGTTCCTTGTTTAAACAAAGTATCATAAAAATCATGGCAACGTGTCTTATTAGAAATGTTATTGTGGGTGTTCACGTCACCAAGACGCAATTGGGCAATATAATTTGATAAAAAGGAGGTCGATCAATATTGCAGAACCTAGATTATTGGAATATGAAGTCTATCGTCAATTTTTCTGAAAAAAGAACTGTAAATTTATCTGTATTTTAGAAATTAGCTGAAGCTATAGTTCGTCGTACACGTGGTTCATTTCCTATATTAATTTTCTCTTTTAAAGGAAGAGAGAAGAATTGATATCTAGTAAACCTTGACCGGTTCCTTGTTTAAACAAAGTATCATAAAAATCATGGCAACGTGTCTTATTAGAAATGTTATTGTGGGTGTTCACGTCACCAAGACGCAATTGGGCAATATAATTTGATAAAAAGGAGGTCGATCAATATTGCAAAACCTAGATTATTGGAATATGAAGTCTATCGTCAATTTTTCTGAAAAAAGAACTGTAAATTTATCTGTATTTTAGAAATTAGCTGAAGCTATAGTTCGTCGTACACGTGGTTCATTTCCTATATTAATTTTCTCTTTTAAAAGAAGAGAGAAGAATTGATATCTAGTAAACCTTGATCGGTTCCTTGTTTAAACAAAGTATCATAAAAATCATGGCAACGGGTCTTATTAGAAATGTTATTGTGGGTGTTCACGTCACCAAGACGCAATTGGGCAATATAACTTGATAAAAAGGAGGTCGATCAATATTGCAGAACCTAGATTATTGGAATATGAAGTCTATCCTCAATTTTTTGGAAAAAAGAACTGTAAATTTATCTGTATTTTAGAAATTAGCTGAAGCTATAGTTCGTCGTACACGTGGTTCATTTCCTATATTAATTTTCTCTTTTAAAAGAAGAGAGAAGAATTGATATCTAGTAAACCTTGACCGATTCCTTGTTTAAAAAAAGTATCATAAAAATCATGGCAACGTGTCTTATTAGAAATGTTATTGTGGGTGTTCACGTCACCAAGACGCAATTGGGCAATATAATTTGATAAAAAGGAGGTCGATCAACATTGCAGAACCTTGATTATTGGAATATGAAGTCTATTCTCAATTTTTTGGAAAAAAGAACTGTAAATTTATCTATATTTTAGTAATTAGCTGAAGCTATAGTTCGTCGTACACGTGGTTCATTTCCTATATTAATTTTTTCTTTTAAAAGAAGAGAGAAAAATTGATATCTAGTCATCCTTGACTAGTTCCTTGTTCAAATAAAGTATTGCTTATATCATGGCAACCTGTCTTATTAGAAATGTTATTGTAGGAGTTCACGTCAACAAGTCAAAGCGCAATTGGGCAATATAATTTGATAAAAATACCGATCGAAATTTCGGAAATCAGAAAATTGGTGTATTGAGCCTACCGTCAATTTTTCTGAAAAAAAGGCTAAAGCCACTGTGTCCTCATTCTCGTGGTTTATTTCCTAAATTAATTTGACCGTTTAGAAGAACGACGGAACGGCTTAAAATATAAACAATTGATGAGCATAGTCGTTCATATAGAACAAAATCCTAATTTACAAGCAGATTTTAAAATCTCTTTGACTTTATTTAATATTGAAAAATATAGACAATCCAAAATAATGCAAGCTCACTATGATACACATGTAATAAGGATATCAATCGGCAACTTGTATTATTAATTAGCTTTATTTGAAGGAATTAATAGGTGAGTACATTTAGGAAAGATATACTTAATAGTCTTGATCGTAATTGTTCCTCATATGCGATTTGGAATATTGGATTGCATGCTTTAAAAGATTAAAGAAAGACCTAGAAGATTGATATTGAAAGTTGTCCGAAACAATTTTGTTTCTGCAAGACAATAACTTTCCACGCAAATTGCTCGTCATCATGGAACTAACTCGTGAGTCAGACTTTCAACTGCTTTATTTATCTGATCTATCTCGTGATTATCATCTCTTCCCCTCAACTGAAAACAGGCCTTAAAGGTCGTACGTTTTCCCCCAGCGAAGCAGTAACAGCAGCTGTAATCACTTGACTTGCAAAATAAGATAAAATTATAACATTTTTTTTCCTGAAAGAGCTAGACGTGTTGCAGGTTGCATTGGCAGACAACGTTGTCTAATCTTATTTCTACATTTGCTAGATACATTAACTGGAATTTATATTCAGTTGCTCTATAATAGATAACAAAAAAAGTGAAGTGTTCTTTTTAAAATGGTTTTAATGCAAATATTACGAAAAATAGCTTACTCCAAATATGGTTGCTTCCTAACAGTATCCTGAATAGTGTCCAAACCATTGAAGTAAATTGAGCTTATTTCAAACATTAGCAAATAAAAAATGGAAACGATTTTAGCTCTAGATCTAATTAAACAGAATCAATTTTTCGAAATCGCAGATGGCACTGTTTATCTATTGCTTTTGTTTTATTTATTAATCTTTCACAATTACCTCACTAACATAGGCGTATCTATATGTACAAGTTTCGCTACAATTAAGAGTATTCTAACAAATAACAGTCGAAAAATTCAAGGTAAAAGCCTTGGATTGAAGCGTCCCATATGTAATATCAAACCTGTGGGATTGTGCCTGACGTAGAACAAGAAGGGCCTGTCAAATCTTAATCTCGGGGCATCGGGAATTCTGGCTTGCCTGGGTCTTAAGGGAAGTGGCAGCGCTAACAAGTTAGGGTCATGCAGCGGATCGTGGAATGCTCTCTGATAATCCCTAGGTTCATCGCCAACTATAGCAAAATCGCTGAAAGGACTATCCGAAATGTAATGTCCCAATTTCTTAGTTCTCCTGTACGGTCTCCTAGATGTCGCTGGATATATTTCCGAATGATGCTGTTCTGTATTGATGGGATTTTCACCACATGTCGCGAAATTGTTCAATTGTAAAATGTCGGAAAGATGAAGCTCGTGAGCAACGCCGTTCAGTCCACGTAAGTCGGCTTTATCGTACGTGAACAGGTCCTTTAAACCCATCCTCTTTAAAGCCACAGTCGCGTTGATTACAGATTTATGAGAGAACCTCGGTATTTGCAATTCTAAGCCCGGACGAGGTATTAAAGTTCGCAACAGTCTCGTCCATGCTGCTTTCTTAAAAGCGGTCTCTGATAATTGCTTTTCTAGGCGTGCTAATCCATCTCCAGGCGCTGCTATTCCTTGCTGGCCCGGTATTATTAGTATGGTACTAATGATTTGTTCTTGGGTCCCTATAGCTGCGGCTGTAGCGTCTAGTGTTGAATCATATCCTGCTAGGAAACCTGTGCGAAATACTACTGCTGGAACGGGCACCAGTCTCCTTTGACGAATGGATGGTAGCACCACAAAATGTAATTCACCGTCCCTGCCATCAGTGTAGCCACTCGAACAGTCAGTCTAAAACCAAAAAAAAAAAAACAATGAATAAATAGGAATATAAGAGAAGATGCAGATAGAAATGAGACAGTAACGAGGAAGAAAAGAACTGGCTAAAATAATTTTATATCAAAAAAGAATGAAAAAAGTGGTAGTTAACAGACAAATAATTTATTTTATGCAATTGCGTAAAGCTTTTGCTGTGCTGTGTTATTTTTTGATCCGAAATAATCCGAAAAATGGACTATTTCCAAAAATTAATATCCAAAACTCATTCTAAATTCTAAAATTTGGAGGAATTCTAAAAGAAAAACAGCATACTAAATTTTGCATTGTAACACTTCCAATTACATATTGTAATAACTAGAATTCATCAAATGATTTCGACTTAGTTGGATATCTACCATATCCTCTGGATTTCACTCCAAAAATTAGAAAAATTTTTGCGAAGACAGAAATATTCAAGCGATAAAGATGTTATATATCATGTGCTGCAAAGGTCAAACAAACTTCTCTCCAGATATATGTTAAAATTACAAAATATTATTGAAATAAGTAGACTACATTTAAAGAAAGTTGTGTAGGTGATTCTGCGGTAATAATTGATAGCACCATAACGACGGGTTATAGGACTTCGAGACCTCTTTACGTGAAGCTACTCTTGTTACTATATCCAAAAATACGATTCTTTTAAATTCCTCTTATTGGAAAATATTGGGCTGTCGAAATAGTCATGTGTCAGTGTTTTTCATAGGTCGTTTATCAATATAAAAAGAAGATCAATCAATTACATGTTTCCTTATAACTTTTTGCTATCTTTCGGCGAGCATCATAATTACTCGTTCATAGAAAGAACTACCTTTATCAACAGAAAACTTAACCAGGTGCTGATTCATAGCTTCATCTGAATCGAACGTCACAACACACACGAAGTTTTTAAGAGAACAAAGCAAGTCTGAAGGTACAAGAACCGGCGACTATGGTGGGTGTGACAGCACATTCCGTCTAAGGTTCAATAGCTTTTGATAGGCGGTCAAACTTGTCCGTGGTCTCGCATTGTAGTGATGAAATACCACTCCTTTACGATTAAAGAGCTTTGAACGTTCATGGATGTTTGATACGTTCAAACTGTTGAATTTCTGAGTACAAATTTGAATTTATTGTTTCGTTTCTTGGAAAGAGTTCGAAAAATATGACATCTTTAAAATCCCACCACATTGAGAGTTTCTCACCACCAGGTGCCAGACACCTAAATATCGAGTTTGTTGGCATACCCCAGCTCCCAGCTTTTGCATGTGGTCGTGAACGCTTGAATTATGAATGTTTATAACGTTTTTTACAATCTTTCAAGTCAAGTTTTGTCAACATTCTTATTCGGCCTCTACGGCCGAGGAGCGTCGTTAATATATCGTAATTGTAGAGCACTATCATCGCAACTTTACACACACTTTCTAATATGGAAGTATGAGTGCCAAATTTGATTAAAATTTACAGTTCCACCTTCATTTTTTTATAAAATATTCAATTAAATCGCTCAATTTTTTTCCAGTGAAATTAAAATTGTTTGTCGTCATATGGCATAGCACAAGGAAAGAGATGGATGTTTGTAGCACTTGCAAAAATGAACTAGCACCTTCTGTTGCAAAAATGTTATGACTTCTGAAAATACAATATCGAGAAGGTCAATGAAATATTACCAATAGTATTCAGAACAATTCGATACTTATGCTATGATATCAAAAACATGGTAAAACCAGGATACCAGGCATCCTTAACAAGAATGGTACATTCTTACAACATATAGCACTAGATGCTGATGTAGAATCTTCTATATTAAATATCTTAGATAACAGCTTAATCCTCCAGATTAAACTGATACCCGAAATATTTAGTGTAGAAAATTCCACATCATCGTTTACCATCTGTTGCAAGAATGTGTCATTACTTTCCCGACAATCCTAAAGGGAATATAAGGATTAACCATCGTGGGTCAATTTCTTAAGTCAAATTTTAAAAACTTATTTATTATTAAAATATAAAGAGTGTTTCAAATTGTGCGGTTTTTTTATGAATAAATAAAATATAGATGGCGCACTGAATTTGTCTGGATATGTGGGCATTTAAAAATGTATGATGTATGTGTTTTTTTTTTATGGCTTCGTACACGGTACAACAACGCGTTCAAATTGTTGAATTATTTTATGAAAATCAGCGTTCTGTGAAAAGAGTTTTTTAGAAAATTACGTGAATCTTATGGTTAACATAATCGTCCATCTGAAAGCACTATTGGTCGAATTATTAAGAAACTTCAAGAGACCGGTTCCGTGGAAGATCAAAAAAGTGAAAAATATAGTTGTAGTGGTCGTTCACAAGAAAATATTGGTTTGGTTCGAGAGAGTGTTGCTGGAAATCCTGAAATATCCATTAGGCGACGTTCACAATAGCTTGGACTTAGTGGATCAACAACATGGCGTATTTTACACAAGGATTTAGCTATGAAGGCATATAAGGTTCAAATAACACAGGAACTGAAGCCATTAGATCATTTAAAACGTCGTTCATTTGTCAATTTAATCAATGAACAACCAGCTGTTTTTTCTCAAAAAATAACATTTTCCGATGAGGCACATTTTGAACTTGGCGGCTATGTTAATAAACAAAATTACCGTACCTGAGGTGAGGAAAATTCACGAATTATTCATGAGAAACCTATGCATCCTAAACGAGTTACTGTTTGGTGTGCATTATAGTCAGGTGATGTAATTGGACTTTACTTCTTTGAAAATGCTGTTTGTGGAACTGTAACTGTCAATGACGATTGATATCGTCGGATGATAACCGAATTTTTGTGGCCTAAATTAATGAATATTGATCTACAGGATATGTGGTTTCAACAAGATGGTGCTACACCTCACTTTGCACACGAATTAATGGATTTATTGAGAAAAATTTCCTGGACGTGTAATTTCAAGAAACGGTGATGTTAATTGGCCACCAAGATCATGTGATTTTACACCGTTAGACTATTTTCTTTGGGGTTATGTGAAAAATCAGGTCTATAAAAACAATCCGTAATCAATTCCTGCTTTGAAAGATGAAATTATTCATGTCATTGGTGAGATAGAGCCTCAAGTGTGTCAAAATGTCATTGAAAATTTTAACAGAAGATTGGACGTCTGTGGAGCTGCAAGAGGAGGCTGTTTGGCAGATATTATTTTTCGCATATAAATGTCATAACTGATACTTCAATTACCAATAAAAAGTTTTTGAAAGTGAACGCAAATTGTGTGTTTTATTTATTCTTTAAAAAAACCACGAAATTTGAAACACACTTTAGTTTTCCTACCTGAAAAATACTGGCGCTGATTCCAGCCAAAGGCGGTCTCATCGTAACAGTATTATCCTTTAAATATTCAGATATTTTTCCGGAAGTATATTTTTTAACTATGAGATTCGTCCTCCTCCTTACCACATCTCCCACTTCCCTAAAGTTAATTTCTTCCACGTGCCCGTCATAGAATTGTCTAGCTCGTTCTTTATAGAAACTCAACAACTTTCCTCTACTTCTGTCGCTGTAAAGTTCTCTGGCCATAACGGAAACAGCTACACCCGCCGATTTAGACACGTCTATGGATTCCGACACGTTTTTGAATATTAAGTGAGGATTGAAGGTGACCATGTCGTCTAGTTTGAGTATTTCGTTCATTTCTCCAGAAGTAGCGCCACGTGCTCCCAAGAAGACCATGGCCAAGAGAGAAGTCGCCGCGAATGGCGATACGAAAACGCTTCTGGCCGAGCTTATGCCGTTATTGACAGCATTCCAAAACCCGAATGATAATTCATTGCACAATTCCACAAATTGGTAGATGTCAGTGTCCAATTTAGACGTAGTTGCTTCCAAACCAAAACCAGGTAAAATTTGCTGTGATAGCTTAACGGGAGTGATTGTTGGTATTGATGGGATAATAGGTTTCGTTTCTGGTGTTGGATTAACGCTAGTGTGAGGGAGGATTGTGGAAACGAGTGTCCAAGAAGTATTTTTCTGTTCTTCTGTATTTTTATTTTCGAGTATTGGTTGTGAAATATCTACATCGGACGGTAAAGAAGGTGAAGGTGTATCGACTACTTCTTTCATTGGTTGGTTTGGTTTTGAGGGTTTCATATCAGAAGAAGGTACCTTGAAAAGTTCACTGTTTTGTAATAAACTAACAGGTTTAACAGATATTGTGTCTACTGTATCATCAACTTTAATTTTTTTAACTGGTTGTAATTCACTAGTTATAGGTGTGCTTGTTGAAGTGGAAGGTGCTTCGTTATTTACTGTCGCATTTAATAGATCTGATTTTTCATTTTGTTTTGATTTATATTCATCTATAGTTTGTATTTTTTGTGTTTTTTCTGTAATATCAACTACTTGCTCTGTAGATGATAATATTGGAGTTTCCGTAATATTTTCTGAGGATTGCGTTTTGATTTTTTGACCAAAAATCAGTGGTATAGTTTCATATTTAATTATATCTTCTTCATCTTCTTTGATGGTCGATGAATATATTACTTCTGTAACGTTTCGTTCGACATCTATGGATATCGTTGTAGATTCTATTATTTCAGCATTATCATTTTGAGGTAAGTTAACATCGGAATTACTAGTAATATTATTCTCTAGTTCTGGGGCAATATCTTCATTTTTAGAGACAATTACTTCACCAACATTCACATCATCGTTTTTCACATCGGAAACTTTTAAGTCACTGTTATTATTATCAATTTCAGTGATTATATTTTGCGAGCTTTCAGCGGTGATGTTTTCTTCTGATGTTTCATTTTTACGTACTTCCTCCTCGTTCCTAATCATACTAATGGTATTGTAAGGGGCTTCGGTTGTTATTTCCATTTCGGGTAATTTAGAGAGTAAATTTGGGTCGTCTACAATTTTTTCCGCAATAGTCACATCATCGATGGTATCTTTTGAATTTTCCGCAAATATTTGAGACAATACCGAACTCATAGCTTCAGACAATTTCAGATTTTCATCAGATTCGGTGCTGCTAGCATCTGTAGTTTCTTCTGACGCATCTTGTTCACTTTCTTGGACAGGATTATCCATTAATGTTGACCCAGCTGTAGCAGCCTCTTCTTGAATATTCAGCATCGGTTTTGCGTTCATATTTGAAAGAACTCCTTCGACTTTCTTATTCGCGTTTAAATTCATTATTTGCTCTTCGACATCAGCATCGTTAATGGTTTGCGAAATTAATTGCTGAATACTGGACATTAAGTTACTTGGGGTGGTGTAAATTTGGGTGGTTTGATCGGCTTCTAAATTTTCAGCTTCATTTTCTACTTCCGTGTCATCCATAATTGTTTCAGCATCCACAGGTGCGGTAACACCGGCTAATTCAGTATTTATTTCGTAAATATTCGTGGAGGATAATAGCAGCTGATTTAAGCTTTCGGTAACTGCTTTGTTGTAAAATGTTTCCTCCGCATCAGTTGTAACATCTAACATTTCTGGTGGAACTGTTGCATCTTCCTCCTTAAATTTATCAATGCTTAGTGTAGATAATTCCTCTTGTTCAGCTTTTTTCGTACTTGGAATTGTTGTAAGAACAGGAATTTCAGTAAATGATGAAATAGCGCTTATAGTGGTAATTAATTTCTCAGTCAAAGGAACTATCTTAACGGTGTTGGGTTTTTCAGTGGTCACTATTAATTTCGAAATGGTGGTAATTTCTTCTGGTATAGAAGTTGTCATAGGGGTGGTAGTCGAGGGTAGAATCGTTGAAGATAATATATTGGCAATGGTTTTCTCAGTCAAATAAATAATTTTTATCGTACTAGGTTTATCTGTTTTTCGAACTGGATTTGGAGTTGTAACTATTGGTTCTTCTAGGGTCGTAAGAGGTAGTTTAGAAATCGTTTCCACAGAAACTTCTTCTATTGATGAAGATTCCGATGATATTGGCATTTCATTGGAATCACTTTGAAGATTGTCTTTTTCGGTGCTGGGATTTTCTTGGATAATTAATAATATTGGCGTGGTACTCTTCAAGTTACTAGATAGGGAACTGGTAGCAGAAGTCTGTATTATCTCCGAACTGGTTTCTGAGGAAGTGTCCTTGTTTGCAAGTTCTGGATTTAGATTTTCCTTTTGGTTTACCTCTTCACTTACACTTCCTATTACTCCGTCAGCTTGTTGGCCTATATTTTCAATTTGCAAATATTGGATTGATTCGTCAGCAGGAGCTTCTTCAATTTCTTGTGACTTCTGTGTTGTAGTTTCAATAGCTTGTAACGCATCGACGTCAGAAGTATTTGTATTTATTAACTCAGTTTTTATCGTTGTCATTTCTAAAATATTTGGGGGCAACGTAATTTGTTCTTCCTTAGTCGTGGTGGTTTCAATCATTGCAGCGTCATTAATAGGTATCGGTTCTTTGTATTCTGAATATATTGGCCTTAAGGGATCCGCCAGCGGTGCATATGGTTGAATATTGATTAGTTCCATAGGCGTCGTAAGCAATTCGATTCTTTCCGTTTCGGTTTGTTCTGATATTGGTTGCATCGTCATAAAGGCGACAGTTGACCTACTTGGTGCTGCAGTTGTAGTATCAGGTGTTGTTGTGGAACTGCGTGTAGTTATAGATGTTGGGCTACTCAGCATTGGAGAAGCTGGAATATCTGATGTAGTACTTACTGTGGATGTAGTAATTGGACTAGTTAACTTAACAGAAGTTGGCATGGGCGTTGAAATTGATATCTTTTCTAGAATATCAGTAGCTTCTTCTTCAATAGGCAAAATACTAATAATTGGAGAAGCTGTGTCGTTGGGTAAAATATTGGTGTCATATTTTGTGTCTGAAATTATTGTGACAGTAATGATTGATGTATCTTTATCAATTGAGGCTTCCGTTTCCTTTAAGATTTCTTGTTCTGTTGGCTTTATATCGACAATTGTGTGCGTAGAAGGTTTAACGTTACCAACGTATTGCTCAGTCGAAAGTTTCTCATATATAGTTGTTGTGGAGCTCGTTGTAGGCCTAGCCGTTGTCGTTGTTGTAGGTTTAGCAGTGGTGGTAGTAGTAGTAGTCGTTGTAGGTTTAGCAGTTGTAGTAGTAGTAGTCGTTGTAGGTTTAACAGTTGTAGTAGTAGTAGTAGTCGTTGTAGGTTTAACAGTTGTAGTAGTAGTAGTAGTAGTCGTTGTAGGTTTAGCAGTTGTAGTGGTAGTAGTTGTTGTAGGCTCAGCAGTTGTGGTGGTAGTAGTCGTTGTAGGTTTAGCAGTTGTTGTAGTAGTCGTCGTTGTAGGTTTAGCAGTTGTAGTAGTCGTCGTTGTAGGTATGGTTGTTGTGGTTGTAGTAATCGTTGTTGTAGGTTTGGCAGTTGTAGTAGTCACAGTTGTGGTTTTTAACGTTGTCTTCTCCGTAGATGGCGTCGTAAAAAGCAGTTGTTGTTCACCAAGCGTCTCCACCATTATAGTATCAGCAGTCACTGTATTGGGCGTCTTATCCGGCCCGACATTATCACCGTTATTACTGAAGATGGCTGGCAAAATCATGCTCCAAGTCGATGTAACATCAGGTGTGTCCAACAGGGGTTTCAAATCCGAAGTATTTTTATGAGAAAGTATTTGTTGTTTAAGAACGCTTTGAACATTGCTCACGACATCGTTTACTTTGTTCTCCGGAAGGTACGTTCCCGAATTGTAATTAATATCTTCACCATCACCATTAGCTATAATGCTCTGAATCTCTTCCAAGGTCATAAGGCGTTTTACCAGCTCGCCATTGTCGTCGAATGTAAAGAACTCGTATCTATCGGGATTGAGTAAATTAATGGGGCTGGCGACGTGCGCACCTGGATGTTTTCCTACTGGTTTTCCAACAGCGTCTATGATTTGAGTGCCATTAGCTGTGTCCATTATGACAGAAACGGACGTGACAACACTGGAACAAGAAAAAGTTATTATAATATATAATATTTACGATATATTTAAATATTTTTGTAGGTCTACAAATCGTCGGTCTAACTCATTTGGACATAGATTTAATGTTTGTTCCTACATGAAAATAGATGATCTCTTTGTGATTAAATGTACATTGTTTTAAAGCGAACGTTTAATTAGAAACAACGTTCCAACTAAATTGAAATTTCAGTTTGTTTCAACGGCTTATTAACATAGAGAGCAGAAATATGTTCGACGCACTATAGGTATGCGCTTGATAGTTGGCCAATAAAATAAATACTCGTAGTTATATGAAATTTATGAAACGTGAAAAACCCTTAATCAGCGTTTTCAGTGTTATCACAAACAGGATAAGATCGGTTAAATATTTGAAACATCAGATATGTTTCTACAGTTGTTTCAGCAAATTGAGTTTGCCGTGAGCAGAAAATGTTCCTATATGAAGAGAACAACCGTTTGACATCTAATAATGTAATATATTTGCATATATTATATATATTTGAATAATTAAAATAATGTTTGTTAATACTTAACGCTTCTATGCACTCCCTATTACTACTAATTTGTTTTAATGCATCTTACTTTAGTACACTATCTACAGGACTTTGCAATTTATCAATTGCTTCAACTACTCCTATATAAAGGGTTTTCCAATAAGGACTTGACAACTTTTTTTTGAAAATAAAATGCAGACCATTTGAGATATTTCAAACACTTTATTATCGGGTTAAAGTACAATCAAAACATTTATGAATGGAACTCGACTTCGTTCATATGGCCACCGCGGGCACGTTTCCAGCGGTCGATTCGTTGGACACAATTTTCGATGACTCGGCCACACAATTCGGCCGAAACGACTGCTATTCGCGTTCAATGTTGGCTCTGAGCTCTTCCAACGTTGTCGGCTTGTTGGCATAGACCAACGACTTGACGTAGCTCCAAAGAAAAAAGTCTAGAGGCGTTAAATCGCACGAACGAGGCGGCCAATCGACTGGTCCATTTCTTGAGATAACACGCTCATCAAACTTACTCTTCAATAAATCGATTGTAACGTGTGCTGTGTGGCTGTGGCACCGTCCTGCTGAAACCACATGTTGTCCAAATCCATATCTTTCAATTCGGGCCAAAAATAATCGGTAATCATGGCGCGATAACGATTACCATTCACATTAACGTGACGATCATTATCGTCGACGAAAAAATATGGCCCTATGATGCCGCTGGCATGCAAACCGCACCAAACAGTTATTTTTTGTGGATGAAGTGGTGTTTCATGAAGCACATGTGGATTTTCACCCGACCAATAACGCATATTTTGCTTATTGATGAACCCATTGAGCCAAAAATGAGCTTCGTCACTGAAAATGATTTTGCGATGAAATTAATCATCTTGGCGCATCTTTTCCAGAGCCCAATCGGAGAACGTACGTCGCTTCAAATGGTCCATCGGCTTCAATTCTCGAGTCAGCTTGATCTTGTATGGGTGTAAACCAAGATCCTTACGCAAAATTCGCCATAAAGTGGTCTGGGCGATGCCCAACTCTTGAGAACGCCATGGAATTGACTGATTTGGATCATTTGCTACGGACGTTTCAACGGCAGCGATATTTTCGACACTTCGACCAACCCGTTGTCTCACTGGCACGGCAACATCACACAACGAATATGTAGACTCAAACTTTTGTACTAAACTTGTTACTGCCTGTCTACTAGGCCGAGAATTACGACCGAAAGTCGGAGTTAACGCTCTTAAAGTAGCGGTCACCGACTTCGAATTTCTGTAGTAAATTTTTATAATTTGCAGACGTTGTTCGTTCGTGTACTTTACCATGATGAAAATGTTAAGTTTACTGAATAAATTGACAGTGACTGTTCGATGATTAGTGAAAGGGTGCGTTCACAAATTGAATTAAAAGTTGTCAAGTCCCTATTGGGAAACCCTTTAATTGTTATAAATTATTTGTAAATCTGCCTCAACTTAGCATCTTGGAATTTCTTTTGACTAAGGAAAGTCAAAAGAAATTGTAGAAGAAACCGCTACTGACGAAGAAGGCAGTTGCTTCTTTAGGATCAAATTGTAAAACTACTGAATTAATATTTTGGGAATGCAGAAAATAATATAACGCTGCTTTTAACCATATTCTCCAGAGTGGCTGGGAATGTCAGGACATTGCCTGTGGAATTCTTGAACGCGTTTCGGGGATTTAAGGAACACTGCTTTTGTGTGAGCTATTAAATCATCTACCTCTGGATAACAGCGTCGAATCGTTTCTACCACAAGATGTTAAGCATGGATTTTTACACGTAATGTGAAAGAAATTACTTCAGTCGTCTTTAAGAGACCAGCCTACAGAAAGCATCAGTTGTAAACATTAAGAGTTTGTCTCTCGAAAGTTCAAATTTTCTCAATGTGCTTAACAAAACTTCTAAAAGCTAGTAGGTTTGACGATAACGTGGTTCCATTTTACGAACTATGACAGTAACAATGGATTTTTTAACAATCTCGTCGTTTAGTCCACATATAACCAGGTTTTTTATTTTTCAATTTCGATTTAATTCTATTTTTAATACGTTCGCGAGCAGATGGCTTCAAAATTTCGTAACTTTTTTGAACTAAGAAATTTACAGTTCGCGTATATATTCCAAAATTAGTTAAATGATTCATTACCTAATAAAAAAAATGGTAAATTGCACACTGTCAGTGTTGAACATAAATCGAATAGAAATTACTCATTCGATCGTACACAGTTCTTTTTTTTGCTGGCGACTACCTACGGTCAATCGCAAGCTAAGCATTTTACTTTTATCAAATAGATTAAAATTATTTACTGTCTCAAATAGCGCGTGCTTTCGACCTAAGTCACCATGATATAATTCTATACAACATACAAAATTCCGTAATACACATGAACACCTCTGAACGAAGACGCACAAGGCATTATATACATACATATCAGCAGTAAAACCTGTTACCTACATTCTTGGCGTACGTATAATGAAGCGCCCAACGAATTTCCGTATTCTAGAGATTAGTCGTAAGTTCTATGTATCGATTTATCGGGATGTTATATAGTAAGTCCGTTCGGTTTTGTACCATCGCAATTGCACAATGGTATCTAATCTTCAAGATAAATTTTGATGTCTTCCAAAGATTCGACATTTTTTTCATTAAGGGAATTTTGTAGAAAGCGAAACAAATGATAATCGGACGGTGCAATATCTGGACTACATGGAGGGCGAGGCACAATATGACTTGAAAACTCTATCAAACTTCTGTACAGTAGTAACAAATGTGTAGGTTCTTGCGTTGTCATGATGAAAATATTCGTCGTCTACTCACTAACCTTTTTCAGCAAAGACCTTGCTTCAAATTGTTAAGTTATTCACAGTAATTAATTGACTGCTTATTCGGTAGCAGTTCGTAGTGGACTATGACTTTGAAATCTCACCAAATGCACGACATTACTTTCTTTGGATGGAGGTTAATCTTTGACGATATCTGAGGAGCGCTTTTTAGACCAACACTTGCGGTGCACGGCATTGTTATAGAGAATCCATTTTTCATCTCCAGTAATCATAATCTTAAGAAATGGTTGTTCCCTGTTCGTTTTAATGAACTGATTGCAAATGAGTATAAGCCGCATCAGCTGGCGTTCCTTAAAATTATGTAAAATCCAATTATCAGCACTATTGTCGTACCCTTTAGCCTGGGTTAGTCTTCGAACTATTAGTACTACTCCGATGACGTCCACGCAGCCTCAAATGCGGAGATTCATCCATTATAATAGTTACTATGTGCGTGTTAGTTGTATCAGGTCGTCCGGAACGCTTTTTTTTTAAATTTCTGCGTTTCGTATAGGGTGTAATTTAGCGGTTAAATTTAGAATTTTTCATTTTGACATCGTAAAAGCGCATAATTCCAGCGCGTTTTAAAAAGAATATATATATTACAAAGTATTATTTTGTCCAAACTATCGATCTATATCTATATTCCCAGCTAGGCTATTGGAGAAACGAATACATGGTCTAGTTTATTTAGTAGCCGCTAGATGTCAGTTGTCTGTTTTTCTTGGTAGCCGTCATATGTTTAAAATGGCTACTCCGCAGCAGAAATCATTTTGTGTTATCGAGTTTCAATTCCGTGATTACAGTGCAAAGACGTTTCAGGTTGAGCTACCAAATTGATCCTCCGAATGGGTGGAACATTCGCAGATAGTATCGGCAGTTTGTAGATACAGGATGTGTATGTAAATGAAAGAGTCCTGGCCACCCTCGTGTTTCTGATGAAAATGTTGCATGAATTCAAACGGCTTTCGAGCGTAATTCTTCAAAATCAACTCGTCGTGCTAGTCGGGAGTTACAACTGCCAACAATTTAGGGTGTTTTGAGACGTTGGTTGGTTATGAAGCCGTACAAGTTACAGTTGTTGATGACAAACGGAAACGTGTGGCATTTTGTAACGAGATTCTTGATGCTATTGATAATGATAACACTTTCGCATAACGCATCGTGTTCAGTGATGAAGCGATTTTCCATGTTAGTAGTCTGGTAAACAAACACAGTGTTCGAATTTGGGGTCTACAGAACACACATGCAGACATTGAACATGTACGAGATTCGCCTAAAATCAATGTGTTTTGTGCGATATCACGATCATCTGTTTACGGCCCATTCTTCTTTGATGGAAGCACGGTTAACGGTCGGCAGTATCTCACTATGTTACAATACTGGTTGTTTCCGAGACTGCACGAAGGCAACTGCATTTTTCAACAAGACGGGGCGGGGCACCCCCTCATTGGAGTCGCCAAGTGCGTGGATATCTGAATGAAACTCTATCGAACCGTTGGGTTGGTCGTCAAGGAGCTGGCGACTTAGCATGTCTCAGTTGGACTCCACGGTCATCGGATTCGACACCCTGTGACTTCTTCCTGTGGGGTTTCGTTAAAGACAACGTTTATGTGTCACCACTCCCACAGAACCTGGAAGAGTTGAAGAACCGGATCCGTACTGCCATAACATCAGTGACGAAGGACATGCTTGCCCGAGTATGGGATGAATTTGAGTATCGATGTGATATTTTTCGTGTCGTTGATGGAGAATATATTGAACATCTGTAATCTGAACTTGAGAGGTTCGAAAATATGTATGTAAAATTTCATATTCGTATGTTTTAAAATTTAATAAATATATGCATTCGAAATACGTATATTCTTTTTGAAACGTATATACAATGTAAATGAAACATTTTCTGATACATTCAGAATTTGATTCCTGCTTTAAAGGCTAACAATAAGCAACACGTTTTTTTAGAAAAAAAATGAAATTTAAGGTACTGCGTTCTATAATATCCTTTAAAGACGCATTTATTAAACAATTTAATATATCAAGTGAATATATTACAAATCTTGAAAGTTCTCTGACAGTGAAAAATTACAATACGCACTGTAGATGTAAGTAAGCACTAACTAATTAATTACACAATTCATTTTAGGAAGTAATATTTATGTGCCTTCTTATTAATTCCCATTAAGATATAAATAATGATTATATACGTTGAGAGGCAACGGTAATATTTAAATTAAGTAATTTGCAAGGCTTACTACGACATGTGTGTGTTAGCTTTAAAACAAAATTACAAACCATTAATAACACATAGTACTCATAAAGGTAGAATCATGAATATGTGAGAAATGTTATGTCAATATTTTTGACCCAGATTTTTTCGTCTTCTTCTAATTTTAAGTACTTTATTTCAAGCGGTGATGTAACAGAAGAGGAAATCCTCTTGTGTTAGTTTTGTTGAAATGTTTTATGTGATTCTTAACAGTACTTTAATATTTTTATTGATATTGAATAATTAGGATATTCTTTTCCCATAGTTGATAACCTGAATTTAGATTTTGGCGTCTTAAAATGTATTTTATATTTAATGTATTGTAATTAACACTGTTCTTGTGATTTTTTTGCAGATTTTGTTTTCCTTACGCTCTCTTTTGAAACGCAGCAAAATGGATTTCAAAAGACCTATTCCATTAATTATATAACGCTCTCTATAAATAACTTTTGTCGTAAAATGTAGTTAGTGTCCAACCCTTTCACTACCAGTGGTTTCTCTACAAAACCGCATTGTATTTATTCTTACGGAATCTAATTTTTATATAAATTGTGGACATTTTTTCGTAATAATATATACAGGGTGTTTTAAAAAGAATATGTGTAATTCGAATGCATATATTTATTGAAGTTTAAGATATACGAATATGAAACTTTACAGACATATTTGCGAACCTCTCAAGTTCAGATTACAGACGTCCAATATGTTCTCCATCAGCGACACGAACAATATCACATCGATACTCAACTTCCTACCAAACTTGGACAAGCATGTCCTTCGTCATTGACGTTATGGCAGTAGGGATCCGGTTGTTCAACTCTTCCAGGTTCTGTGGGAGTGGTGGTACATAAACTTTGTCTTTAACGAAACCCCACAGGAAGAAGTCACAGGGTGTCAAATCCGATAACCGTGGAGCCCAACTGAGACATGCCTAGTCGCCAGCTCCTTGATGACCAATCTAACGGTTCGGTAGAGTTTCATTCTGATATTCACGAACTTGGCGACTCCAGTGAGGGAGTGCCCCATCTTGTTAAAAAATGAAGCTGTCTTCTACTACTGCTGACCGTTAACCGTGTTTCCATCAAAGAAGAATGGGCCGTAAACAGATGATCGGGATATTGCACAAAACACATTGATTTTAGGCGAATCTTGTACATGTTCAATGGCTGCATGTGGGTTCTGTAGACCCCAAATTCGAACATTGTGTTTGTTTACCAGACTATTGACAAAGAAAGTCGCTTCATCGCTGAACACGATCCGTTGTGGGAAAGTGTTATTATTGTCAATTGCATCATGAATCTCGTTACAAAATGCCACACGGTTTTATGGAATCGAATCTTAGTCCTTGGTATTCTATGGTAGAGTATACTCCTGGCAAGCGGACGACTAGAGTTCGATTCCTTACCAAATAGCAAAATTTTTTTCATTAATTTCTGATTTAATTATAATAATGTAATGTGGAAAACGAGTTTTCGTTTACTATAAATCGATTTTCCCCCAAATTGTCACCAAATAATAGACTCAATTATTTCGCAAAGAATTCTTTGAAGATCTAATTCTACACAGAAGTTAAAATCCTAACAAATATCATTTCATTAATATTTAAATCTCAATTCTCAATCTTAGGGGGATGTCTCCCGTAAGATGGAGAGAATGCAGTGATTTTTAACCTGAGGGTTCCACCCCTTAGTTTAAAAAGGGTCGGTTCAAATTGTACGGTCCATATTATTCACAGAAAAGTGTTACGATCGATTTAGCAAAGAGAGTATTAACAGAAAGCCTTACCTAGAACCCAATATTTTTCTCGACGCTTCGCCGTCCGTCTCAGGGTCATTGCCGGAAGAATAGCCATTCGTCCAAGGAATCAACAGGAGTAGCGGAAAAAACATAATTACCGCGCTGCTTACTCAATAAAGGAAACCTGAAAGTAAAACAAACAATTTAATACAAAGGAATTTGTTTTTTTTAAATGTAAATTAAGCGTATCATCTTCACAAATTCGTTTTGACCCACAAATACCCGTCTGTCGATTAGTGAAATGGAGTAGAACCTCATTCATTGTTAACTAAAATCTTCTCACAAATCATGCCCTGTCAGAATGTATAATTTCCTTTTGTTTAAATAGGAACGTTGTTATTATTATTAATCTCGTTATTCAATCAGATAATTTATCGACAATGCTGTTTGGTGTTTTGATTAAATCGACCGTTGAATTAGATCCAACCATTCTCTCATCTTACAATCGCTATATTGTTGGAAAAGAATATTTTCCGTTGGTGTCAGACTTATAAATTGACAAACAATTGTTTTATGATGATTTCTTTTGTAACGGTAATATTATGCCGTCGATTCGACCGTAATTTATTCCTGTGGTTGAACGATTATCAAATAAAGAATGAAGAATAATAAATTACGAGCTAATTGTGCAAACAACTTGTCAGTACTAATTTTAAATGCGTTTCCTATTCTAGGACAGTCCGTTCGAAATTTATTTCAATATATCGTAATTATTTAATTAGCAAATGAATAATTCAGGCAGGAAATTTTTCATTTAAATAATATGCAGACTGATTAGGAATGTAGTTTACACTGTAATGATACGCATAATTTTTTGGATAGAATATTTTTATTTTTAATTTAATTCAAATAAGGATTAATTGGTATTTCCAAATGTACATGTATTATGATAATATATTATTATGATAATTCTCAGAATGGAGGGCTTAATACTTTGTGGTATTTATATTAATTTAGTTTAAGAATATTTATGTGTATTTTTAATTAATATATAGGGTGTTTTTTAAGAGCTTGAGAACTTAAAATGATAATACAAGACCGAAATATTGTTGGAATGCAATTTTTTTTATTATGATCTGGTAGATATTTTCATGGCATTTATTTTTTAAATATGATTTCCGGCTTTGGCGGCTACGAGTTACATGGTCCATTCGATCAGTCCAATTTTTGACTACATTTTCCAATAAACCTGGTCGTATGGCGTCAATGGTGGCTTGAATATTGACTTTCAATGCTTCAAGAGTTGTTGGTTTGTCGGCATAAATCAATGACTTAACATAGTCCCATAAAAAGTAGAACAGGACCGCTTTTGGAAATAAAGTTGTCACCAAATTGATTTTGCAATAAATCGATCGTTAAACGCACTGTATGGCAAGTTGCGCCGTCTTGTTGGAACCAAATGTCGTCGATGTTTAGCTGATTATCTTTTGGAAGCAAAAATTCAGTCAAGGCTCGATAACGCTCGCCATTCACCGTGACGGCAGCTCCTTCCTCATTTCGAAAGAAATTAGGACCGATGATGCCGCCAGCGTGTACACCGCACCAAACAGTCAATTTTAATGGATGTAATGGTAATTCGTTAACGGCTTGAGGATTGTCTTCGCTCCAAATATGGCAATTTTGCTTATGTGTCTTCTTCAATACTTTGCGCTACAGCAGCAATATTCTCTTCGGTACGCATATTTCTTTGTCTTGTTGATGGTTTTGAATCGAGAAGAGTAAAATTAGTGCGAAAACCATCAATAACTGCACGAATTGCTTGTTTACTGGGCCGATTATGTTGACCGTAAAATGGACGAAGTGCTCTATGATCTTCGCGAACAGATTTATTTCTTGCAAGGTAAATTTTCATAATTTGGAAGCGTTGTTCTGGCGGTAAACGATTCATGATGACTTGCCAAACCTTACTGAACAGAAATGTCAACACAGTTTGACATTATCAGCTGTCGAACCATAGTTATCGATATCGATAGTTCTCATTCTGTTTAAAAAACATATATAATATATAGTCATGTGCACGCACGGTTAACACAGTAAAGCAAGAATACCAAGAAACTACCATCATACTGGATAATACAAGTCCTATTGAAAATTTTTTTTCTAAACTATTTTCCGTGATATTCAGTGTAGACTATTGTACATCATCAGCTGCTTTTACAAATTTTACTAATTCTATTCTTGCTCAAGTAATCTTACTAATTAAAGATAAATTAAAAAAGACCGTCAAAAACTAAACACTCACTTCTGCGTGTTTGCTTATACGCTTTTGACAATTAATGTTTGGTACACACTTGCTTCTGTGCGAATTTTTCCGCGGATGCAGATACGATACTGTTGATTAATTATCTGCTGGTGATGACAAAAAGTCGTCGAAATACGTAACAGAATACGAACATTATTGTGGCAAATTTTATTTAATTTTTTTGATTAATTCAATCAACCACAGTCTCCATTCAAATTATCCATCACATAATCGTTGTAAGTTAATTGAAATGTTAGGAAGCATACAACTCTCCTACCTATTATGTTCTATGGGTGATAGGTCTGATGGTCGTGCAGGGCATTTAAAATTTTAATGTTATCCTCTTATAAGAACCGTAATGTAACAACTGCAACATGAGGATGGGCATTGTCTTACCGAAATGTAGTATTATGTAGCCTTTGAACGTGTAGTAAACTGAATGGTGCCAGAACTTTGTAACTGTACATTTGGTCATTTAAATTGCCTCGAAGGAATACTAAAGAAGTCTTATTTTCTAATTCCACTACAAACCAACAATACTCACGTTCTACAGAACAAAAAATTCAATACAAAAATTGCAATGCTTCTCTTCGAAGTTGGACTCTTCTATGACGGTCAAAGAAGAAAATTTGCTTGAAAAACGATATTGTTTCACTTTTTTTTTTCATCCCAATCTACTCCGTAGATTACACCATTCTAATCTAAGGGTACGATGCTGACTAGTAAGCGATATTATTAGCTTTGGACAATAAAAAAACCAACTCAAACGAACGATTACGGAATATATGGAATACTCTGCCAAAAAAACATTTTCCACAGACCTTGAGTACGTTAATCTCTAAGGGTAAACAACTTCAGTCTTTTATCTTCCCTTTCTGTAGTTCTTCAAGGTTGTCTAGAGCATCTTCTACGATGTTATATACCATCTTGAGACTAATCTATTCAACAACGAATAGCCGTAACGACTGCACGAAATGTAATGCCCGCCTCATGTCGTTCAACGGTATGATCCTTTTCAAAATCTCTTAGCTGGCAGTAATTTTGTTATCTTCTTCACAATTATAAACTGTTATAATCACCAATCTAAACCGATTAAAAATACAGAAAAGAACAACGAGCTTTTGCGTTAGAGTTTGGCAAAAAGCAATATAGGGCTTCATTGCTTTCTTGCCACGTTTTTTGTCAATTATTTTCAACACTACAAACGTTGTACAAAACTTAGTTTAAAAATATATATTGGGTTGGCAACTAAGTACTTTCGGTTTTGTAGTATAAAATAAAACACTTTTTTTTTAAACAAAGAATAGTTTTTAATTAATTATATATTTTCCATTTTGCTCAATGACCTTTTGCCATCTTTCTTTCAGCTTCATGATTCCGCGCTCATAAAATTTCTGGTCCTTATCAGCAAAAAAGTGAACCAGATGCGAGTGAAGGTCATCGTCATTTGTGAAAGTTTTACCATTCAAAGAATTCTGCAAACTTCGAAATAAATGGTAATCAGATGGTGCTAGATCAGGGCTGTATGGGGGATGTGGCATCACTTCCCAGCCAAGCTCCAACAGTTTCCCACGAGTTGCCAAAGATGTGTGAGGCCTTGTATTATCTCGGTGGAAAACTACACCTTTCCGATTTGACAATTCTGGCCGTTTTTCTTTGATTGCAGTTTTATTAATTGTCGACAGTAAACATCAGAATTGATCGTTTGGTTCCTTGGAAGCAGCTCAAAAAACACAACGCCTTTGTAATCCCACCAAACTGACAGCATGATCTTTTTTGGATACAATTCAGCTTTCGATGTGATTTGAGCTGGTTTATCGTGTTTGCTCCATGATCATTTTCCAACTATGTTACTGTACAGGACCCATTTTTCATCACCAGTGATGATTCTTTTTAAGAAAGGGTCGGTTTCATTTCGTCTAAGATGCATATCGCAAAAGTTGATTCTTTGTGTTAAATGAATTTCTTTCAATTCGTGAGGTACCCAAATATCAAGCTTCTTAACTAGCCCAAGACATTTTAAATGTTTTTTAATTGTTGTGTGCGATACATGTAGCCACTCCGCAACCTCTCGAACAGTTATATGATGATCCTCTTCAATTATGACTTTGATTTGGTCATCATCAACTTCAGTAGGCCGACCAGAACGTTGCTCATCTTTGAGGGAAAAATCTCCAGAACGGAATTTTTTATACCAATTCTGACACGCGCGCTCTGTTAAGCAATTTGCACCATAACCTTCACATATTTTTTGTGAGCCGTAGCAGCTTTCTTTCGTTTACGGAAATAAAATAGTAAAATATGTCGAAAATGTTCGTTTCTGCACTTCATTTAAAATTAACCCACAACTAATTGCTTTATTAAAAATCACGCACTACTTGCTTCTGAAGTTATGTCAATGTGAGTAGTATCACGCGACAAACGGTAAAGTACAGCATTAACATACGTTATACAAAAAATAAAGCAACGCTCTCTATCAGTAAAATCCGAAAGTACTTAGTTGCCAACCCAATACTTTTACCAGGTGATTTATATTTTTTGTCATACAATATATTATGTATAAATATCCTATTAAACGAGATCATTGAAACGCGTAGTAAACAAAGGGTTATTAACATTTGGTATTATCTTCGTAATTTTTCTGTATTGAAAAGGTACTATAAACTTCACAAAGGAATCGTTTCCTAATAACACAAGTTTACCTGATGAGAGGTGAGTTCATTGAAACGCCTAGTAAACAGGGTGTTATTAATATTTGAATGATTCTTTTAACATTCATCTAATAGTAATTAGCAGTCTTCGTTTATTTACGTACTGATAACTTTGTTACCGATTTTAGCGAGATGACACGCTCTTGTTCTTTCGTTCGTATATTTGAACGAAAGAGGACGTTATTGTTTTTTTTATCATTTTTCTCAATAGAAGAGGTCCGATAAGCCCACAAAGAATCGTTCGTTAATAATAACAGTTTACCTTATGAGAAGTGAAGTCCTTGAAACGCGTAGTAAAAAGGCTGTTATTAACATTCGAATGACTCTTTTAAGGTTTATCTAATAGCAATTAGCAGAGATTTTAAAGCATTCGTCTATTTACGCATTGGTAACTTTGTTACCGATTTTAACGAGGTGATACGTAGACACAATACCTTCCTCCAGAATGAAACTGTAAATTTGCAATTGCACAACTACTGGCATATTTAATAAGGTTAAACTTGAATTTCAACGTGTGTCTGGAAAAAAATGGAAGAGATTCAGAGTAATTCCAGTTTTCAAGAAAGAAAGTATTAACATTTAGTAAAATTGTGTTACTAATGTTATTTCTTACAATTTTTTAGTTATTTTATAGACTATACGCTTACTAAATTTGGGTGGGATGTTCGTATTACGTGCAACTGTTGTCGCATTGTTTAGACTGGTATAATTTCAAAATCTAATCACTATTAATATTTTTAATAAAAACATTCACCAGTAGCTTCATTAGAATTTTCTTTCGTTTCTTCAGTATTTTCGTATATTTGTTTGAATGGATATTTGATATCATAACCTTCTCTAAATTTTTATATTTATAAAATTTTCCCCCCTCTTTCTATTTGTTTATTAATTTTACGTAATCGCCCAATATTACTTCAAAAAATATCGTTCACATAATTTGTATTATCTCTCCATATTATCGTGTTTTTATTTGAATTTACTTGCAAATAAATATTTAAGCAAAATGTTTTCGAAAGCGTAAAGGTAGTAGAAATAAAGCAATAATTTACAATATGTAGCTAACGTTTGAGGTAATTTTTTTTTATAATGTATGAGAAATGGAGAAAACGCGCTCACGCAAAACGTAAAATAGGAAAAGCATTGCACCCTTGAGGTGTATATATACTGGTGACCTACGATATTCCCAACTGTATTTTCAATATATCCAAGTTTATACGGCATTACTGTGAAATTATTTCGGTATTGGTGTATGAATATTTCATCTTAGGTAAATTTGTGTGAATGTTTATGGTTTGACAGTGACATTCAGATAAAGATAAGTGCAATACATGTTAATATATAAATATAGGACTGTTGTGTATTAAAAAGATTATATATATATATATATATATATATATATATATACTTATACATATAAATGTATATATATTTATATATATAAAGGGTTTTCCAATAAGGACTTGACAACTTTTCAAAATAAAATGCAGACCATTTGAGATATTTCAAAAACTTTATTATCGGGTTGAAGTACAATCAAAACATTTATGAAAGGAACTCGACTTCGTTCATATGACCACCGCGGGCACGTTTGCAGCGGTCGATTCGTTGGACCCAATTTTCGATGACTCGGCTACCCAATTCGGCCGAAACGGCTGCTATTTCGCGTTCAATGTTGGCTCTGAGTTCTTCCAACGTTGTCGGCTTGTTGGCATAGACCAATGAGTCGACGTAGCCTCAAAGAAAAAAGTCTAGAGGCGTTAAGTCGCACGAACGAGGCGGCCAATCGACTGGTCCATTTCTTGAGATAACACGCTCATCAAACTTACTCTTCAATAAATCGATTGTAACGTGTGCTGTGTGGCTTGTGGCACCGTTTTGCTGAAACCACATGTTGTCCAAGTCCATATCTTCCAATTCGGACCAAAAATAATCGGTAATCATTGCGCGATAACGATTACCATTCACAGTAACGTAACGATCATTATCGTCGACGAAAAAATATGGCCCTATGACGCCGCCGGCATGCAAACCGCACATTGTTTTTTGTATTTCTTGGCACCAACGACGCGAGTTCTTTTTTGACCGGTTGTCAAATTATGTGGTAACCAACGTGAACATAGCTTCTCAACGGCTAAATGTTCATGCAGGATCTTATGCACGCTGATGTTACTACTACCTAGAGATGCCTCGATTTCACGGTACATCACATGACGGTCATGCATTATCAATTCAGATACTGCATTCACGTTTTCCGACACAACAACATTTGTGGGACGACCTTCACGGAATTCATCGTCCAAAGAACGCTGTCCAAGTTTGAATTCACTATGCCAACGACATACTGTAGTTTTCGATGGTGCTTCGTCACCATATAAAGAATTCAGCTCGTCGATGCGTTCTTGTTAAGATAATCCACGCCGAAAGTTATGAAAAATAATTGAATGAAAATGTTCGCGAGTTAATTCCAATTTTTCACTGACATAAAATTTTCAAGTTACTGTTGACAATAGAAATAGCGGCCGGATAATAAAATTGTCAAGGTAAATATGTTGTAAAAAATGACAAACTTCACGATGCAATCATCAGATCGGAGGCAACACTAACAGTGTTACCAGTTCCCGAAATATAAACGGCTACCCTCGTAATCTGTACCCTTTTCTTATTTGGAATCTCAACAGTTGAGTTTATAAAACATTTAATTTGTATTAACTATTCATAATATAAATTTTATTTTTTAAATTTGTTTTATTAATTCAATGGTCGAAACTCTCAATAAAAAAAGAGAAACGATTATAACTAGAACAAAGAGACAAACGTATTAAAAAAGAAAAGAATACATTATTATTCGTTAATGAAAAGCAAATTATTTAATTGATTATTTTTATATATAACGGTTACTTACAATTTCAAGGTCATTAAATTAATGAAATGGTGAAATGATATAAACCTATTAAATGAATTTTGAAATGAAGTTTTCGAATCGCAGACGGTGGAAACATCGACGGGTTTGCGCTTCCAGCAGAATGGGAACAAAGCGAAACGGTTGCCATTTGCAGTTGAGATAAGAATCAATAATTGAGAATTTTAATTGACATATCGAAGCGGAAAAAGTACGAATGTAATTGTTAATCATTCCAACTGAACGATTCATTCCTGAGATGATTTTGTTTAATTTGCGAGCGATACAAGTGAAGAACTGAAAACCGTTACATATTAATTGTACCAACAAGATGTTTATGAATGAAGTACGAAGTATGTTCGAGAAATTAATCTATGTCTTAAGAAATATAAGGAAATGATGAATTATGTATATAAATATGGAAAAAATATATAATTCTCTTTCCTGACTTCTTGATGGAAGATACTAAATGAGAAGTGGGTTCAATAAATCCATATAAAAATTAATGAGATTCACTTTTGTTGCCTATATTATTTACAGTAGTCTAGAATTGATTATGAGAAAAACTGAGGACAAAACAACTGCAGCATAAATTTGAATGTGTTTGAGGAATTAAAAGATCTAGTTTGCATATGACATATGTATAGCAATAACAGTAACATATGCAAGAAATAATTAATTAATATTAATTAATTTAATTAAGTAACATTACCACAAGGATCGAACTGAAGAAAAACTTTAAGATAAACGAAAATATTAGTTAAAGATTCAAATGCAAGTAGTTTTTTTTATCTGGGCTAATTGAGGAGTTCAACAGGAGGTACGATGGAAGATGTGGAAAGAGGAATTTGCCTAGTATAAAAGGCTTTCAATTTTTTATACAAAGTAATTGATCGAAGTGGCTCGTTAGACGTACGAGGGTAGTTTGACAAGTAGTGAGAATGGAAAAGAATAACGAATTTTTTCAATACCAAATAATTTTTATTTTTCAATATATTCTCCTAAAAGAGCAATACATTTATTCCAACGGTGCTTCAATGCCCTTATGCCATCTCTAAAATGCGATTCCGGCAGGCTTTCAAAATACTCATTTACGAAGATGATAAGCTCGTCGTTAGACGAAAATTTCTTTCCACCTAGTGCCGTTTTCAATTTTGGAAAAAGGCGGAAGTCGGAAGGGGCTAGATCCGGCGAATAAGGCGCATGCGGTACTAATTGGAAATGCAACTCGTGGATTTTGGACATCGCAAGTGTGCTGGTATGCGAGGGAGCGTTGTCTTGGTGAAGCAGAATCTTTTTCTTTGCCATTCCTGGCCGTCTAGCATGAATCTCAACATTTAACTTTTGTAGAAGTTCTGCATAATATTGTCCGTTTGTTGTGGCACCTTTCTGAAGGTAATCAATGAGCAAAATGCCCTTCGAATCCCAAAAAATGGATGCCATCATCTTGTTTGCCGATAAAGTAGTTTTCGCTTTCTTTGGAGGTGCAGAACCACGTTCTAACCATTGTTTCGACTGTTGTTTAGTTTCTGGTGTACTGTAGTGTATCCAAGTTTCATCGCAAGTAACAAATAGCCTACAAAAATCAACCGGATTCTGCTTATAAAGGTTCAAACACTCATTGGAAATGCGCAAACGAGTGAACATTTGATCAGTCGTAAGCAATCGCGTCACCCATCTTGCTGAAAGTTTGGTAAGGCCCAATTCTTTCATTAAAATGTGGTGTACGCGTTCTGTTGAAATGTTTACCATTTCTGCTATCTCTCTCACTTTGAATCTTGCGTAATAATATTATGGATTTTTATAATCATTTCCTTAGAAGTCACGATTTTGGGTGCTCCAGAGCGCGCTTCATCAACACACCTTGTTCTACCACGTTTAAATTCATTTGCCCATCTACTTATTGTGGCGGATGATGGAGCAGATTCACCTAATGTTTCCCGTAACTCATCTTTTATTTCGGTAGCTTTCATACCCTTAATTACGAAGTATTTAATCACCGCACGATACTCTGCCTTTTCCATTTCAACAAAACGACGTGTTGCTTGTTTTTCAATCAGCCGTCAAAAATAAACTAATCACCCGATTTATCTAAATATCGGAATGTAAACATATAAATAGGCAACCTAAATTACAGTGCATTTGTTTTACCAATTAGAGCGCCACCTATGTGTTATTCTCACTACTCGTCAAACTATCCTCGTATTGAGAAAACTGTATTATTTATAATCGCAGAAATTAATTAAGAATGTTTAAAGCAAGACTCGAACTTGTGTCTGCCGTTTGCTAGATGGCTGCCTTACAAATTAGACCACCAGGCAGTACGGTTTCGAGTCCTTTAATACGCCATAAATCGCGTTATAGAAACAGATCTAATATTTATTTAAAACACGCAGGTTATTTTGATGTTAATAATTATGTATACATAGATACACAGTCTGTCGCAGAGAAAAATCGAACTTTTTTAAAATAAAAACAAAAGCTTACTATTTTGATCAAATTCATTCATTTTATTCAAAGTAATCGCCTTCGGCTTCAATACAACGTTTTGCACAGTCAATTAACATGTCGAGCGATGAGATGGTGTACTAAGTGATAAACGCCAGCATAATTTTCACGAAATTGAAGGCGCGCACGACGAATATGCGACAAAAGACGCTTCATAACACCAAGATAATATACAGCATTGGTTGTTTCACTAGTCTAGTTGGTACAAACTCTTTGTGTACTATGCCTTTCGAATTATAAAAACAAATCAATTTTGTCTTGACTTTTGACTTCTCCAAACGTCTCTTTTTCTCTCTTTTTTCGCTTGGATGCTTCCATTCAGAGCTTTGACGCTCGGTCTCTAGATCATATTGAAAACACTACATCTCATCGCCAATTACAATAGAATATTTAAAGTTTTCGTCCTTTTTTGAGTCTTTAATCAAGTCTGTACAATGTTGAATTTGGTTAGCTTGCGCAAATCTTTCTCAGTCCGAAATGCTGTATCAAAATGCGATGAAGTGATTCTTTGGAAATATTTAATTCCATTCCCACGTATCGCAATGAGGATTTTAGCTTATTTTTGATAAATTCACGCACAAGTTCGACGTTACTTTCCGTAACCACAATTTTTTTTGCATCAGGATGTTCGTCGTCATTTATATCCGTACAACTATACTTGTTTATACCACTGATACATATTCGTGATTGATAAACACGCATCACCATAGACTTGCCTTATCAAATTAAACGTTTCAATAAACGATTTATCGAGTTTAAAACAGATCTTGATATTTGCTCTTTGCTCAAAATTTATTTTTTGACCAATATCAAATACACACTGTTCCTTTATGCACAATTTCTCTGCTTCTAATAATGCAAATATCATTATATTTTGACATAACATTGGTTATGGATAGCGCCACTAAGAATTGCTATTTTAAAAAACAGTTTTCTCTGCGACAGACTGTGTGTATAATTAAGTGCTTTACGATAGAAAATGAATGAAACTTTGTATTTTCTACTGTGCCATCATTGATTACAATCACGGAAATTAATTTAAAATATATGCGTTGGTGCAGGACTCGAACCTATATCTGCCACTTGCTAGACGGCTGCCTTAGCAATTAAGCCACCAACCAGGCAGTACAGTTGGTAAGATAGCCGTCTAGCAAGAGGGAGATACAAGTTCGAGTCCTGCTCAGTAGTTTTTAGAAGAAGTTTTTAATTAATTTCTGTGATTGTAATTAACGGTAGCACAGCAGAAAATACTAATTTTTATTCATTTCCCATCGTAAAGTGCTTAATTATATATTTATATATAATTATTTGTACATTATTCATACTTTCTATATCTTGGCTTCCGGGCTGGTAACCGTATTCTCGGTACGTCTGTTGCTGATGTTTCATCACCACTTGCGTGAGGTAACATTACATTATTTATTTTTCTAAAAATTTTAAGGTCAGTGTAAGAGTCTATGTTCTATTAAAAGAAAATATTTTCGCGGTAACTGTACTTCTGGTTAAGTCGGAAGTCACTTCAAACTCTCTTCCTTTAAATGGCACGAAATACTTTTTATTACATATTTTATTCTACAAAATATTCTAGAAGGATTTTCTTTCATTTTCCCTATACCTAAATTCGACAATTTCAGTCTGACAAAATTAGCATTACGGGTGGGGAAAAGTAAATAGAAATAACTATTTGGAACTGTAGTAGAAGAGGATAGGACATATACCAGGGAAAATCTGAAACTTCATTTCTAAACAGGTCCAAAATTATAATATCACAGATAGAAGAAAAGAAGAATGTATAAATACGAGTAGATCATCGTTTCATATGGTCTTTAACAAACATCAGTATGGAAGTCATGGTTATTCCAAAGTAATGTCAAATTCGTTCTAATATGTATGGTAGAAACTAGGAGTATAAAAGTAGTATAGAATCAATACATATGCGGAGAAAAATGATAGACAAGTAGCTTCAACAAGTTAATCTAACTTGAAGCTGGGCAATAAATCTAACAAGAAACAAAAGAACGAGGAGGTCTAGTAAATAATATTAGCAGATTAGCAATTAAACCTGTAATACCTTGGAAATAAACTTTGCTTCATTGGGAGATTTTTAAACAAGGATACAAGAATAATAACCCAAGTCTACAATTGACTTATTACTTTCTTGTAACCAGTCATATACCGAATAGGACAGAGGTTAGTGGTCTCGTGATTATATTAGAGGCATGTACATACGTGTAGTACGTATTGTAAAATAGAATTATTGGAGAAGTTCTAGAAAGACAATTGACTTATTACTTTCTTGTAACCAGTCATATACCGAATAGGACAGAGGTTAGTGGTCTCGTGATTATATTAGAGGCATGTACATACGTATAGTGCGTATTGTAAAATAGAATTATTGGAGAAGTTCTAGAAAGACAAAGCTAAGGTAGGGTAATTAATGAAAAAACTATTCTCTTTGCTTTTTCATTCAACTCCTCTAATAATTCTATTTTACAATACGTACTACACGTACTTATACCTAAAAAAGTGCACAAAACGTATTGTCTTGCTTGTCCACATATGACTTATGCCAAGATTAAAGTGTTCAGTCCATATACGCGTCGTGATAAAGTAGTTGTACATCAAGCAACTTATAAACTCCATTTCCATCTCTTTCTTTCGGACAATTACTTGTTTGTACGATAGAGGGAAGTATAGTTTTTTCTTATTTTTCTAATTACGGAGAATAGTTTGCTAATAAGATCACAGGTTGCCTGTTTAGTGCTCTGTCCATGCATCCGTTGTGACAACTCAGTTGTACGTCTAGCGGAATAAACACGAACTTTTATACATTTCTTTATTTCGGACAATTGTTTGTTCGTACGATAAAGGGAAGTATATATTTTTTTATTTTTCTAACTACAGAGAATAGTTCGCTAATGAAATCACGGGTGGCTTATTAAATTACTCGAACCGCTTCACAATTTGGATTTATTTAAGTTGTGACAACTTACTTGTACATCTGACAAGATAAACATAAACTTCTATGCATTTCTTTCTTCAAGAGAATTGTTTATATGATATATGATAGTATAGTTTTTTTAAATTTTTCTAACTACAGTGAATAGTTCGCAATGAGATCACAGGTAATCTATTGAGAATTGAATTACTCAAAACCCATCGCAATCAGGATCTATTTAAATTATACTCTCGCGTGTCCGTTATATATGGTTTATGCCAAGTTTAAAGTGTTCTGTCCATATATGCGTTATGACAACTTAGTTGTACATCTGGAGAGATAAACACGAACTTCTATACATTTCTTTTTTTCGGGCAATTGCTTGTTTGTACGATAGAGAGAAATACAATTTTTTCTTATTTTTCTAACTACAGAGAATAGTTCGCTAATGAGATCACAGGTAGTCTGTTGAGAATTGAATTACTCGAAACCCGTCGCAATCAGGATCTATTTATATTATACTCTCGCGTGTCCGCTATATATGGTTTATGCCAAGTTTAAAGTGTTCTGTCCATATATGAGTTATGACAACTTAGTTGTACATCTGGAGAGATAAACACGAATTTCTATACATTTACTTTTTTCGGACAATTGCTTGTTTGTACGATAGTGGGAAGTATAGTTTTTTCTTACTTTTTAAATACAGAGAATATATCGCTAATAAGATAATAAGATCACAGGTTGGCTGTTGAGAGTTGAATTACTCGAAACGCGTTGCAATCAGGATCTCATTAATATTTGAATTATTGTCTTACGTGTCTAAAATTTTATTCTTTATAGCGAGCAACTAGCTTCGGATGTGAGTAAAAAATGATAACCAATACACTGGTCAACACGATTTTTGCTGACTTCTTAATGAGACTTGTCATTTCATAATTAGGGTATGCTAGATCCGAAAACCTTACTGGTTTTTACGTATTACGTCTAAATGTGGCTAGATATAGGTATTATTGGGGCAGAGTTATTAATTGTACGCACATTATGCTACCGACTTAAATGTGTATGGAATGTTTTTCAAATTGACACTCAAAGGAGCAAAACGGAAAAAATGTCATAGAGGAAAAACCTGACGTAATAGGGGAAATGGAATTAATATTTGAAATCAGCGTGTCAAAATTAATTAAAAATATGTGTCAGATTACAATCGGCAGAAAGAAAATTAATTGTAGGCATTACTTTCCATCATTAAATATTTGTTTTTGAAAGGCAATACGTCTACGCAAATCAAAGATCAGTTGGACTCTGTGTACGTGAACTATGCACCATCATTTACCACAGTGAAATTTTGGAAAGCTGAGTTTAAACGTAACCGTAAGAGCTTGGGAGACAATGAACGTTCGGGACGTCCAAACACTGCAACTACTGACGATAACATCGCTAAAGTTCACCAATTGGTGCTAGACGACCGTCGAATTAAAGTGAGAGAAATAGCAAAGGCTATGAATATGTCCAAGAACGTGTTTGTCACATGTTAAATCAGGATTTAGGCATGAGAAAGCTGTCCGTGCATTGGGTGCCGTGTTTGCTAACGTTAGACGAAAAACGTGTTCGAATGAACATTTCCAACGTTCTATTGGTGCTGTTTAGGCGCAATAAATCCGAGTTTTGGTGCCGATCAATTACTGTAGATGAAACTTTGGATACACCATTATACGCCCGAAACAAAAATACATTCAAAACAGTGGCCTGCAAAGGGGGAACCAGCTTCAAAAAAACAAAAGCTGTTTTTTCGGCTGGGAAAGTGATGGCGACAGTTTTTTGGGATAGTCATGAAATTATCTTAATCGATTATCTTCAAAAATGAAAAACTTTTACAGGAGCATACTACGCATCATTACTTGACAAACTGACGGCAGAAATTGTGAAAAATGGCCACATTTGCAGAAAAAGAATATCTATTTCACCAAGACAACGTGCCGTCTCACACCTCAGCGGTTGCCATGGCTAAAATCCACGAATTACGGTTTGAACTGCTTGACCATCCGCCTTACTCACCAGATCTAGTCCCAAGCGACTTCTTTTTGTTCCCTCATCTAAAAAGTGCGCTCGGAGGACGGAGATTTTCGTCAAATGAGGAGGCAATCGCCTTCGTGAACAATTATTTTGCAGAAAAAACGCCGAGTACTATTTGGACGTGTTAAAGAGATGGGAGCATCGCTGGGCGAAGTGTGTAGAGTTACAAGAGGAGACTATGTAGAAAAATAAATATAAATTTTAAGAAAAAATGTCTTGTATATTTGTTAGGTCGGAAACTTTTCAGACCACCCTCGTATATATATATATATATATATATATATATATATATATATATATAATAAGGTATATTGATTTCCTGAAACCAAAATAAAATGAAGTTCCGTGTTTATAGGAACGTGGTTAACTATATACCTACAAACACAGTTTAATCAGTAACATCAGGTAGATAATTATAAACTCGGCATTTCCTAATGCTGTAGCTGTATATTTAGTTGTCAAGCCCGTATGTAATGTATGCATTATATTCATTCAATGAATTATCTTCGTTACATCTAGGCGTTGTCTTATTTCTTTTCAATGAAACAGCACACCGGCGATTTCTTATTAGATGATATCGTTGACCTACGGGTTCGTTCTCATGTGCGAAACCGCGTCGAGGAACATAGCACTGCCTGCCTAATGGGTTTACGGCGGTGTGTTATTCCCACGGCACATTTATGTAAGTTAATATTCACCAGATCTAGTCCCAAGCGACTTCTTTTTGTTCCCTCATCTAAAAAGTGCGCTCGGAGGACGGAGATTTTCGTCAAATGAGGAGGCAATCGCCTTCGTGAACAATTATTTTGCAGAAAAAACGCCGAGTACTATTTGGACGTGTTAAAGAGATGGGAGCATCGCTGGGCGAAGTGTGTAGAGTTACAAGAGGAGACTATGTAGGAAAATAAATATAAATTTTAAGAAAAAATGTCTTGTATATTTGTTAGGTCGGAAACTTTTCAGACCACCCTCGTATATATATATATATATATATATATATATATATAAAGAAGGTATATTGATTTCCTGAAACCAAAATAAAATGAAGTTCCGTGTTTATAGGAACGTGGTTAACTATATACCTACAAACACAGTTTAATCAGTCAACATCAGGTAGATAATTATAAACTCGGCATTTCCTAATGCTGTAGCTGTATATTTAGTTGTCAAGCCCGTATGTAATGTATGCATTATATTCATTCAATGAATTATCTTCGTTACATCTAGGCGTTGTCTTATTTCTTTTCAATGAAACAGCACACCGGCGATTTCTTATTAGATGATATCGTTGACCTACGGGTTCGTTCTCATGTGCGAAACCGCGTCGAGGAACATAGCACTGCCTGCCTAATGGGTTTACGGCGGTGTGTTATTCCCACGGCACATTTATGTAAGTTAATATTCTCTATCGCCAAAAAATGACAAATTGCAGTTGAGACAAGATATGGCGAAGGCTTGCAACACGTCTCCCATAATTACGACAAAAAATAGAAGGAACTAGACCATGTGTATTGTTTTAAAAAATATATAAATGGGAGAATGATTGTTTTTTTAATGAATAATTTTAGGACGATACTTTTTACATAATATGTCAAATAAAACATTAAAAATTAAGTTTACATTGTTTAAAATATACTATTCACAATTAGACTGTATTTACATTAGACCTTGTTTTGAAAATGCAATGACAGTAAGGTGGATGCTCATAGAACGATACTACTTTGGATAATTCTAACGATAATGAAATAAAAAATGAATTACAATATATTAAATCTTTGGAGTATTTCTAAATCGTCATTTGATTTGTTATTTTTCATTGTTTACGTTGGCGATTACTATTTACATGCACACGACACTGTTTGAATGGTCAACAGAAATTCTTTTCGAATTTAGTCAACGAGTTATAGGTGCATTAACTACTAATCTAACGGGTCTTCCAATAACAGGTTGCATTTTGATATGTATTGTAAAAAAACGAGTATTTTTAAGCGAAATCATCGGATGTTTTTTAATTGTAAAGAGAAGAGTATGCCATTAATGATGGAAAACAATATCAGCCAAATGACAGCTATGGCTACGCTTGTAGAACCATATTCTTTTCATCAAATTTTCCATCACCAATTCGCACATTTGAGGCTGTATGTCCTCGATAACTTCACGAATTTCATCTTTGAGGGAATCGATTGGCATAGACCGCGTCATTCACGTAGCCCTAAAGAAAAAAGTGTAAAGGTGTTAAATCACAAGATCTCGGTGGACAATTGTGATCGCCTCTTTGGGAAATTATACGGTCAGGAAACTTTTCACTCAAAAGAGCGATGGTATCGTTATGTGAGGCACGTAGCGCTGTCTTATTGAAAATAAACGTCGTCCACATCAATATCTTCCAATACCGGTCATACAAAAGCATTAATCATCGTTCGATAGCGCAATCCATTCACCGTATCAGTTGCTCTAGCCTCATTTTCGAAAAAGTAAGGTCCAATGACGCCGCCAGACCAAAAAACGCACCAGTCACACGTTGAGAATGGAGAGGCTTTTCAACAATACTTCTTGGGCTTTCCGAGCCCCAAGTGCGACGTTTCTGCTTGTTAATATAGCCTCCGAGGTGAAAATGGGCCTCATCACTCAAGATGATTTTTCGACGAAATTCTGGATCAGTTTGATGCATTTCAAGGACCCAATCAGCAAAGACACGACGTTGTTGATGGTCGGTAGGCGTGAATTCTTTTGTTAACTGAACCTTAAAAGCCTTATGAGCTAAGTCTTTATGCAAAATACGGTGGAATATCATTTGTGGAATGCCCAATTCCAAAGATCAACGAGAAATGGACAAACCTGGGTTTTCCTCAACACTATGGACTACAACAGCAATATTCTCAGTGGTTCTTGAGCGACGTGCACGAGTTCGATTCTTCACATCACTAACTTGTCCCAATAGCTCAAATTTTTCCACAAGTTTCACAATAGCTGGCCGAGAAGGTGCTTCACGATGACCAAAAAATTTTTTTTGCGAACTGTGACCGCGAAATTTTCACCATTTTTGTAGTGAATTTAAATAATTTCGATGCGTTGTTGAAGCGTATATCGTTCCATTTTTACTAATGGCGTCGTTTTTACTTGTCATTTGTTAAGTAGTTACAGGTTGAGTCATGGCAACTGTTAAAATGGCGGGCTATTGAAAATGAAATGTCTTATTGGAACACCTTTACATATTAATGAATTAAGGCTAATATAATTCGTTTACACAATAATTTTCGTATTCTATATGCCTATTTCGACAACTAAGTTGTTATCATCATCAAATAATCAATCACATCTGGAACCACGGCAAAATCCGCACAAAAATAAAGTCCGTCCTAGACTTACACAGTGGAAAACCAAACACACATTGTAGATTCGTTTCACATAATTTAGATTGTGTTTTAGCCTTAAACTAAACACATCTTAAGGTACACCCCCTGTTTGTATATGCGATCCTTTTCGTTGGTCGTATATTACTTTTCTGTGAACTGAGACATTTATGAGTAAGGGCTTGGACCTCTATCGGCGTTTAAACACATGGTTTTGGTTTTTGAAATATATGTATATGCTTTCATAGACATCTAATTCACGATAATTATACACATTCTTAACCAAATGCGTACAGTCCGTGGTGACGTAAAGATTATTCTCTAACACATGCTTTGTTGAAACAGATTTCTCAGGTCGATTAAATTTGGTGTGCGCAATATGTTTTTTATACCGGGTTTCTATGAAACGTTTCGTCTGACCTCTGTAATGTTTATTGCTATCGAAACATGTAATTTCGTAAATCCTCGATTTCTTATTGACCCCGACTTTATAGTTCAGTTACAACAGAATTTTGAGCATATGTTCGTTAAATATTTTTAACTTGAAATTGCTTCAGTAACGCATCCTTAAGTTGTGGCAATCATGTCATGGGACACCCGGTATAATAAACTAGTAGTGCCACCTATTATACCTTTTTGTAGTTGAAGGGTAGAGCTTTGGGCAAACGTTCATTAGACATTTTGAAATTGCTTCAGTCACACAACCTTAAATTGTGGCAATTATGTCATTGCGCACGCGGTATTTTCAAAAAATTAAGTTTCTTCTTGGGCAAAGGGCGTAAAAGAGAGTAGTAATATATACATAAATTTACTGCGCGTTTAATGTTGGGTTATATTCACCTAAAACGTTAAAAATCTTAATTTCTCTGTTGTTTGGTCTGAGTTTGTTAATTTTATTGATTTATTTATAAAAGTTTTAATAAAATGTTTCAATTTTGAAACGCGACATCTTTATTAAAACAGATTCTTCGAAGGTTGTTTGATAGCGAAAGCAAAGGAGATGGAAATCTTACGGAGCTAGATCTAGAGAATAAGGCGACCGAGTTCTTGAATAGTGGTTTTTAAACTTTATCATGAGTTGATGTTGTTTTCCCAGTCTTCTTTCTTGTGACCACAGAGATGTTCACAGCAAATCTCAACAATGATGGTTACATTCCTCGGAGGCGATTCATAGTAGATGATGCCTTTTTTGTCTCATCAGCTAACGGGAACAAGGATCAGCTGCTACTCGAGAAATTGCCTTTATATTGGGGTTAAGTCATTATTTTTTGTTCTTAATGCTAACAAGAAGGCACCATACACCAGTAGCAATGTAGGACAAAAACGACGACGAGCTAACAAAAAAACACAAATACTGACACGCTGAATCCTGTTTTCGCTCAAAATATGCGGCAATCTAACACGCGGGTTTTTACATTTTACTCACGAGATTCGAATATCGTGTTACGGCGTATTAGTATTATAATAATATATCGTAGTGGATCATCATGATTGAAAGTGTCTAATGGCTTTAATGAACATCGAGAATCATTTATAATATGTAAGAATCGTCCCCTTTATTTCTAGAAAACCATATCCGTGCTATATTCTCCTCAATTGCATTTTCTCCGTAAACGACAGAAACGATTCTAATGTTTTTGGATGCTTTTACATCTCTGTTGGATTCGCACAAAAGAATATGTCGGAAATGCTTGTTCTACTCGACATTCCATTTTCTTTTGTCAATAAATAAAATAATCTTTGCACAAATTCATAAATCCAAAAACTGTTCAATTCAAAACTTGCACAACTCTTTCTCAGTCTCAAATGCTGTATCAAAATGTGAAAAATTGAATTTTTAAAAATATTTAATTACATTCCCACGTACCGCAATGAAGATTTCGGCTCATTTCTGAAAAATTCGCGCGCACATTCGATATTACTTTACGTAACCACAGATTTTTTTTGTACCAGGATGTTCGTCGTCATTTATGTCTCGACGACCGTCTTTAAATCGCTTATACCACTCATACACACTTGGACGTGATAAACACCCATCACCATACACTTGTTTCGTCAAATTAAACGTTTCAGTAAACGGCTTACCGAGTTTAAAACAGAACATGATCTTTATTCATTGTTCAAAATTTATTTTTCGACCAATGCCAAATACATGCCGTTACTTTATGCGCAATTTCTCTGCTTCTAATGATGCAAATGCCATGATATTTTGACATAACATTGATGAAAGATCTACTTTACCGACGCATATTCTTTTCAATAGGTGGCGCCACTAAGAATTACTATTTTAAAAAAGTTTAGTTTTCTTCGAGACAGACTGTGTGGATCTAATAATTTTTTTCCAAGGCTAAAAATAAAAAATGATACGATCTTATGCAACTAGATATCTTCAAAAAAACTAAATGGAAATGTAAGTTGTATTAAATAAAATGTCAGTTGTCTCAATTTAGTGCTTTAAATAAATAATATGTCGATGTTCCAAATCATTGAATAGCGGTTACAATTTTCAGCTCACGTCCTACTCTATGCATACTTGCCAAAAATCGAGCTCTTTTATCTATCTAGGCTCTCGGGCATATGATTTAACTTCCACATAAATATTTTAAAAGCGGCGCTTTCTATAAAATATGTGTAACTGAAATTCGCCAATATTCTTTTATCTTTTCCTTTTAACTTTTTATACTATTTACGTGAATATTCACACGGAACATTACCATAAAATTCGCTTTTAAAAGCGAGGCATAAAAAGCATTATTGCTTCGTGAAAAGAAGATATCATCCAGGAAATACACATCCTCGATATCCAATTTATGAATCTCTAAATCTATTAAATAATATTTAGTCCGTAGTCCGTAATTCGTTCAACGTCCTAGTTATCCGTTGTTTATGGTGAACTTATGGAGAGGAGGGAAAGAAACGGAATTTATACCACAAAAATATATGAAAAAAACGTTGTAACTGTAGCTTATGTTATGTCTAATTATGTGAAAAACAGTATCTAAAGTAATGATACAACTAACACATACTGTGACACATTTCATATACTTATATGTTCGTTTTGTAACTTGTACGAGGCAGGATACTCTTTTGCTTCTAATAATATGCATACGGACATTCATAATGGAGCCTTTAAGCATATTCAATATTCTATATGCATAGTGTAATGCAGTCATTAGACATTAATGTGACATTCAAGTGTGAGTCAGCGACTTTCTTTGTTCTTATTATTTGACGAAGAACAAAATTTATAGTTAGGAATCTTTCTAGAAGTGAACCGTTGCATCGCTTCTTGTATTTTATCGGAATTTACATATCGCAGTGTAAATAAATAGATAAGATAGAAGGATAGCTTTATTGGTTTTTATATGGCACTAAAGCTGCAGAAACGAGTGTTTTGGCAGTAGAGTACGGCTCAGTTAATATCAATATTAAAAATAATAAATGTAATTACTTACTATTTTATTTCATTTTTGTGTTGTTGATGTAGAGTGACGCAAAAGTTTGCTGTATTATTGTGTCATTAGTAGTACTGACTCAGTCACACTCCTATGGCGACGTGAAAATATGTTAGTGTATTTGGAAAAGGAGAGTTCTGCTTCTAATGATGTGATGTTCGCAAAATTAAAAAGGGCGTTCGTATCATATTCGCACTCTTGGTTTTCAGTTAAACTCTTGTCTATACGCACTGTAGTTTGAAAATTGGGATTCTTATTTATAACCGCGCACAATTTCTCGGTTGTTAATCTTCCTATACTATCTGTTAGATTTCGTAACCAGACTTTGAGCTAATATACTGTATTTAGCGCTTCATGTAATGACAGCTTGGTGTTCTCTAATTTGGGAATCGTGTCTAAAAGAATTGAATAATTTTCGGAAATTTGCTTTATTTGAGTATGAATTTCTGTATCTGAAACTGACCGCTGACTTACTGAAATTGCTTGAGCACATCTTGTAGATTTAAATTGAAGATACGAGGTTTAATAATGTGTAAATATTTCTCATAATATAAAACAGCTTTAAGCCACGTTCCACATCTCGTCAATACCGGCTGTGGTAGCTGAGCAATATCCGGACAAGCCCGTTTAAACTCGCGAATACGTTTTGGAGATTTAATAAAAACATTTTTGGTAGCAACTATAAATACTACTACAACTAAAAATAAAAAAAAGATTTAATAAAGTAATTTTCCAGCTTTAACAATATTCGAATCCCCATCTGTAACCAACATTACAAGTTGAGCTGCCGATATGTTCAACTTCCCAAAAGTATGTTTTATAGTTTCTACTATCCTTTCTGCATTTGTCTTCTCTTATATTATACTATGTACGTAAAAGAAGATCCGAGGAAATCTCACCGTTTTTTAAAGTGCGCACTAAAACATATAAAATACTATTCTTTCTTGCATTTGTTATCTTATCTATCATCAGCCATAATTTTTGATCTTTCAACTCTGCTTTTGTTTGATCCATAATCGTGTTTTTCACCCGAAAAAAATTATACTATACTATACTAGTGACCTCTTGTTGAACATATTTCTCCCAAAAGTTTCAAAATTGTTCATTGTCTACAATATTTTGTGGAATATTGCACACACTTAACATAAAAGAAAGTCATATAGAAATTTATAATATGGTATATCACGTTGCGCATTTAATCGGTGTTGTTTGCTATTAACATGTCTTTTACACACAAAAATATTGTACGGTAAAATGTTGTTATTGCAAACAATATATTTAATAATAACGCCAGTGTATTCTAATGTCGAAAATCGTTTAAGAAATCTATTAACACTCGTCGAACATAACAAAGAATGTCGTCGATTCGCCATCATCAATCTAATCCGTCTGACGTCTGTCGCTTGACGTAGATGGTATCATCCTTTGTGTTCGTAATGTGGCTGGCCAGTGGTATGTGAGCTGCCTTTTAAGTTTTGTATATAAAACTGTAATAACACAGTAGATAGCTTTTAAAGAATCCATTGTCTTTCGAAGTATTCTCCACGAAGATTATGCACTTTTGCATGCGCTCCAACCAACTCTGGAAGCAGTTGTTCCACTCGTTTGTTAGTACAGTTAAAATTGCGTTTTCGAAGGCATCGACTGCTTCTTCTGAAGACTGAAACCTTTGATCACGCAGTCCGTTCTCCATAGGATATATTGCTTTATTGACTAAGTAACTGCGATTTTTTTAAGAAAATAAAATACAATTTTTGTACGGAACGAAATATTTTCATCCAGCAGCGTATTACTCAATGAGCTTACGCCATCTTTAAAACAGAATCATAATTCCATGTCTTTAAAACTTTTGATAAGCGCGATTTGAAACCGTCATCATTTGCAAAGGAGAAAATAATTGTTAATTTGAGGTCGAGACTACATAGTGAACGTGAAAACCAAGCTTCAATACCTTAGACAAACAGTCAAAGATGTCTATGGGCTTTGTATTTTCATGGTGAAGTACAATATCTTCCACAATTTTGGTCTTGTTGACTTTGGTTAGTTTACATCTAAATATATTCTTTGGGTGCATAGTAAAAATTTCAAAGTAGGCAATTGCTTTGTAATCTCGTCAAAATGATAACGTAACCTTCTTTTGATGAATGTCGGCTTTGGATGCTTATTCTTTATTCACGAAATTATTGAAGAAAGTTGCAAATGAATGAATAACTTTGTTATTTGACGAAAATCAGCTCTAGATGCTGGTTTTTCTTGCTCCTAGATTTTATTGATTAATGTTACGAGGGTGGTCTCAGAAGTACCCGACCTGACAAAGAAAACACAAAAATTTTGGAAAAAAACATAATCTCCTTTCAGCTCTATACACTTTTCCTAGCGATGTCCAATAAGTTCGGTACTCTTTTTATAATAAGAACTGCCTTGCTGCTTAAAATAGCCATTAACAGCCGACATCACTTCTTCATCGTTAGGAAATCTTTGACCACTGAGCCATTTTTTCAAGTTTTGGAACAGAATATTATCCACGGGAGCTAAATCTGGCGAATAGGGTGCATGAGGTAGCAATTTAACCTTTAATTAATTAATTTTGGCCATTGCAATAACGGATTTGTGAGCTGGGGCATTGTCTTGATGAAACAACACTTTCTTCTTAGCCAAATGCGACCGTTTCTGCTTGATTTCTTCGCTCAAACGTTGCAATAACTTCGCATAATACTTGCCTTTGATAGTTTTCCTTTTTCAAGATAGTCAATGAAAATTATTTCATGCGCATCCCAAAAAAACCGATGCCATGACCTTGCCTACAGACAGTATTCGCCTTCTTTGGAGTACATAGCTTTGATTGTTCTTTTGTCTCGGGTGGGAAGTGATGGACCTATGTTTCATCTATGGTTATGAAACGGCGTCAAATTCTGCTTTATTGCTGTGAAACTTCGATAAACACTCAATTGAAATATCTTCACGACACTGTTTTTGCTTAAGTGTGAGCAAACGCGGCACCCATCTTGCACACAGCTTCTTCATGTCCAAATTTTCAGATAATATGCGATGTACCGCACTTTTTGAAATGCCTGTCTACTAGCTCGTGCACTTTCAGTCGACGATCATCCAATACCGCTTTGCAGAATTTCTTCATCATTTCTGGAGTTGTCACCTCATTTGGTCGACCCCTGCGATGCTCGTCTTGGCAGCTCGTAAGGATTCTGCGACACAATATTTCACTGTTGTAAACGAAGAAACAAACTCACCCAGAGTAGAATCCAGTTCAGCTTTTATATCGGTTGGGCTGAGGCCTTTCAAATAAAAGTATTGTATCACGTAACGACGACCAGTTTTCCCCATTTTTACAAATTCACTATTGATGGCTGTCAACAAATACGTTGAAACGTATGCTTCATAGATTGTGTACTTTCTAAGACAGTGATATTTTTCAAACTACTACCGCCATCTCTAGGTCAGGCGGGGCACTTATGGGACCACCCTTGTACTGTAAACAACCTCCTTTTCGTCGTCAGTCGTTTTAAATGTTGCCTGTTTTAGTTACTTTTTATAAGCAAATCTTAAAGAAAATAATACGTGTTAAGCGACTTTTTAAGTATATAAGGCACCTATAAATCGAGTTTTTTTTACATATCCAAATTATGTAATGCATGTATGTCATCGCGCTTCTCTATCTCGATCTAAAACAATTATTTCTGTGATTTGATTCGACTTAAAATTTTAATTATCTATTAATGAAATACACATTTATTTATTTGCTAACACAATAGAAATTTTAAACCAATTAAAACTTGGAAATTATTTTACAACGACGTCCTCCAGAAAGAAAGACGCTGTATATGCAAAAATTCCAAAAGAACCTATACTTATACACAGCTGTTTTCTAATAAGTCTTTTAAGCTTTTAATATTTGTTTGTCTTAAAATTACATCAAAAGTAGTAAATTATAAATCTCAGTTTGTTATGGCATTAGTGTTCTTAATTAGGTACAGATCAGTACAGTTAAAGCCACATTAACATCGTCATGTTAACGAGCTGTTCCTATTATAACTGTCATTTTATTATTCGAGGATCAACAGAAACATGAATGTCATAGGTTTGAATACTGATTTACATCAGCGACATTTAATTCAAACGAACACTAATTAAGTTATACTATATAGCAATTTATTCTCGTAATTGGACAAATTTAATCACTGCAATTTATAATTACATATGTCAATAATGCGCTAATTGAATAAATTAGGACTTTTTTTTATATAGAAAATATATTTAATTATAGCACGACGTGTGTAGATTTCTAGAAAATCCAAACTTGGAAAGGCAAGTTTTTAATCGATAATTTTATAATTATTAGATATTTTTATAGCAATCCGACAACGTACAGTCCAGCCAGCCAGAAAATTTGCGCCGCTTTGATAATTTTCCATTTCATAATGGCCCTGTACCTACCATCAAGCCTGTCATTAATCCTTTTATCTACAATGCGTGGGTGCTTTTAAGGGCATTGTGAATGGTTATTGTACGAGGGTAGCCGTCTAATTATTCGCTAGCAGCTCATAGTAGACTATGCCCTTGAGATCCCACCAAATGCGCAACATCACTTTCTTTAGATGGAGGCTAATCTTTGACGATGTCTGGAAAGCTGTCCTTTTTAGACGAAGACCTGCGGCGTACATCGTAGTTATAGAGAATCCATTTTTCGTCTCCAATAATCATTTATTAAGAGAAAGTTGTTCCTTGTTCCTTTTGATCAGATCGCAAATAAGTATGAGTTGCATCAATTGGTGTTCATTAAGATTATGTGGAACCCACGCATCAGCACAAATAACGTACTCTTTAGCTTGGAAATGAATTGTTACATACGACACTCCGACGTCCGTAATCTTACGCATCGTAAAATGTGTGTTTCATCCACTACAGTTTGTATTGTATCCGTGTCAGTTGTTATAGACCGTTGGGAGTGTGTCTTTAAGTTCAAACTCGCCGTTTCTAAACCAATCTGGTACGTAGACTTCCGCAGTCGTGGTCCATGCTATATGCTTCTGGGCTTGCGGACTGGAACCGCCATCAATTGATAACACTGTCAAGTAACGAAGTCCGGTTTCATATAGTACAGTACGTAAACGAAATTGTAAACGATGCCTTCGAATAGTGAAATACGTTTTTGAATAGCTTCTAGGGTTGCTTTGCCATTTACGTTTAATGTTTGGGAGATAATTCTACCGCAACTTGTATATTATAAAAGGCCTTACAATACTTTTCAACATAGTCATCTTTCGAACTGAGGCATTTGTCATTTTGTTGCAAAAAAATCTGCCACATTGGACTGAAGTTACCTTCTTCACTTCTTTTCTTTTTTAATTGAACTTGCTGTCTCTAGACATATACAAGGAAGAACAAAATCAGTAGCAACATACTAAAGTAATTCAACTTTCTATAAACCAAATCCCCGGTACTAACCATCATTTTAGTATCGGGAATTTGGAAGAAGATCTTAATGTCTAAATCTTCGTGGATGTATGGGATAGCATTCAACTCGAATACTAAGATAATCTAACGATTTCAAGCAAACGTCTTAAGAATAATAGCTAATTGACCATGATTTATTACCAATCAAGCGATTCATCGTGATTTACAAAGACCTTATGTCAATAAAGAAGTAAAAATGTTCCATCAGATATAAGAAAAGACTATAACCGCATCCTGTTATACTTGGAGGAAATCTCATGATGTCAATCTGCCAAATTAAAAGATCAAAACGTCGATAACTTGTTGTTAAGGATTGCATATGACTAAGCATATCTAAGAAGAAATGAGTTATTTTTCACTGGGAAAATATTTATATGGTCAAAAGTGTGTATAGACCAATTTCTTAATATCTTCTCGATAAAGTTGTAATCAGAATATTTGTAGTGTTAATAAATAAAAAATTCAACCCACCAAAATCTTATCTTTGGGATACTCTTTACTTTGGTCAACGAAGCTAGATGCTTTCAAAAGAGAAAAGAATGACAGCTCTACAAATTTGAAAGTGTGTTTTGGAATGTGAAAATGGGAAATCTTCCTTTCTTTAATTGCTTTAATCTCATCCCACGATATGCAAGGTCAACATAAATGATCTAAGTACATTCTTTATTCGCCCTACAGGATCATCTAAGGTCTTTTATTAAGTGACGCACTTTCAACAAAGCCATAATTTGAGAGAAAACATAATAATTCTGTAAAAACTGTAATCAACTAAAACATAGATGACGAAAAAGTATAGAACTTTGTTCAGCATGGCTTTATTCAAGTGCAATAAAGCTTTTAATGTAAAATATTATTTGACTATAAGAATATTCCTCGTATACATACAAGTTTTCAAATGTTTTTCGATAATATATGAGTTATTCTCCATAATAATTTTTCTCGGAAATAAACAAAAGAAGAACAACAAACTAATACGGATTTACCGGTGTTGCAAAAGTGATCCACGTTGGTTTCGGGAAACAAGTCGCGTAGCAATAGCGAGAACAGACTAATTTCAATTCGTCCCGTATTAAACAAAAGACGTGCGTTCACGTCTTGCTTGCCGGTTTGTTAATTGATACTTGCACCCGGTGACACGCATTTAATGTTAGTCGTTCAAGTATGAGTATGTTCGAGAACTCGACACCTTACAATGTAGGTGAATATGTCAGTAGTACTTTGTGTTGGTGTGTCTAAAGGTTTTGAAGCCGTCGAGTCGTTATGTACTTCTAAGATGTGCGGTGGTTATCAGGACCGGATTTGAAGATATATAATGTTGGAGTCGCTTAACAGCATTTACTGTTTGTTTCTTTTTTCCGAGAAATATGATTTTAGTACTAATTTTAATGATTTTTAACTACTTAGTTATTAATACTTTATTAGGTTAGATAAGAAAATATTGTATTTCAAAAAAGTTTGTAAATTTAAATATTTTTTTTATTGTAAAGATAATTAATTTTGTTCCTATATCTCCATGATTGTTCGATATTGTTATTGTTTAATTATTAAATTAAAACAAAATACTATCAATTTCTAAAACGTTTTACTATTAGGGGGCAATAAATATTAATAGCGTTTATCGCCCCTCAATAGTAAAGCGATACCAATAAGGGGACAATTGATATATACAAAAATATATAGAGAAAAATTACGTACATTACATTAAGTTAATAATAATAGGTGATTCATTATGATGTAATCTTTTCAATAGCGATTTTTTGTCAAATAAAGAGTGAGTCGTGTCAAACTTTCACGCTATTTTAGTTAAGTATTGTGTGACATTTTATTATGGAAAAATTCAGTCCGGCACAGCGTCTACAAATTATTCAGTTGTATTACAAAAATCAGCGTTCCACGAGAAATGTGTTTCCTGCGCTTAAAACAACTTATGGTCTACGTAATCGGCCCACCGAACGCACAATTCGCTGTACCATCGAAAACTTTGAAACACAATTTTCATTATTGGATAATACGTGAACAGATAGACCACATTCAGCATGTAGTAAAGAAAATCTAGCGATGGAAAATGGAAGAGTGTACGCGATGACCGAGAAGAATCGATTCGACGTAGATCTCAACAGCTTGACTTATCGTATGTTACAACTTGGTGTATTTTACGTATGGATTTTGGTTTAAAAGCATACAGAATTCAACTCGTTTAAGAATTGAAAGTGTCCGACCTTTCGAACCGTCACCGTTTCAGTCTTTGGGCTCTCGAAAAGCTTGAAGAAGATCCACTGTTTTCGATCAAAATTTTGTTCAGTGATGAGGTCCATTTCTGACTTAATGGTTACGTCAATAAACACAATTGCCGTATTTGGAGTGGAGAGCAATCCGAAGAAGTTTAAGAGCTACCGTTACATCCAGACAAAACTACGTCTTGGTGTGGTTTATGGGCAAGTGGAATTATCGGTTCATATTCCTTCAAAAATGAAGACGGCCCCAACGTAACTGTGAATAATGCCCGTTATCGCACCTTGACAACGGACTATTTGCTGCTTGAAATTGAAGCCCGTGATCTCGATGACATTTAGTTCCAACAAAAAGGCGTTACTTGCCACACAGTCCGCGAAATCATTTCTTTATTGCGAGAATAATTTGGTGAATATTTAATGTCACGTCAACATTACTTGCGTTATTCGCCAAATACCACTTGAAATGCTCGAACGCGTCATCGAAAATTGGAATTTCAAAATGGACCATATTAGGCGCTGTTACGGCCAACATTTGAAGGAATAATTTTAAAAACATAAATGTCAAGAATGGTTATTTTGTATGATAATAAAGAATATCCGATAAAATTGAAGTTTTCATTCTTTTATTTTTGAAAAAAAATGCCTCCGAAGTGAATCATCCGTTAGTATTAATGGAAAAACAATACCTCTCCCTATTATCCGAACATGCAGTTGTCCGAAACGACGAAGTTCGTACATATAAATATACGCTTTTACGATATAAAATTGAACGCGTAACAGTCGAAGAACAGAAATTTTTTCCAAGAATATCTGCATTACATATCTGTCGTAAAAAGCGGCGAAAATTGGAATTTTTCAGTTCAACATTCTAAAAGCGCATATTTATATACAATTAATAACCTATTGCGGGTTTTCTTGTAGTAACTGTTTCTGAAAGTGTTCAAATTACAGCGATATTAATAATATCCTTTTACTGGGTTTTACCGAGTCGTCATTACAATATCGATCTTTTGCTGCTCATACTGACGATTTAATCTAAAACTGTTATGAAATTCTTACTATAGTTCTTTCGAGCTTTTTGATCTTTTTTGTGGTAATAAATCCCTCTCCTATTTTTCTGTATCTCTGTTTTATATGTTGTCAGCTGATAGCTCAGTAGTAAGTCACTAACAGCAATGTCTCGGGTTCGAGTCCAATGGTCTGTTCGGGAACGTTTTTTTCGTGGTTTATCTTTACTGATGTTGACAAAGATCTTAAGTCGCACCATAAGCACGGGTTTAATAATAACTCATAGACTGCCAAACAATTCTGTAATTGGCGTTAAGCTATTGGAGAGATGTGATGGCATGGATTACTATTATGGTGCTGTATTTCTTTGTCTGCTGTTATTCCTTTCCATTTTTTTCTTATCCTTCATTATCACCACAATAGAAAGACTCGATTTCACTTGTCTCTGTGGTCTAATGGTGATGGTACATTTCCGGAGAAAATGAGATCACGCGGAGAACGAGAATCTTTTTCAAAAATTTCTGCTAATTGCCAAATAACAGTCGAAAAGGCCAGTCAAATAGTCTGTCATTGTCGATTCTTCTTTCTACATATTTACGTCTTTTCTATACGTGCACATGTGTTAACATTATTACGTATACGTATAATAAATGTGTAATTTTTTCTTTCCGGAATTCAATAAACCAACCAAAAAATAATATTGAACAAAATCCTTATCATTGTTAAAAGAAAAGCCATTTTAATGGAGACCGTGCTTGATTAAATTAATCAATTATGGTTAATATAACCCCTTTTCGCAATAATTTTCGTATTCTGTATACATATTTCGACAACTAAATTGTTATCAACAGCAGATAATTAATCACAATGTCGCACCTGGAACCACGGTAAAATTCGCACAGAAACAAAGTCCGTACCAAACTTACACCGTCCAAAGCTAAATACACACTGTCTGTATTTAGTAGAACAAGAAAATTATTGCGAAAAGGGGTTATATTAACCTTAATCGATTAATAGGCAAGCATTTGCTCGCTTATCTTGAAATTCTCATAATTAAATTCAGTTTAAGTGTTTGCCCTGGGTATTACTTTATGTTTATTTAATTAACTATTTGTTTAATTCAATTTATTTAAAAATAACATTCAATAGTTTATGGAATTAAGAAATTTCTTTTTCACAGCGTAGTTGTTTCTATCATGACGTAGGTAGATTTCTTTTCTAGCTCTCCTCGTAACACGTAAGATCACAGACAAGAAAATTTTTATTTTACGTTAAATAACAAAATTACAAAAATGAAACGGTATTTCTTATAAAATGACATAACGTTACTTTAAGCTTAAATTTTATACAATCCTGACCTGAATCGTGATTACATACCCGGGTCGTCGATTTCGCATCTTGAATAACAAAGCTTTATTTGGATAGTAAACGTGTCACGGGGAAGACGCGCTCAGTTTTCATTTAAATTCGCAATGCGAAGTAACCGGCATTCTTTATCGGACTGCTCTCTGGGTTGCACATGTGGTATCTGTTATTCCTGCCTAGAAACCTACATATTATGATAACATAGTGCCCGAAGGCTCCGTATACGTACGTGTGTATCCCACACTGATCGATGATCGTCTCCATTGTTCTTGTTCAATGAACATTATTTATAGTTCTTAGAATATCATAAATAAATCCGATCCTAGCAGAGTCAAATCGACAGTTATTTAGTGCTTGCTAGGTATAGTAGAGGAGTTCGATCCACTCACCACGGACACGAATTCGTGTAGGTTTAATGAAAATCACCCACGATTTTTGAGAGAAAATCGTATCTGCTTTCGAAACAAGCGCCATTAGAATTTTTTATAGTTTTCGATAAATGTATCGAGAACCTATTTATTAGAAATTACGATAATAATGTTGCCCTGGTTAAAATTAACATAACAAATTTATTAAGACGTAAATTATGGGCACATAAAGGGCTTATTAAGTAGAGAAGAGAATGCTACTTTCACTGCTAAAGTTAAAAAACATCTGCTCTATAATCAGGGGTTTACAAGTTCTAATGTGCAGAATATAATTATTTCTATATAGGACAAACAAGTCACTCTTTCGATATAAGACACGTAGGCGGATTAAAAGGAAAAAACGTCCAATAAATAATTCAATACGTTCTAATGTACGGAATGTAATTATTTTTATATAGGACAAACAGGTCACTCTTTCGATATATACGGACGTAGATCAAGAAATCAAAAACGTCGGATAAATATCTGGTACGTAGACTTCCGCGGTCGTGGTCCATACTATCTTCTTCTGGGCTTCCGGGCTGGAACCGCGTCACTGGTATAACTGCCGGCGCTTTAGTGTAACAAACAGTAGCAGTAGTTGAGCCCTGAAGAAGTTCCATACGAGTGGGTACGAAACGTCGGTACTTATACCAGTGACGCGGTTCTAGCCCGGAAGCCCAGAAGAAGATCGGATAAATAATTCAGGAGTTTACATATTTAAACGTGATTATCACTGCTATCAGCTCGTCAGTCCGTTTCTCTGTAGGCTCCATTCATTTACGAAGTATTATAAGATTCATACAGAATTCAGTGATAAAAAAGTAGAGGGAGTAAAATATATGAATAGACGCCAAAATATGAATTTTCGAAATTATAAAATACCCTATTTTATTCCATGTTTTTATGGGTCATCCCATAAATGGGTTCCAGGAAATCAACGTCGGAAGGGAAGAAGTGAGTGCATGAACTTGTTATACGTAGAGGTATGTAGTAAATTTATATTGTTTTAATACTAATAAGAGTTACAATCGAAGAAGCGTATTCAATATAGTTTGCTTTAAGAGTTTACTAAAGGCAAAAATGCAACTGAAAGTGCGACAAATATTAATACCATTTATGTGAATCAGACAATAAGCATAAACTAGTACTAACGATGGCTCCAGAAATTCCAAGCGGGACACTATAACCTAAAAAGCGAACCTCGTGTTGAAAGATTGGTAGAACTTGACGAGAATGTCCTGCAAACCGATGTGAAACAAAATCCCATTTTAACTGTTCAGGAATTGGTCGTGAAACTTAGATGTGGTCATTAAACACAGCCATCGACATCTGCGTGCCATCGGAAAAACTAGCAGTCATTGGGTTCTTCATAAACTTCAATGTAACCTTCTTCAAAGAGTAAATGTGTGCACTTCGTTGCAGTCACGTCTTTGGAATAAACCTGTTTCGGACCGAATAAGTGACTAGTAACAAGAAATAGATTCTTTACAATACTAAGCGCAAATGATAATGGGTAGGTGAAGGAGAACCGTCTGCACTTCGGGCTAAAGAAGGTTTTCACTCACGTAAGGTTTTCGTATCTATTCGGTGGAATATTGTGATATTCACCAAGACACTTTACAGAAGGTGGCTGAGTGTGTGACATCTTTCTTTTGTCATAATAATTTTTAAGCGGCACTTCACTGCATGTTTAATGGGTGTCCCATCTCTCATTATTGCCAGTTCATGCAGGAAAGATTTACGGTTCCATGTGTGACATTTCAATATATTCCTTACTAAAACCTTAGACTTCTACACTCGAATGTAATGGAACAAAACAAATATAGGAATAAGCATAGTACATCTGAACTAGGTATCAGTTTCTACAATATATTCGTAATAAACTAAATTAATCTGTTGTTTTATTTTAAATGCGCATACATATATAGTTACAGTTAAGAGTATTCGAAGGGAGTTTAAACATTGTATTTTTGCAAATATGGCACAAGTTATACGTATGATGATCATTTGTGTGTAAATGACCATATTTGTGATTCAAACTTGTTAATACAATTCTCATAAACTGAATTCTTTTTACACTGGAATTTTTATCTCTATTTTACCAGTCGTCATCATTTGTAATTCCAAATTTTGTTTGTGTTGTAGTGTAAATACCTGTTGTATGGACATTGACTCAGCTTTAGTCTGTTAGTTCAGAAAATATTGTTTTCCTTTCTTTTAATTTATTCTTTTTAAATTTTAAGTATGTGTACATTCTTTTACTTTATAATTAAGCTTGCCTTTCAATTCTTTATTTATTAGTACATAGTTATTATTTGCTTTTTCTTAATTGATTTGCTTTTTTTTGTATTAGCATTAAGATTATCCTGTAAGTGGCATACGCTGTTGGATAATAAATTGTTATTATTATTATTATTATTAAAATATGAAAAGTTTAGTCCATTTTGAACTTTCGAGTCGAAACGAGATGATAACGAAAGCTATGAGCAACTTGAGCACCTAAAAACAATGCTGAGTAAAAAACGACCATCTCTAGTTCTAAGAAGAAAGGTATGCCTGGATCAGGACAGCATGTAGCCAAACATAGCGAGGATGAACTTACAAAGACTAGAGAAGTTTGAATGAGAAATTATGCCTCACTTACTACTTACATTCGCTGAATATTCGTCATCCGATTTGCTTCGAAATCTTCAAAATCATTTGGTCAGGAAAAATATGAAGTCCATAGATGATGTCAAAACGGTTCTATATGAATATTTGTCATCAAGGACAAGAGAATTTTTGGAAGCGGAGCCTTGAAAGTCTATTAAGGAAATGGAACAACGTAGAAATTGGAGGAAAATATATCTTAGACTAAAACATAATTTTATTTATCCTAAAGGTAACTTTGATGGAGCCTGTGGTTGATTAACTTAATCACTGAAGGTTGATATACAACCCCCTTCCACATTAATTTTCGTGTTCTGTATACGTATTTCGACAATTAAGTTGTCATCACCAGCAGATAATTAAACAGTGTCGTTCGCACCTGGAGAACTACGGCAAAATACCTATACGAAAACAAATTCCGCACACGAACCGTACCACTGAATGCCAAAACGCACACCGATTTTAAAACTGTTTTCTAGTCTACACTAAAATAAGACAAATACAAAAAGTGGAACAGCGAAAGAGAAGACAAATACCTACATGTGTGATTTAATGCACTGTCTCTTGTACGTCATTTAAGAGACTAAAGAGAGGTGAGTTATGGTCCCAGGTCAGTGTTCAACACATGGCCTTTGTTCTTCAAAAATGTACACGCTTTTATACGTATTTAATTCGCGATAACTACATACGTTCTTTATCGAATGCAAACAATCGACGTTAACACTATGATTACATTCGTACATAGGTATTTGTCTTCTCTTTTCCTGTTCCTCTTTTTGTATTTGTCTTATCTTAGTGTAGACTAGAAAATAGTTTTAAAATCATGTGAAACGAATATACAGTGTGCGTTTTGACTTTCAACGACAAGGTTCGTGTGTGGAATTTGTTCTCGTACAGGTATTTTGCCGTAGTTTTCCAGGTGCGACACTGTTTAATTATCTGCTGGTGATGACAACTTAATTGTCGAAATACGTATACAGAACACGAAAATTAATGTGGAAAGGGGTTATATATCAACCTTCAGTGATAATTTATCCTAATTTTAAAAAATAAAAGAAGTATAGATAAATTACGCTATTTATGAGATGTTATTGAAAATTTTATCTATTGAAATTATCGTTTTAGTTACTTAAATTAATCGTAAAAAACTAGTTATTTTATTTACGTTTTACATATAATATTTTACAGTTTTTCTTACTGAAATTTATCCTAAATTCAAAGTATATATTGATTAATAACGATTTGCGATCACCTACAATTTGATGAAAAAAGGTCATGATGGAAATTTTGTTATAAAATAGGGAACACAAGTATCCAACACTTGCGTCAATATTTTCGGTAAAGGTGACATATTGAAGTAAGTGTTCCGGAAACACCTGTGCTCACATATTTTCTTATGTGTTTTGGAAAATACTACTTTATGATTCAATATAAGTTTATTGATAAAAGCTAAGGCATACATGCAAGTTTATAAATCTACAAGAACAGCGAAATATTATTTTTGAATTTTTTTTGAAGAAGATATCAAATATGTCAAATTTACATGTGATATTTTAATTAATATTAATAGTTTTAGGTTTCCCTGTTATTAGATAGTGCTTGTTAAACAATAAAGTGTATTTGTTATTTATTTTATGTGTGGTATACTACATTATTGCTTTGAAAAAAAATTTACGAGACAAGAATTATTGTAAATATAAACGTATATAATAAAAACATATTTTTTATCTTTGGCTACACAATAATTATTCTCTAATTAACAGTAACAGATGTGCAATCTATGCAGAAAATCTGGTATAGAAAACAATAAGTAATAAACCTCAATGCCTGGTATTTACAAGTGCACAGACTGTTCGTTGATCTTTTAATAACTTGGAACAGTTTCTGCAAATATGCCGTAATGATGAAAAAACATCAACAACATTATAGTAAAAAAAATAAAAATATAATTTTTCTTCTTAAGAATAACTTCGATGAAATAAAATATTATACACCGAACGAAGGCTGCTTTATTGAGAGAGTGTTAGTTTGTGTTTCATCAGTTGTTTAGATCTCAGAAATTATTTCTTTAATACTTCTTAATCCTACGTATATTAAGTTTATGATTATGATTTAATAAGATTTTTATATACTGTACATAGGTCTGTAATACGAGGGAGCGTTTTTATATTCGCGGAATGGGGGACAAGGGGTGGAAATAAAAAAACCAAATTATTTTTCTTTTTCAATATATTCACCTGCAAGACGGATACATTTTTCACATCTTTCAATTAATTTATTTATACCCTCATAAAAAAATGATTTCTCTTTATCTGCAAAATACGCCGAAACTGCCTCCTTGACTTCATCATCGGCAGTAAATTTTTTACCCCGCAGCTCTTTTTTCATTTTCGGAAACAGGTAATAATCACTCGGGGCCAGGTCTGGGCTGTAGGGTGGCTGATTCACAATTTCGAAGCCCACCTTATGCAGGGCAGCTAACGCAACGCGGCTCTTGTGGACGGGCGCGTTGTCGTGCAAAAGCAGAACACCTTTTGTCAATTTTCCCCGTCTTTTCTCTTTAATGGCTTCTTTTAGTCGCTCTAATATTGAAGCGTAATATTCTCCGGTTATAGAAACACCTTTATCTTCATAATCAATCAACAATATTCCTTCCGAGTCCCAAAATACCGTTGCCATGAGTTTCCCAGCTGATTGTGACACTTTAAATTTCTTGGGAGGTGCTGTGCCCTTTTTATGCCACTGCATGGAGTCTTGTTCGGACTCAGGTTCATAATGATGAACCCAAGTTTCGTCTTCAGTAACAATTCCACTCAATACACCATCCTTGTCTTCATTACAGAGGTCCAAAAATGCACGCGAACACTCTACGCGCTGTTATTTTTGCGGCGGCGTGAGCATTCTCGGCACCCATCTTGCGCTGACCTTAGACATGCCGAGATGATCGTGTAGGATTTTAAAAATTGTTGTATCGGATACTCCAACCATTTCTGCGAGTTGTTTCTTCTTTAGTCGAGCATCTTCGAGTACAATTTGTTCAACTTTTTGGATAAGTGTTGGCGTGGTCACCTCAATGCTCCTGCCCGGCCTCGGGTCGTCTTCAAGGGATTCCCTTCCTTGTTTAAATAAACTATGCCACTTGTACACCATGGTTTTTTCTGGACAAGAGTCGCAGTAAACCAATGACATCTCATTCATTATGGTCGCGACTGATTTTCCTTGCCTGGTAAGGAACTTTATAACGGCACGATATTCGATTTTTTCCATATTTCACTTTTCACTCCTGATTATGTTACTTGGTTGACGATAGCTCAAAGACTTCCGTTTATAATTAAAGATTAGAACAATTATAGTCTAGTTTGATTTATGTATACGTCGGTTGCTTTAAAAGTTTTGCCGTTCAGCTACTTTCCGTAAGATGGCGCTGTCGGAAATATTTTTGTCGTATTCTCTGATATTTGTTTAGTCCGAATAGCATTTTCAGATTGCTAGCATATGATGTGGTCTCTTTGTAATATTTTTTAAAATAAAGTGAGTTTTGTGAAAAATGAAATTAACGCGCAAAAATTTTTGAGCCATGATTTTCTATGATTTTAAAAACGACAAGCGACTGTTTGGCGATGAAACAACATCCTTGGCAACTGTTGAACGGTGGCATAACGAGTTACAGCGTGTACGTGTTTCGCTCAAAGACGAGCGTCGTGAAGGACGGCCTGCCACTGTAGTCGCTCCAGAAACATCGAAACTGTGTACAACGTGATAAAGACAGACAACCACTGCACATGCAGAGATATTCGGGCATCATTGGGCATAGGAATTACCTAAATCAGAATTATCCTGCATGATCATCTTGCCGTCAGAAAGCTTTGCGATATCACATAATTTAATGGAAGCCCAAAAAACGCGTATTGGATTGGTGCAAATCAGAACTATCCTATTTTGCGCTCCTTGGATACTGGAAGCTCAAAAAAAGGTGCTTATGGATTGGTGCAAAAAAATTCTTAAAAATTCAACTGCGGTCGAGTACGTACCAGAGTAATAGAAGGTATTATATACAGTACACTATAGTATATATAGTATATACAGTATATAATAACCTTATTAAATCATAATCATAAACTTAATATATTTAGAATTAAGAAAAATTAAAAAAAACAATTTCTAAGACCTAAACAACCAATGAAATATAAACTAACACTCTAAATAAAACAGCCTTTAATCAATTAAGTTTAATATAACCCCTTTCCACATCAATTTTCGTATTTCGACAATTAAGTTGTCATCATCAGCAGATAATTAATCACAGTCCCTGCCAGACTTGTCCCGTCGAAAGCTAAACACAAATACGACAATTGATTATTTTAATCAACCATAGTCCCCAAATTTACCTTCAAAATAGTCTTCAAATATCTTTCTTTCGTTATTTTAACGCTCTATAAGATTTTCTACAAGAAAAGATTAATAAAAGAAGTGTTTAAAGGCTATTTTGAAGGCAAGTTTTAATGGAATAATAAAAAAAGTTTAACATAAAAAGCATCCAAGCACAATAAATTTAATGTTTATATCTTTTATTAAATTTATTGTATTTGGATGCTTTTTATGCTAAACATTTCTTTTATTAATCTTTTGTTATAGACAGTTTATTGATTTTAATGTTATGTTTGCAATTACATATTAGAACAATTGTTGTTTAATTTATGTATATGTACATACATATATCCTTTTAGCTGTTTTAAGATATATATTTATGTATTTTTCTCGTATATTTTTTTATATCTGAGTTTTTCTTTATTATATATGTATATAATCCAGATTTATTTCACTTTTTTCAAATAAATTTAACAATAATAAAACCTCTTTACGCAATACGATTAAATTCTTTACATACCTGAATACTAATACAGTATCTTATTTAAAAACCGAAAACAGAACACTAATATTTAACATTTACACCTCAGGTGTGTATATAGACTTAACATTCGCCAAATTGCTAATAGTCTCGACTATAAGAAAACTTTAATCTAAATACTATAAATGAATACAGATATAAAGGCATATCTTCTCACAAACCGATGCATGCTATGGTTCAGTTCAATAAGATATTATGCAATGTATTTACGCAAACGGCAGTCTAATTAAACAAGGAGGTATTCAAAAGAATCTATTGTTACAGAATAATACATCACATTTTCGTGTTTTTCTCCGTTCTGAAGTCTATGGAATTGAATAATAGGTTATAAGTTTGTTACGATAAAGCCAATGACACAAAAAGCGTCACGGAAAATAAAATTTAACGTTCAATTGATGCTATGTAATACAGTGTGTAGAAACGGGATTCTCACGTTTTGCATAATCTAGCATGATTATTATTTTGTATAGCGTGTTTTATTGAAAATTACTTGTGTAATGTAGAAATAAAATCTACTTCATCACATGATTGAATTTTAGTAATTGGTAGTGCTTAGGAAATGCATATTTAATGTTACATCTGGAGTCGTCACGTAGTTAACAATTTAAACTATTTGAAATGTAAACGCATCGCGTAAATTATAGAAAATCTTTCAAGAAATGACATATAATTATGCGCCTTTACGATGCTAAACTGAAAAATTCTAATTTTAACCGTTTTATAGATAGTATAAAAAAACTGCATTACATGTACCATCGTACATGTAATGCAGAAATTTATGAAAAAATTACCGTGGGTTTTCGTTTAATATCTGTTTTCATAATGAAATTTATGGCACATTAAAAGGACTCGAATTAACTGTCTTCGTGGTTTAAGAGCTAGGGAACATTTCCGGAGAGATTGGGATCGTAGGTTTGAGTCCCACGCACAGAACAGGAATTTTTTAAAAAATTTCTTCCTTGCATATACGATGTATAAAGCAGTTAAAATTAGAATTTGTCTTCAAGAAATATTTATAAAAAAATCCAGATTTTTATATTGTAACGAGAGATTCTGACCACAAAATATTATATAATTGACATTATCTCTTTCTTTCAAATACTTCCACACACGAGTCTTGTTTTTTCAAGTAAGTACTATTTTTAAATAACGCTGCGACTGCGATCGCCTTTCCGCTGTATACCTATATCTGTTGGTTAGTCACAAACGCCAGTACGGAAGCATTCGTTCGTGTTTACATTTGCTTGTGCGAATTTAAAATACGCCGATTTTGAAATACGCGCTGTGATTCGTTTTGTACATGCAAAAAGGCATGAAAGCGATCGAAATTCATCGGCAAGTTAGTGAATTGGAAAAAGACACTATTAGAGAGAGAATGGTATAAAAATGGGTTGCAGCATTTAAAAATGACATAATGGTCGATAGACGGTCAGTGTGCATTTGGCTTTCGATGGTACAAATCGTGTACGGAATTTATTTCGTGCGGGCGTTTACCGTGGTTTCCAGATGCGACGCTGTTTAATTATCTACTGATGATAGCAACTTAGTTACCGAAATACGTATACAAAATACGAAAATTAATGTGGAAAGAGGTTGTATATCAACTTTTAGTGATTAAGTTAATCAACCACAGGCTCCATCAAATTTACTTTCAGGAAAAAATAAGAATTTTTTAAACAAGAATATTCGGCATTTTTAATGAAGTCAAAGGTTTTACGGGAAAAAAGATTGATAAAATACAAAATATAAAGGAGGAAATACAAAAAAGATTAATGAAAAATCGCTGATTCCGTGCACTCTTTTGGATTATTTGGAAATAGTATCTAAAAAACGTTAAAAGTGTGTAACTATCTTAAGATCTATAATAGTTTCTGGTAGTGATGCGTGATCCATTAGAACAGTAGAACAAGCATTGTTGGGGCATAGAAAAGATCTCGAAAAAATAGGTGAACATGATTGAAGATATATGGAGTGAAGAAGTACTCGTGTCGTTTCGTTATGAATATGTATGGTAAGTTAGATGAAGTGAGCCTTATAGAGGGTCAAAGTTTAAGGCGGTTTGGTGCTGTAGCTGTAATGGAGAGACAAAAAATAATTAAGAAGTTACTAGATAATAATGTAGAAGAAAAAACGACGAAAACTCAAATAATGATGGAAAGAGGAAATACTGAAGACTATTAAGTGAATGAAAATAAGGGAAAGGAAGAATAAATTGGAAAATAAAAATGAATAAAGATGAATAGTAAAATAAGCTATGGATCCACTAAATCAGAGTTTTTACAGATTGATTATAGATACTTTGATGTTATTTTTTCAAGCACATATTAACTTTTGGTTCGATAATTTTGCAGCGAAAGTTCTGCTAAAAAAACTGCACTAGGTTTATAAATTTATTGCTAAGAAAATAAAGAAAAATTTTAATTATTCATCGATATACATATATAGTTATTACAAGTCTTATTAAAGAAACAAAATATTCAACGTCTAACAAATATTAACCACAACCAAGACAAACGTAAAGAGATTATTTATTAAAAATCGCTTAATTTTTAAATTAGAATTCGAATCAAAAACGGTGTTTTAAATTTACGCCTTGCATATAAGAGAGCTTTGAAAGGTGTATCTTTTAATTTTATATATTTTTTTATTTACATACACATAAAGCCTTGGGTAGCCGGAAGGACACTTATGTTGATGAATTATAATGAGATAAATTACGTTCGACGGCCGTTAGTTGTGGTAAATATAATAGATCCTCCTATTTAGGTCAGTAATGTCCGGTAGCGCATTACTCTACAATATGTTACCCGATATTAAATTATGCAATAGACTCTTTTGATCAAAATAAGTTTGTTGGAACGTAAAGCTAAATTATATTCAGGAATAATTATGGGGCATCTTCCGTTCAAAGATCACATTTTAAAATTTTCCGATAATTTTTATCAATAATAAAACCAAATTTCTGATTGAATTTCCTATTATGAACTAGGTTTTTACAACGCAACACTTATCTTTGATTGAGTACCGCAATGCGATCAAAAATGGTTTGTTTTTTACAAATATTCAGTTGTTTCGGATTTCTGATTGAATTTGGCTTTATCTTTCGCGTTTCCTAGAAGAGACTTTAGAGCATTTCTGGGCCTAAACTTGAAATTCGCGTTCTTTAAAAACTTCCTTTAAATTTTTTGTAATTCGATGAAACAGTAACCGATACCATATTCCGACCACTATGAGTTCCTGGAAGAAACGACCGTTAAAAAGGTCCGTAAGTAATTGTAAGGGTATACATTATTACAAGTATTAGTTACAAAGGGTACTAGGAAAGTTTGGCAATATGGCGCAACAATGAATCGTAGGAAGATGCTTGTGGCTGCATGTTGAGACAAGTTCATACGTGCATAGTAGCCGCCGCGCCATGTCGATGGGCTCAGTTATTCATTAGCAGTGAGAGTGTAAAGAGCTTGCGATGGCATCGTGGTCACGAAATAAGATAAGGGCAGTTTTGCGTTATAATTTCGTGCGTGGTTTAAACATTGCTTCGAACAGTGCTTCGAAGAAATGACTCTTGCAGTAGGTGATGGTTGTCCACATCGTATAATGATATTCAGGTGGTATAGAGAGTTCCAAAGGGGAAATTTAACTGTGGAGGATGCTGTTTATCTAACCTTTGAGACGTTTCCTCATAAATATCGTGATATATTTGTTTCACAAGTAACAGACGAGTCCAGAAAAGATTCGTAACTTCATATCAAATGTAAAGAGAAGACATTTGCATGATCCAACTTCTTTCACAAAGAAAATTCATTCGAGGTTTCGATTTTGTCTGTAGAGTAGTACTGAGGAATGACTCACATTGAATTTGTTTACAGATATTCTATAGGTTTAGTTTGGGTCTTTCTTACCGATTAAAGTTCATAAAAATTAACTGATTTGTGTAAATTTTCAAACCTACCTCGAGGCTTATTTCCAAGGTTAATTTTTTACAATCAAACAGACAGTTTCAATATATCTCAGTGGTACCTTTAGAAATTAGTAATTATAATTTTCCTACAACTTCTTTACGAAAAACTTTCGTTGTAACACATTTTGTTTGGGAAACACCAGCATTGCTTCCTTTTAGGTCTAATCAGAATCTATCAGGGAGATTCCCCCACCTTGTTTGTAATGTTTAAGATGCGACGAAAATTAGATCTAAAAGGAAGCAATCGAGTGCTAGTGTTTCCCAAATAAAATCTGTTCCAACGAAAGTTATTCGTAAGACAGTTGTAAGCAAATTGTGATTATTAATTTCTAAAGGTGCCACTGGGAATGTTTCAGCTATACATAAGTTTAGATAATTACAATATAGTCAATTATGAATGGTACACTATGGTGTAAATATCCAAAATATACAGGGTAATAGACCAAAAAGGTAATCATGCTACATCATAGTATTACTCGTCCAAAATATTGGTACGTCATCTAACATGTAGTTCTCTCTCTCACTTTATATACATAGATAGAAATCTATGTATATAATATTAATATAAAAAATAATAAAATGGGAATAAAAATAATTTTATTCCTATGTGAAGATAAGTAACGAAGAATGCGTTTTACCTCAGCCAATACTTCGAAAATTGGTTTCTTCAAATGAGAAATTGGTTCGTCTGCGATGAGAAATTCTTTTTAAGAAAATATTATCACATCTGGCTCGTAGTCTTCCGCGATCGTTGTCCATGTTTTCGTCTTCTTGTCTTTCGGGCTGGGACAGCGTCTTCTATGATTCTGGTACCACTATTTCATTACCACTTGTATGAGACATCTTCAGGGCTTAACTAATGCTACTGCTTTCGTTGTTGTAGCCGCAGTTAAGCCCTGAAGATGTCCCATACAAGCGGTGACGAAACGTAAGTAGCAGAATCGCCGAAGGCGCGGTTCCAGCCCGGAACCAAAGATGAAAGTGTATTACGACATCTGGCATGTAGACTTCCGCGGTCGTGGTCCATATTATCTGCTTCTGGGCTTCCGGGCTGGAACCGCGTCACTAGTATAACTGCCGACGTTTCGTATCCACTCGTATGGGACCTGAAAATGTCCCTGAAGATATCCCATACGAGTAGGTACGAAACGTCGACAGTTATACCAGTGACACAGTTACAGCCCGGAAGCCCAGAAGCAGATAGTATGTATTAAGACATTTTCGGAGCAAAAATATTGCGTTTTGCTACATTACATTCAACATTAAAAGAACGTATATTGAAGCTAGTGTATGTTTATTATCGTCTTTAATGTTCATTTTTTACAACACATATTGTCATAATCACATATAGTTAGTTGACTTTAGCTTTTTCTCACTTTTTTTATTATATGTCTTGTAAAATATTTAATTAATTCTGCATGCTTTTAACTTCGCCAACTAGTATCCAACATATAAATTCAAATGAAATACACGTCAAAGTATAAAAATAGAAATGATCTGCCTCATTAACATCTCGGCTTATATAAATCTGATCAAAAAAAGTTTTAAATTAATGAATGCTTAACCAAAGAATTCAAAATATTTTGTAATCCATAAGTAAAGTCATTCGACACGTCTTTATTAAGATATAAAGATTCGGTGTTCTCAAGCATTTGAACTATTGTTGATTTATAGTATCGTTTTGACCCGTGCATAAATTTAAATCTTATGAATAGTATTATCATAAACGATTATGAAAACTTTTGTAGCGTCTTTATATTATAATTACGTGTTCCTTTAGCAGAAACAAAAATATTTATTTTGCTAGTTAGTTCTGTGCACTTAAACTTCCTCAATATGTGACATAAGTTTACATAACTTATTTATCAGGAATTTTATTGTTAGGCCTTTAAAAATGAAAAATAAATTTAAAAAATAATAGATTTTTTAGTCGTTAATTCAAGAAATTACCGAAGATTAATTGTCAGCAAATCAATAGTGTATACAACCAAAACTGATTTACATTTATTTTGCTAGTAAGTCCTGTACATTATAACTTCCCCAATACGTTACATAATTATCCAAGCTTATTTATCTGGAATTTTGTTGTTAGACTCTTGGATAAAGCAGAAAATTTATTTAAGAAAATTACAGACTTTTCAATAGTTAATTAAAGCAGTTACGGAAGATTAATTGTCAATAAATTAATAGCGTATACAACCTAAACTTATAAATTCTTAAACATGGTTATTATGGTTTAATGAGTTTTAATCGATGCGATTCTTGGAGTCTTATCAAATTGGGTCCGAAACCATATAAAAGGTGTTCCAATAAGACATTTCATTTTAAATAGGCCGCCATTTTAACAGTTGTTATGATTCAACCTGTAACTGTTTGACACACGATAAGTAAAAACTACGCCATTACTACAAGTTAGTGATGTGAAGAATCGAACTTGTGCACGTCGTTCAATAACAACTGAGAGTATTGTTGTTGTAGCCCATAATGTTGAGGAAAACCCAGGTTTATTCATTTCTCGTCGATCTTTGGAATTGGCCATTCCATAAATGATATTAAACAGTATTTTGCATAAAGACTTAGATCTTAAGGCTTTTAAAGTTCAGTTAACACAAGAACTCACGCCTATCGACCATCAACAACGTCGTGTCTTTGCTGATTGGGTCCTTAAAATGTATCAAACTGATCCGGAATTTTATTGAAAAATCACATTGAGTAATGAGGCCCATTTCCACCTCGATGGCTACGTTAACAAGTAGAATTCTCGCATTCGGGGCTCGAAAAACCCAAGGATTATTGTTGAAAAGCCTCCCCATCCTCAACGTGTGACTGGTGCGGTTTTTGGTCTGGCAGGGTCATTGGACCTTACTTTTTCGAAAATGAGGCTGGAGCAACTGTTACGGTGAATGGATTGCGCTATCGAATGATAAGTAATGATTTTGTATGACCGGAATTGGTAAATATTGATGTGGATGATGCTTATTTTCAACAAGACGGTGTTACGTGCCACACAAGTAACGATATCATCGATTTCTCGAAGAGGCGATCACAATTGGCCACTGAGGTCTTGTGATTTAACACCTTTGGACTTTTTTTCTTTGGGGCCACGTGAAAGATAAGGTCTATGCCAATTGCCCACAATCGATTCAAGACCTCAAAGATGGAATTCGTGAAGTTATCGAAGACATACAGCCGCAAATGTGCGAATTGGTGACGGAAAATTTCATGAAAAGAATATGGTCCTGCAAGCGTACCCGTGGCGGCCATTTGGCTGGTATTGTTTTCCATTATTAATGGCATACGCTCCTCTTTACGATTAAATAAACATCCAATGATTTTGCTAAAAAGTACTCGTTTTTTTTTACATATCAAACTGAAACCTTATTGGAAGATCCGTTATAATGGTTTCAGATCCAGGCTTAGCAAATCTAACAAGCGACAGATACCGGTTCGAGTCCTACTACAACGCATAGTTTTTACTACCTCAATTATTTGAACCACAAGTATTGTAGGTTCTTAAAATCAAATGATAAATTAGAATTTAAAAATATGAAAATATACAGGGTGATTCACTTAGAAAAACTCACCAAGCAATTACTGCAAATACACGAACCAACCTATACATTCAAATATTTACTTAAAAGACATTAAATTTAAAAATTAAGCTGTCAGGGCATTTTCCAAATCTTCTAAAATAACGTACTACCCACACTGTGCGTATGTATCAAGATTAAACTTGTTCAGTATTTAAAAGAAAATGACGCTGCGAGAAGACGATAGTATTGGTACATAAATATGCATTGAGAAATTTCAACCTTTTCTTTTAAAATTATGTAGATAGATAAGTGCACATTTTCAAACATTTTCGTCGATTAGGGAGGTCATCATTCAAAGGCAATTTTTCATAAATGTTTGGTGTAGCGTCAGACTCGTTAGTTGAGGAATACAAAACGCAGAAAAATATCTTTTTTCCTAACAAAGTGTTTCAAGTTTATTTATAAATCTGACCACATATTTCAACAAGATGAGGCGCCTGTCCACAATTCATATGTTGGTAGAATATTTTTAGATAACATCTTAGGTAATAATTAGATCGGCACGAATCGTCTATTAAAATTGCTTGATCGTTGGCCATTCACTTGTCTTCTTTGTATGGGGCCATCTAAAAGACAACGTTAACAATTCCGGATAACGTCGCAGAACTTAGAAAATACTATACTAAATATAACCGCTGACACGTCGATGCGAGCTATAAATGCAATTCGTAAAACTCATTAACATTGCATTGAAAGCAATTGCGTTCACTTTGAGCAACTGTTGATTGTTTTCGCCTTTCTGTTTTCTTTGTTTCCGTCTTTATTTTAACATTCCATAGAGGACCATGCAATTTCTTTTCTGCCATTTTCTCAAAAGTTTTGTTTGGGAACATTTATGAAATTGTATATGGATGAAAAATTACCTACCAGTTAATGTAAGAAAAAATGACTTAATGTAATTTAAAAAAATAATAATTTCACTACTGTCGGAAGTAAACACTGTTAAGCTTCTACAGCAATGGACTCTTTTTATCGTACGGTCTGTATATGGTTTTCTTAATTAACATATACAAGATAATTACCAAAAATGCTCAATCATATTTGAGGAATCTTGCTTGCATACAATCTTCAAAAGTTGTTCATATATTGATATAAAATTATACGCTTGTATATACAGCAACCTTTATAAAATTAACAAAATATTAAGCAAATTATTATAGGAAATCAGCTGTTCCATCTCACCTGTAAGTTCCTGTTATGAATGATGTTAGATTATTGATAGGGCAAGATCTTTTCTATTCCTTTTTCCCGGCGGATCCTGACTCGTCTTCGCGCGTTTTATGTATTCGTAGAAGTGCCGGACGTATGTCTTGAGCTGTCGATGAAGGCCGCTTCACTTCGAGGATACGATGATGCGTGTACGGAGTCAATGGCACTACTGGAGTCGACCGGCGCAACCACTCAGGTGCTCGTCCTTGACCGAAGGATCGTGAAGATGCATGCCCCACACCCTCTCGACGTGCAAAACTATATTTAGAGGCGCGATTCTCTACGGCGTGATGCAGGATGATGGTGGGAGAAAAAATACATACACAAAATTAGACCCGCGGCGCCCAACGAACATTATCATCATCATTATTATTGTTTTTTGTCACTGTGATTGTTTCTTCTTACTGTTCACGTGCAACGGATGTTCAAGAAGCATGGATATGAGGAAAATCGTAAAAACTACTTTCCCAAGATAATTTAATGCTAATTGTTAGTGAAATAATTCGTTCAGATCACTGAGAAAGAGGAAATTCTTAATTCAACGAACTGTTGAATGTATAACATTTGTTTTCATGAGTTGAATTAATTAATACAAATGTTCACTGGATTTAATTATGACAATTTCAAGACAAGGAACAAATGCTTTTCTTTTGAAAATGACGAAGAGTTGGTTTAATATTATTTCTGATTGATTTATAGAACTTTAAAAGGCGACACACGAATTTACGTTCCCACACGTGCACGAACAAAATGGACATAAATGTGGAGAGATAACAAAGTGTTGCATTTGCTTAAAATACTTTTCTATTTGATTTATAGAATTCCGAAAGGACACAAGCAGGTACCTATGGTTGTTATATAAGTGCTTTTACTTTTATCCGAGAGATGAACGAATAGTTCTCTCTGGCTACTTTGTCAAATAAAATGTAAAAATATATGCGTAGCTTGCTTTAAAAATTTTGTGGATGGTACAGAAAAAACCAATTTTTTGTTTTTCGAAATATTCGCCTCTATGATCTATGCACTTCTGAACCAGTTCTCAAAACATTGGACCTATTGTTCTTCAATCGCCTCAGATACGGAGTTTTCGTAGGCGTCCACAGCCGCTTCCAGGGTATTAAATTTCAATCCACGCATTTTTTCTTTTATGTATGGAAATAAAAAGGAGTCAAAAGGTGCCAGATCGGGACTATGAGGCGGATGAGTCATCAATTCATCAGTTTGAGATGCGTTGTATGATGGTCTATTGTTTCGATGCAGAATGATTCGTCCTCTGTGCTTGGAATAGTAGCAAGATGACCTTTGCGTCTGAAAAAAGAAGCCACCATTTTCTTGCCAGAGCTTCGTTCGCGTCTAACTTTCATGGGTTTCTCCCTGTCTTTGAAGACCCATTGAGCCGAATGTTTCTTGCTTTCTGCCTCGTAATAATAAATCCAACTTTCGCCAATTGTAACGATGTCATACACTGATTCTGCTCGACTTCGGTTGAATTTTTAAGCATTTTTTTGCACCAATCCATAAGCACGTATTTTTGAGCTTCCAGTATCCATGGAGCGCAAAACAGGATAGTTCTGATTTGGGTCATACCTATGCCCAACGATGCCCAAATATCTATGTGCAGTGGTTGTCTGTCTTTATCATGTTATACACGATGTCGATATTTTCTGGGGTGACTACAGTGACAGGCCGTCCCTTACAATGCTCGTCTCTGACCGAAGCACGTCCTCGTAGAATGATTTGTCCTCTTGATCGTTTTTCGCGCCCTTTTTGGAACACAATTAGCAAACAAATGGATGTATACTATTCAGTATTGACTGTGCGACGATCCTCTAGCGGAATAGTAGCAAGACGATCGGTGCGTCCGAAAAAAGAAGCCACCATTTTCTTGCCAGAGTTTTGTTTTCAACAATGGAAGGCATGTATACAGTTGTGTATAGATAGGGGAGGAGAGTATGTTGAAGAGGATAAAAGCTAAATATAAGCTTATTTGCAATAAATAACATTTCTCACATCAGTCTCGTTATTTAATTGACACAACTCGTAATATAGTGTGAAATTTAGACAGCTTTTCTTATTCTTTAGTTATATTTATTCCTTAATGTAATGGAATTTCACAAAGCAACGATCTCAACAATCAACTACTTGAATCACATCTCACTAGCAAGATGTGACAACAGTTACAATTAAGAGACATTTATGTTTGATCTTAAATATAAATAAATTCGTCCAGTAATGCATATCTTGTATAACACGATTTCCTATTACATGGAACGTATCCCCCGCGTTGTATGGAAGTCCACTACATATTAAATATTTCGCACGTTAAAATACTGGCTAACGTAATACTTACTGTACCAATTGTTTCAATTTCTTTTGGTAATGGTTATAGCAGGAATACACGTATGTATATCAGTCAGGAACCTAGCCGAGCAGGTTAATAATTTCCCATAGATGTACATACAGTTACAGTAAACTTAAATATCAAGTAGATTAGAAAGTAACAATGTTGTTTGGTTATTTAATCAATTATATAAAGGAAGATTTAAGATCATTTCTCAATAACCGTATGTATTCGAGTAACATTATAACCATGCTTCCTTGTTGAGAATCTTCTACCTTTAACAGCAAATAGTACTGAACCGTAATACACTATCTCAGTGTGTATATACATATTTCAGACAAATATGCTTTTAATGCACGCACATAAATTTAATTTTAGAATGAAACAATGCAACATTAAAATTAAAGTTTATTATTATTTACATATAATTTATATAATTCGTGGGATATATATATATATATATATATATATATATGTATATGTATATATATATATATATATATATATATATATATATTACGATATACAGTAAAACCTGTCAATAACGGCCATCCAAAAAGCAAAATATATTGGCCGTTATATAAAGGTGTCCGTAATTGACAGGTTTTTCGTCTCACAAATAAAATACATAATTAATTTTAGGATTTGCTTTCTTTATTTTATTAATTAAAGTAAATAGTATATAAATACAAATATGTGTAAGAAAAACTAAAATTTTAATGTATTTACATATTATAGATAATATGACATCTAATAAATTATTTATATGTACATATTATTACAATATATTCATACGAAAAAACAAATTTATTAGGATTTTTTAAAGTATGTTTCAATATTTGTTTGCTTCACATTTTCTAGCTTCGATTTAAAAACTGCAGCTTCACATGTAAGTAAAATCTTAGAAACATCCATATAAATGTCAACATTGTTATTGCACAATAAATAATTTTGTATGTCTCTTAATTTTGCACACACTTCACTCATACTAGATAAACTAGATTTTGGAGTTTCACATTCGTCCAGGTCACTATTATCAGAGTTATGTTGTTCATCATTATTGCAGAAATCTTCAACAATTTCTGGAATACTGAAGTTAGGGCTCTCTGTAGGCACATGACGATCAATAGAAGCATATTCATCTAAATCCATCAAAAATTCGTTACGAACTGTAGGATATAACTGGGCAAGGGGTATTTCGTCTTCTTCATCAAACATTGTGTCCTCCTGGATAACATCAGAGAATCCGGCCTTGGAAAAACATTTTTTAACTGTAGCAGGAGATACCTTTTTCCAAGCAGCTGTAATCCATACAAGTGCATTGGCTAAATTTATGTTTTTTTCAAAAATTTCAAAATCACATTCATTGTCAATAAACGTTAGAAACTTTTTAATAAAAAAATTTCGGTAAATCAATTTGCAATTCTGAATTATTCCTTGATCCAAGGGCTGACAATACGAAGTGGTGCTTGGCGGCAGGAAGACTAGTTTAACATTTTCTAATGGAACTTTAGAATGTGAAGTAGCATTATCCAAGAAAAGAAGCACTTTTCTATTTTGTTTTTTCATTTTATTGTCAAATTTATGCAGCCATCTTGTCATAATTTCCGTTGTCATCCATGCCTTTTTGTTAGAAACCCATTCTAAGGGTAATTTGTCCACATGATTACCCTTAAAACAGCGAGGATTTTTACTTTTTCCAATTATTAATGAATCTTCCTTCTCACCTTCCATATTTGCACATAGTAAAACAGTCAAACGTTGTTTTGCTGCCTTCTTCCCTGCACAATTCTCACTTTTTAATGCAAATGTCTTATTTGGCATAGCGCGGTAATAAAGACCTGTTTCGTCGGCATTAAACACATCTTGAGGAGAATAATTTATTAAAATCAACGGTAACTTGGTTTTCCAGTCTTTTATATCGTCCAAATTAACCTCTGCGGAATCACCACAAATTGATTTAAAAGTTATACTGTGTCGCCGACAGAAACTTTTCAACCATCCATTAGATGCTGCGAAATTTTCCATCTTTAAACTGCTTGCTCTCTCCAGTGCTTTTTGTTTAAGTAGCGGCCCAGATATTGGAATTGCTTTATTTCTGGCTTTGCAAAACCAATTGTAGACGACTTGATCCACTGCCAATCCTTCCGACTTCGGAAAGTTTCGTTTTAGCTCCATGTTAACACCTTCCTCGACCATCTTTTTTAATTCATTTTTCATAATATCGTTAATTTATGTTTTTCCAACCCCATATTTTTCGGCCAACTTTCGCGAACTTAACGCATACTTTTCACTTTCCGCGATTATATTTATTTTGTCTTTTAGCGACAAACGTTTTCTTTTTTGCGACATACTTAATTAAGAACCTTTCGAATACGGAGACAACCTTAAACAGAATTGTTTCCTTTAGAATAATAAAGTTTAAATCGAAAAGGGTGAATTACTACCAGGTAATAGGAAACCCCGGGAAACCCCGACAATTTGTATTAGGTACTTCCGTCAATAAAGATATATATGTCATAAATAGTCCGGCCGACATTGGCAGGTAAATTTCTATGAAAATAGGCCGTAAAAGTTTGGGTTATTTGGCCGCGGCCGTTTTACAAAGGTGGCCGTAATTAACGGGTATTTGTGTATGGGAATTTCCTTATAGTCGATTCGGGGAACTTTGAAACTCAGGTGACCTACTGTAGGTGGCCGTTAATACAGGTATTATATATATATATATATATATATATATATATATATATATACCTTATATATATCGTATATTCATTATTATGTTCCTTTTTTTCCCCTTGGCCGTTTATAATTAACAATATATTTTCTTTGTTTTTTGCGGCAATATTGATTGAGAAATTTTTACGTTTCGACAATATATATATTGCTGCCCTCAGAATTTTATTATTTATACATTTTAAAAAATATATTTGGGGATTCTTCATTATTGCTAGCTTCTTTTCTTCTCTGGTTATGTTGATTTACAATATGGAAAACATTCATCCCGTGTGATAGTTTGATTTCCCGAAATGTCATTTCTCGATTAGCTGATGAAATGACATTTCTGGAAATCAAACAATCACACGGTATGAATGTCTTCCAAATTGTAAAGAACATAATCAGAGAAGAAAAGAAGCTAGCAACAATGAAGAACCGCCAAATATTTTTTTTAAATGTAGAAAATTACAAATTTAATATAGGATAAATAATAAAATTCTGAGGAACGCAATATATATATATATATATGTGTGTGTATTACCGAATCTTAAGTAAATGAAATAATTTCTCAATCAACACTGCAAAATAACACAAAAAAATATACTATTACATATATATATACGAGGATAGTCTGACAAGTATTGAGAATGACACATAGGTGGAGATCTAATTGGAAAATCAAATGCACTTTAATTTAGGTTGGCCATATATATGTTTACATTCCGATATTTAGATAAATCGGTTGATTAGTTTATTTTTGACAGCTGATTGAAAAAAAAGAAAGCTACCGAAATAAAAGATGAGTTACGGGAAACAGGTGAATCTGCTCCATCATCCGCCACAATAAGTAGATGGATAACTGAATTTAAACGTCGTAGAACAAACTGTGTTGATGAAGCGCGCTCTGGAGCACCCAAAATCGTGACTTCTAAGGAAATGATTATAAAAATCCATAATATTATTACGCAAGATTGACTACTCAAAGTGAGAGAGATAGCAGACATGGTAAATATTTCACCAGAACGCGTACACCACATTTTAATGCAAGAATTGGGCCTTTCCAAGCTTTCGGCAAGATGGGTGCCGCGATTGCTTACGACTGATCAAAAGTTTACTCGTTTGCGCATTTCCAATGAGTGTTTGGACCTTTATACGCGGAATCCGGTTGATTGTTGTAGGCGATTTGTTACTTGCGATGAAATTTGGATACACTACAGTACACCCGAAACTAAACAACAGTCGAAACAATGGTTAGAACGTGGTTCCGCACCTCCAAAGAAAGCGAAAACCACTTTATCGGCAAACAAGGTGATGCCATCAATTTTTTGGGATTCAAAGGCCATTTTGCTCATTGATTACCTTCAGAAAGGTGCCACAATAAACGCACAATATTATGCAGAACTTCTACAAAAATTAAATGTTGAGATTCATGCTAAACGGCCAGGAATGGCAAAGAAAAAGATTCTGTTTTATAAAGACAACGCTCCCTCGCATACCAGCATAGTTGCAATGTCCAAAATCCACGAGTTGCATTTCCAATTAGTACCGCAGGCGCCTTATTCGCCGGATCTAGCCCCTTCCGACTTCCACCTTTTTCCAAAATTGAAAACGGCACTAGGCGGAAAGAAATTTTCGTCTAACGACGAGCTTATCATCTTCGTTAATGAGTATTTTGCAAGCCTTCCGGAATCGCATTTTAGAGGTGGCATAAGGGCATTGAGGCACCGTTGGAATACATGTATTGCTCTTTTAGGAGAATATTGAAAAATAAAAATTATTTTGTATTTAAAAAATTCGTTTCTTTTTCATTCTCCCTACTTGTCAAACTACCCTCGTATATATATATATATATATATATATATATATATATATACATACATATATATTTCTTCTTTTTGCTACTGTGAAGTTATTATTACATAATAAATTCGGTATATATGTATGCACAGTCTGTCACACAGAAAACCAAAGTTTTTAAAATAAAAACAAAAGCTTACTATTTTGATAAAATTCATTAATTTTATTCAAAGTAGTCGCCTTCGGCTCTAATACAAAGTTTTGCACGGTCAATGAATATATCGAATTAATTTTTAAGTTCATCTTTAGAGATATTCTACAAGGACGCTGTCGACGTCTTCTTAATGGCTTCGACGTCGGCATAACGCTGTCCTTTTATCGGCAAATGTAGTTTGGAGAATAGATAGAAATCGCAGTGGGTTAAATTCGATGAATATGGTCAATGGTTGATGGTTAAAATGCCGTTTGTAGTTAGAAAATCAGTGTCGAGCGATAAGATTGTGCATTATTGTGCAACAAACGCCAGCTACCATTTTCACGATATTGAGGGCGCACACGGCGAATATACGCCAAAAGACGCCTCGTAACACCAAGATAATATCTAGTATTGACTGTTTGCCTAGATGGTACAAACTTTTTGTGCACTATGCCTTTCGAATCCTAAAAACAAATCAACATTGTCTTCACTTGTAACTTCTCCAAACGGCTTTTTTTCGTTCTTTTTTCGCTTGGATGTTTCCATTCAGAGCTTTAACGCTTGGTCTCTGAATCTTATTGAAAACATCACGTCTCATCACCAGTTACAATAGAATACCTGAAGTTTTGGTCTTTTTTGAAACTTTAATCAAGTCTACAATGTTGAATTCCGAGGAATTTTTGATCATCAGTTAGCTTATTTCTACCAGGACGATTGATCAATGAGCTATATCAAAAGTTTCTAGAGGATTTACCACTGGCAACACAAATGTAATGTGGTTTATGCATGATGGTACACCAGCACATTTTAGTGCAGCTGTTTTGGAGTTGAGGCGAACCTCATTTACGTCCTACTCGATTCCAAGACTTAAATTCCTTGGATTTTTTCTTGTGAGACCTTTTAAAGACAGTACACACTACTTCAGTCGAGAATGAAGATTTGAAAAATTGAATAATCGATGGGCGTAATGCAAAAAACTCTGATGTTTTTGAAATAGGCAATCAATGAGGAGAAAATGTATGACTGACGATTACCCGTGAATTTCTGATAAGAGTTTATATTTGTTTTGTTACTGAAATATATAATTCTATTGGCCAATAAATGAGTAATTAAATAATTAAATAAATAAATTAGAAAGTATGAACTGGGTAGTTAAAGAGACATTAGTAAGTCATTAATAAATAAATTAAATAATAAAGGCCTGAGATTCGATTCTTGCGGAACACCTGAGCTGGAAAAAAAATCGTCCGAAGGAAAACCACTGCAAGAAACATAAAATATGCGATCATATATGTAAGTAGGATTTGAAAGAACCACATTATTTGTCTAAATAAGACCGTCCAATCCAAAATTAAATAATTAAATTGGACGTACTATTTTCAAAATATCACAAGTGTCTTATAAATATTTTAATTAACAATTAAACCCGTCATCTTTACCCATACATTCTTTCATCTCGAAACTAAAATGAAAACCTCTACCATAAAAAGCCTATGCATTTCATTACCGAACTTCAATCATTGCTTATATGTGCCCTAAATCTATCCATCGCGTCGGCATGTACGCAAATGTTTTGTAAATAATCAAGTCGACAATTTTTAGGTCATGTCAGAGCATAAATTACAACAACTCATTCAAAATTACTAACGACTGGTGCACGTTAAATAGAAAGTATGACTCTGTGTGGGAAGCCAGATTTTTTGCAAAGAGCTTTGCCGCCCTGCATTCAAATTACATTCATTTCGAGGAAGTAAATGTGAATGAAGTTCGATAGCATTTGAATTTACAGAGTAGTTTAATATATAGAGTGGTAACGAAATGAACAAGGTCGTTTTCTAGTGGATCGCTTTGAACTTGGAACACATTATATATGCTAATTTCATATCGAGGATGATACTTGTTCAATTAACAGTTTCCGTTGTTATTTGCACATGCGAAAGCAATGTTTTCGACTATATTTTAAATGGGGTTTTAAATAAACAATTTATATGTTTTATATTTAGCTGGGTTTCGAATTTCTATATAAAAATGCTAGTATACGAGGTGTGGTAATTAAGTGACAAGAATGGTGTGAGAAATGTTATTTATTGCAAATAAATGCATCGTAAGAATTCGTATAAATAAGATTTGTATTTCATCTGAATATTAAAAGGAATCATTCAAATGTGAATAACACCCTGTTTACTACGTACGTTTCAAGTTATAACACCTACTATCAGGTAAACTTGTGTTATTAACGAAAGACTCCTTTGTAGGGCTTTATCGTACCTCTTTCGATACAGAAATATAACGAAAAAGCATTGCTTTTTCTCTATCATACAACATACGTATGTATGTACTGAACCCTGTTCTGTCCCTCAGTACATACAAGGTGTGACTATTAAATAACGAGACTGACGCTGGTACAGAAGAAGTGCGCATGCGCCAAACGCCAACGACTGGCAGCTATTTATCGTGAAGCCTAGTCTTTCGAATGCAGTGCCTGTCACCTCTGCAAACAAATCAGTATAGCCGTAGCCTTCATTCGTATTAGAGTTGTTTCGCCGCAAAAATGTTAAGTAACTATTAATCAACATTACTACCTTCACGTTCTTGCTCAACTCTGTAAAACAATAAGGAAAAAACGACCCGAATTGTGGAAGGACAAGTCATGGGTTCTCCAGCAAGACAATTAACCGGTTCATTTCGCATTGTCAGTCAAGAGGTTTCTAGCCAAGTACAACATCCTAGTGTTAGACTATCCGGCTTATTCGCCGGATCTTGCGCCGTGTGACGGAACAAGGGAAGGGAAAAAAATTTAAGTTCGTTGAAGCTGTGAAAGCAAAAGCGGCACGCGTCCTGAAGGAGCTAACAAAAGAAGACTTCCAGCACTGTTTCGAACAATGGAAGATTCGCATGGAGCGTTGTAGGGATAGAGGAGGGGTGAATATAGAAGGTGATAATAAGTAAATATGTATGAAATAAAAATAAAATGTTTTATAACGTCAGTCTCGTTATTTAATAGCCACACCTCGTACATGCATACGTGTATTTACGATAGAGGAAGACAATGTTTTTTCATTATGTACGAGATGCGGCAATTAAATAACGAGACTGGTGTGAGAAATGTTATTTATTGCAAATAAATGCATCGTAAGAATTCGTATAAATAAGATTTGTATTTCATCTGAATATTAAAAGGAATCATTCAAATGTGAATAACACCCTGTTTACTACATACGTTTCAAGTTATAACACCTACTATCAGGTAAACTTGTGTTATTAACGAAAGACTCCTTTGTAGGGCTTTATCGTACCTCTTTCGATACAGAAATATAACGAAAAACCATTGCTTTTTCTCTATCATACAACATACGTATGTATGTACTGAACCCTGTTCTGTCCCTCAGTACATACAAGGTGTGACTATTAAATAACGAGACTGACGCTGGCACAGAAGAAGTGCGCATGCGCCAAACGCCAACGACTGACAGCTATTTATCGTGAAGCTTAGTTTTTCGAATGCAGTGCCTGTCACCTCTGCAAACAAATCAGTATAGCCGTAGCCTTCATTCGTATTAGAGTTGTTTCGCCGCAAAAATGTTAAGTAACTATTAATCAACATTACTACCTTCACGTTCTTGCGCAACTCTGTAAAATAATAAAGAAAAAACGACCCGAATTGTGGAAGGACAAGTCATGGGTTCTCCAGCAAGACAATTCACCGGTTCATTCCGCATTGTCAGTCAAGAGGTTTCTAGCCAAGTACAACATCCTAGTGTTAGACTATCCGGCTTATTCGCCGGATCTTGCGCCGTGTGACGGAACAAGGGAAGGGAAAAAAATTTAAGTTCGTTGAAGCTGTGAAAGCAAAAGCGGCACGCGTCCTGAAGGAGCTAACAAAAGAAGACTTCCAGCACTGTTTCGAACAATGGAAGATTCGCATGGAGCGTTGTAGGGATAGAGGAGGGGTGAATATAGAAGGTGATAATAAGTAAATATGTATGAAATAAAAATAAAATGTTTTATAACGTCAGTCTCGTTATTTAATAGCCACACCTCGTACATGCATACGTGTATTTACGATAGAGGAAGACAATGTTTTTTCATTATGTACGAGATGCGGCAATTAAATAACGAGACTGGTGTGAGAAATGTTATTTATTGCAAATAAACTTATATTTAACTTTTATCCCCTTCAGCATATTCTCCTCCCCTATACACCGCTGTATACATGTCTTCCATTGTTCAAAACAATGCTATAGTTCATCAGTTGTCGGTCTCTTCAACAACTATGCCGTTTTTACTTTTACATGTTCTCCAGACTGTAAATGTGTTCTCTTTAATGCACTTCTTACTTTTGGAAACAGGTAGAAGTCACATGGTGCGAGATCTAGCAAGTACGAAGGATGATCAATTACAACAATTACAATACGCTTGTCCGCTAAAAACTGCTTTGCAGATTGGGCATTGTGAACTGGTGCTGAATCCGCGAGTCATTCTTCCACAGATCCGGTCTTTTCTTCTTTACTCTTTCCATCAGCTTGATTTGGACTTTTTTGTAGTATTTCTGATTAACAGTTTGATCCTCAGGCATCCAGTCAGTCATGATAACACCCTTGATATCGAAAAAAACGATCAGCATTGCCCTCAATTTCGATTTGCTCATTCACGTTTTTTTTTCTGTCTTGACGATCCAGCGACCTTCCAGTGTAACGATTGACGCTTTGTTTCCGGGTCATACTTCGGAACATACGTAACTTTTATCAGATAGGACGATTTTTGTGAGCAAGTCTAGTTCTTCTGTGAGTCGTTCCATGATGTCAGGCAAATGTTCATCCAATTGTCTGTTTGTTCCTGAGTGAGGTTTTTCAGCACCATTTTTGCATAAACTTTTGTCAAGTTTAATTCATCATGCAAAATGTGTCCTACTGTTTCTTTGTTAATGTTTACCTTATCGGCAATCATCCGAATGCTCAGATGTTGATCTTTCCACACAATTTCATTAATTTTCAGACCTTTACAGAACCGTTCATGCCATAAAAATACGCGCACGTGATATAAAATTATCACCAAACATCTCCTTTAACATTTTTAAACGTTCTGTTGGCATTTTATTTTAATTTGATAAGGAATTTCAAGTTAATTCGCTCGATTTTTATGTCAACCACTATCATGGCACCATTAAGTAACGGCGTCCTCTACAATTAAAGCTCGAAAGTAAACTGAATCAGACAGAGACACGAAACTACGAGTTATTGCTTGGGAAGTATAAAGGTCAATAACATTCCAATTACAGCCTTGCCCGATACGGCTACGCGATAGAAGGACCGCAGTTTCGTTATTTAATTGCCATACCCCGTATAGCTACGCGACAATAGGTTAACCTTGTTAAAACATCTCGGGTAATTTTAGTTTAAGATCGAAATATAAAAGGTCAATCATTTAAATGGAGCAGTCCGGAGTCGTTTGTACTGGGAATCAATACGAACTCGTTATCTAGTTAGTGGTAGCGAGTAATTGAAGTGATTTACTTCATTTCGGAGAAGAGTCAGGACTCTCCGAAATAATGTAGACACTAACACTTCGAGTTCGTTGGCAGTTAAGATCGCGTTTATCTCGGACATTATTAAAGTTGGAAGCGATCGTTGTGATATCGTATTACGGTTGTTATGATTTAGTTAATAATTGAAATACGAGGGTAGTTTGACAAGTAGTGAAAATGGAAAAGAAAAACGAATTTTTTAAATACAAAATAATTTTTATTTTTCAATTCTCCTAAAAGAGCAATACATTTATTCCAACGGTGCTCCAATGCCCTAATGCCATCTCTAAAATGCGATTCCGGCAGGCTTTCAAAATACTCATTTACGAAGATGATAAGCTCGTCGTTAGACGAAAATTTCTTTCCACCTAGTGCCGTTTTCAATTTTGGAAAAAGGTGGAAATCGGAAGGGGCTAGATCCGGCGAATAAGGCGCATGCGGTACTAATTGGAAATGCAACTCGTGGATTTTGGACATCGCAACTGTGCTGGTATGCGAGAGAGCGTTGTCTTGGTGAAACGGGATCTTTTTGTTTGCATTCCTGGCCGATTAGCACGAATCTTAACATTTAATTTTTCTAGAAGTTCTGCATAATATTGTCCGTTTATTGTGGCACCTTTCTGAAGGTAATCAATGAGCAAAATGCCCTTTGAATCCCAAAAAATTGATGCCATCACCTTGTTTGCCGACAAAGTGGTTTCGCTTTCTTTGGAGGTGTAGAACCACGTTCTAACCATTGTTTCGACTATTGTTTAGTTTCGGGTGTACTGTAGTGTATCCAAGTTTCATCGCAAGTAACAACTCGCCTACAAAAATTAACCGGATTCCGCTTATAAAGGTCCAAACACTCATTGGAAATGCGCAAACGATTGAATTTTTGATCAGTCGTAAGCAATCGCGGCACCCATCTTGCCGAAAGCTTGGAATGGCCAAATTTTTTCGTTAAAATGTGGTGTACGCGTTCTGTTGAAATGTTTACAATGCCTGCTATCTCTCTCACTTTGAGTCGTCGATCTTGCGTAATAATATTATGGATTTTTACAATCATTTCCTTAGAAGTCACGATTTTGGGTGCTCCAGAGCGCGCTTCATCAACACAGCTTGTTCTATCACGTTTAAATTCATTTACCCATCTACTTATTGTGGCGGATGATGGAGCAGATTCACTTAATGTTTCCCGTAACTCATCTTTTATTTCGGTAGCTTTCATACCCTTAATTAGGAAGTATTTAATCACCGCATGATACTCTCCTTTTTCCATTTTAACAAAACGACGTGCTGCTTCTTTTTCAATCAGCTGTCAAAAGTAAACTAATCAACCGATTTATCTAAATATCGGAATGTAAACATATAAATAGGCAAACTAAATTACAGTGCGTTTGTTTTACCAATTAGAGCGCCATAGAAGAAAATTTGTTTTCAATATTGTGTTAAAAATAACTACAAGAAAAAAACTAATGAAAAGCACTAGTTATTTCTTTTGACAAGAGTTATTTTATTACAGCATTTACAATTGATTACGGTTTTCTTTTCATAACGGGTTCCATGACGTAATTGGCGCTTACCGCTTAAGGATATCTGGTCGTGGTCAATGCTATCTGCTTTTGGGCTTCCGGGCTGGAACTACTGCACTGAAACTGAGTTTCAGTGCAGTAGTTGAGCCCTGAAGATGTCCCATACAAATGAGTACGAAACGTGGGTAGATATACAAGTGACGCGGTTCTTGCCCGTTCCATATATATATAGTAAGGACTGTATAATCGACCGTACTCTTAATATCTTAAACGTAACTATTATCAGGTGTATCGGTCTGTTCAATAAAGACTCCAACAATTTTGGTTTTCAATACTCTATATTTCGCTGCCAAATCTTTGTAGCTTCCTCAGGAGTGTGAAACTAAAAGAAGTCATATACTGGCTGATTCAAAATAATTGTGTAAATGACTTTCAATTTTAATTTTAAAATATTGTACATTGTAAAATATAACAAAACTCAACTAGAGCAAAATTAGTTTTTGAAAACTAATAAAAACTAGCAATTATTTTGAATCAGCCAGTGTATGACTCCTTTTAGTTTCACACTCCTAAGGAAGTTGCAAAGGTTTGGCAGCGAAATATAGAGTATTGAAAACTAAAATTGTTTGAGTCTTTGTTCAACAGAGCGATATACCTGATAATAGTTACGATATATATATATATATATATATATATATATATATATATATATATATATATATATATATATATATATATATATAAATGCACCTTTTCAGGCACGAATCTTGACATTTTCAAAGAAGTATAAAACTTATATGTATTCTCTTCTTTTCAAAGATGAACTGCTACTTATTCAATTGCACTTAAAGTGGATGTGTACATCTGTTGGATAATGAAGAACAGTATTGTTAATATTATTGTTATTAGTATTATTTGTACTACTCAAATAAAAGTTTAAGGGCAGCTGGTTTTTTTTTTTTACTAATAATCTTTATTTCGGCTTGACATACGTTCAAACGACTTTATATAATTAATATATTTTAATTAATATAGTAGTGCTAGGCGTGAGGGTTAATAATACATAATTTGATAATTAAGTTGTCATCATCAGTGGTTTTTTCCTATAATTGATGATAACAACTTAGTTGTCAAATATATATTCAGATATAAATTTTTTTAGCGTCTTTATAAAGGGTTTTCCAATAAGGACTTGACAACTTTTTTTCATAATAAAATACAGACCATTTGAGATATTTCAAAAACTTTATTATCGGGTTGAAGTACAATCAAAACATTTATGAATGGAACTCGACTTCGTTCATATGACCACCGCGGGCACGTTTGCAGCGGTCGATTCGTTGGACCCAATTTTCGATGACTCGGCCACACAATTCGGCCGAAACGGCTGCTATTTCGCGTTCAATGTTGGTTCTGAGATCTTCCAACGTGGTCGGCTTATTGGCATAGACCAATGACTTGACGTAGCCTCAAAGAAAAAAGTCTACAGGCGTTAAATCGCACAAACGAGGCGGCCAATCGACTGGTCCATTTCTTGAGATAACACGCTCGTCAAACTTACTCTTCAATAAATCGATTGTAACGTGTGCTGTGTGGCTTGTGGCACCGTTTTGCTGAAACCACATGTTGTCCAAGTCCATATCTTCCAATTCGGGCCAAAATTGATCGGTAATCATGGCGCGATAACGATTACCATTCACAGTAACGTGACGATCATTATCGTCGACGAAAAAATATGGACCTATGACGCCGCCGGCATGCAAACCGCACCAAACAGTTATTTTTTGTGGATAAAGTGATGTTTCATGAAGCACATGTGGATTTTACCCATTGAGCCAAAAATTAGCTTCGTCACTGAAAATGATTTTGCGATGAAATTGATCATCTTGGCGCATCTTTTCCAGAGCCCAATCGGAGAACGTACGTTGCTTCAAATGGTCCATCGGCTTCAATTCTTGTGTCAGCTCGATCTTGTATGGGTGTAAACTAAGATCCTTACGCAAAATTGGCCATAAAGTGGTCTGGGTGATGCCCAACTCTTGAGAACGCCGTAGAATTGACTGATTTGGATCATTTGCTACGGACGTTTCAACGGCAGCGATATTTTCGACACTTCGACCAACCCGTTGTCTCACTGGTACGGCAACATCGCACAACGAATATGTAGACTCAAATTTTTGCACTAAACTTATTACTGCCTGTCTACTAGGGCGAGAATTACGACCGAAAATCGGAGTTAACGCTCTTAAAGTAGCGGTCACCATTCGTAGTCGGTGACCGCTACTTTCTGTAGTAAATTTTTATAATTTGCAGACGTTGTTGGTTCGTGTACTTTACCATGATGAAAATGTTAAGTTTACTGAATAAATTGACAGTGACAATTCGATGATTAGCGAAAGGGTACGTTCACAAATTTAATTAAAAGTTGTCAAGTCCCTATTGGAAAATTCTTTAGATAGCCTTTAATACTCTATGTAACAAAAAACATCGTCAGTCTTTCCGTTTAAATTATTTATTATTTGATAAACTTTAAAGTACATAATATTGCCACTCCGTACACAAATTGGTACAACACCAAGCAGTAAGTAAATTCTTGTTTGTGTGTGTTACGTTCAGGTACATACATACGTACAATCGTGTCACTACATAACCATTAGTGCTGTGCTTAGCTATCTATTACACGATTGAGTAATTCTAACGCTGATATTTATACATTGTACCGACAAACGCACATCGCCATCGATGAGCCTAAAATAACGGATATCCCGCGGCTAACCGTTGTCCAGAAATACCAAAGACCCCGCCGCATCGGTCAAATAACTTCATATTAAAATACCCACGCACATAATAGATACTTTTTTCGGAAAGTTTCGAGTAAATTACGAACGGAATCTCGTAACATTAAATACGAGATTACACCGCACGCATCTTGTACATAATAATAAGCATTAATTAAAGAAAAACATCTTCTGGTCGCACGCTATAAGGATTAATACGTTTTGTGATACGTACAATGAAGGTAAGGAAATGATTAGTCGACTTGGTGGACCTTAACATTCGATTCCCTTGAACGGTCAAAGTCAACGAACTCGTCGGTTACATTTTCAACACTTGCTCAGACAAACAAATTATTCTAACGTCTCTAATTTTTCTCGGTTTGGCGACAATAGCCGGGCGCTATTCTTGGGATCGAATTAGCGGCTTCGCGCGAGCATTTGACAAGAGCAAACTAAGTATTTGTAGTTGTTAAATCTTGCAATCAAGTTTTATTACAGCACAAGAATGAAACTTATTTAACAAGCGGATGTTGGACAAGTTGAAAAATATAATAAAAGTAAACTTGAGTGCAACTGGTGCTAAATAAATTACAAACATGTGAAAGCGAAAAAATATTTTTTTTACTGCACAATTATGAGATGTCCCGGCAAAAACTTCTTTTATTTTGAATTATTACCAAACGCTGTAATTGTAAAGTTAAAGATTAAAGGGTTGCTTCTTTAGGTCGCTAATAATACTCTTGCTTTGAGACAACGATTAACTAGTTTTGATATATTTTCATTCTTTAGAAGTACTTAGATTAGATTGCTTGATGTAAACAAAACCAACCTATTCCGCTGCCACCTTTTCATATATATATCATGGTCATTATATTTCGTTACAATACCAAAATCATACATCATCTAGCTAGCTTCTTTCAATTCGATCTATTTCTATATATAGTTCCGCTTTAGAAAATTCATCTTCCATTTAAGAGATTTTCAATTGGACACTAAGTGTGGCCATTTAGTGTGGATTTATTTTTTTATTGCCTGTACTGGAAGATATGCACCACAACAAAACATACCTTCTCCATCTTCGTTTCCGGGCTGGAATGGAGTCCTTGGTGCTTCTGCCGCCGATGTTTTCGACATTTTGTCTCAACAACATGTTCTTCCAGCAAGATTGAGCTACCACATCCTGAGGGTGAAACGGTAAATTTATTACGAGAAAAATTTCGAAGCCGTTGTAATTTCCCGAAAAGGTGACATTGGTTGGTCGTAAGATCGTGAAATTTATCACCATTAGACTTTCTTCTTTGGGGTTTTGTCAAGCATAGAGTGTACGCAAATAAACCCGAGACGATTGATAGCTTAAAACTAACATTCATGGAGTTATAGATGAAATCGTTCTGAATTTTGCAATTAAGTAAATGAAAATTTTGGAAAATAAATCAACATATGCAGAACGAGCAGAGAGCACACATTTATCATCTATATTTATGTATCCAACACATAATTTTTAAAGTTTCTACTTTGTTACTTTGTATTGATATCAATATACTAATGGAGTCTAAGAATCAAGGATTTTATTCACAAATAAAACCCCCAAGTTCATGCTTGTTACGACACCTTTCATATTATCTTAAAAAAGAAATACGTGCGTAATAATCTTTCTTTCCTAATTTGAACAAACATGTATAATTTACTTATTCGATTATAAAAGCAACTATTAAATCTTAGTAAACTAGCATATTTACATAAGGTATGCCTCTATTCCATTTACGCACTAAGTTACGAATCGCGGTAAGAAAGTAACAAGACTTTTACGTCTACAAGATGATACTAACGCGCCGTCAACTATATCACTGTATATCACTGTAAGTTTGCGCCGTGTATGTAGCAAATTTCACATCATTTTTAAGTTTTCAAGGTATAAATTTAAAGAGCAACAGAGTCAACATTAAGTTTTTCTTAATATTATGAGAAAAATCGTTAAAACTAGGAAAATTGTAAACCATGTACGTCGAAGAATGCTTTAATAAAAGCGCTTGTCTGCTAATGGGCGAATTGTTTTAAAAGTTCGAATGATAACGGTGCTTTTTCTTGATATCCGTGAAGTTAGTTAGCGTTAGAGAGCGGTGGATGCGATAGTAGCCCTTGTCTTTTGGCTACGAAAAGCATTTATGTGTTTCTCCACTATAGGTGTGACCTCAACCTTGCGACTCCTTCCTCTTCCACAAGATCAAGAATTTTTGCTTGTGGAAGATTGCATCATAACGAGAATGTACCTTTATATTCAGCGTTGATTTTTCACTAGTGCTTGGCTATGAAAAATATTATTGTTCTCCCCCACTAGCAGCAGTACATTGACCTCACTCTTTATGACTTCTTTTCTTCCCCTGTTCAAAGATGAAAAGTGTTTGCTTAGAAAAATAGAGAGGTCTAATGTAGAGCGTCGTTGCTAAATCACAAATCTTATTTGTTAAACTACAATATATACATTTTCTAGTTTATTGATACAGACATTAACAGACGAGATTTTACCCTGTTTATATCTTATGGGAGGCCGTAGTTCTTACATCGAAGTCTTGTGTTCAAATCCGATGCTTCTGTCTGTAAACGTTTTTGCGACTTCATTTATCATTTAAGGTGAATGCCTACAGTCAAGAATTTTAAGTCGTTCCACGACCGCGGGCGTAATTAATAATTTATGGCGTTAACATTATGGAGGCATGTTGGAGGATACGAGGGAATGGATTATTAATACTATTATTATCGCCAGTTTTCTCACACTTCCTCAAACTATTGCCAAGAAATGTTGCACTCAACACATACTTTTGTGAGTGTTCAAAGTTATAATTAATATACATAGTTTAAATTAAAGAATGCCTTTTGGTATTTAGAATACGAAACTTTATTTAGTGATTCAATAAAAACCTTCCATTTTTTCTATACAAAAATACTTATAATCAATCGAAAAGTAAATATTGAGGTACTGTATTCGTTCATTGCATTCTCCCAATTCATACAAATAACAGTGTGGTGATGGCGAAAATACACAATAGCATTGGAGGAAAACTGTACTCGAAGTCCCAGCAAGAAGATGAATACCTTCTCTTTCTGCTGTGGGGGAACTTCTTTTTTTATCATATTTCTCTGTCTTAATAACACAGGGTAACAAAATGAAAAAAAAATTTGGTGCCGGAAATCTAACATCTGATTTTAGATGTTTTTAATGTGCTGATTCCAAAAATACCACCAGATTTTTTCTATCAGCTCTAGTTTTTGAGATACAGGTTACAGGTTAATTGATATTTTTTTCTGATAAAGGACAAAAAATAAGGAGATAAATATGTACTTAATCGTCAAAATTGAAATTTCCCAGAATGTAATTAGCCAAATGGAGACCTAGAATTGTCCCTGACCCAATGTTCCTATACTAGGAACTACTCAATACACTGCTTCAAGGAAAACAAAACGTGATCAACGAACCTTTGGTTGCAAGAGAAAAAATCTTATTTCCGCCCTTGCATATCAAGCTAGGCTTAATGAAGCAATTTGTGAAGGCTTTAAATCGAGATGGAAATTGTTTTGGGTATTTATCACGTAAATTTCCTGGCATTAGCACGGAAAAACTAAAAGCTGGTATATTTGATGGTCCTCAAATAAGGCAACTTGTTAAAGATCCACAATTCACCACATTAATGAACGAGACTGAATCTAACGCTTGGTGTTCATTTGTTCAAGTAGTACAAAATTTTCTTGGCAATTATAAAGCAGAGAATTACGTAGAATTAGTGGAAGATTTTTAATATTCTCGGCTGTAACATGAGTATAAAAGTTCACTACCTCCACAGCCACCTAGATCGTTTTCCAGAAAACTTAGGTGATTGTAGTGAAGAACAGGGGGAAAGATTCCATCAGGATATTAAAACTATGGAAGATCGTTATCAAGGACGATGGGATAGCCACATGATGGCGGACTACTGCTGGAGCCTTCAGCGAGACTGCCCTAGTAAACTCCATTCTAGAAAGTCGTATAAAAGAAAATTTTTATGTGATTAGTGACTAATGTAATTATGTAAATTAAGTTTTTGCAATAAATACTTAAATCCATGTGTCTTTGTTTTTTTAACTGTCAATAGTAATATTATATATTATAACAGTTATAACGTAAAATATATACACATTTTTTTAAAAAAATCTCAAAAACTAGATCTGATAGACCAAGTCTGAGAACTTTTTTACATTTTGCATCCAAAAATTACCCAGGAACAGTTAAAAAATCGCAGGCACCAAAATGTGTGTTGGCCTGTGTAATAAATTGGTTACGATGATAATATCAATGCCTACATAAATCATTCAGTCTCATATACCACATAATAAAAATTGGTTCTTCGAGGCGGATTTTGAAGCAACGAGCTATGGAGACAAAAACGCAGAGTGTGAGCTCGTCTAAATGCGGCGGTTCTTATACATTATAACGATATCTAATGCAAGCTCTATGGTGCATCATACACATACGAAGGTGCGTTTTATTTATATGGTTCATCGAATATTTAGAACTTTTCAAGTTTCTAAAGTGTTATTTTCTATAATTCAAAGTAAATTTTTTGGAGAAGTACTTCATTCGCCTTAAATTATCTAGATTTATTGTCATTTTATCTGTAGTTTCTATCATAATTGGAAAGATCACCACTTCCATCAATATCTCATGATTCTTTAATATCAGCTAGTCAAGAGACTGATTGCACTTCTGTATTTTCCCAGTATATTTTTGCCGAAGATTCACTGCTATTAGTACATTCCTTTCTGATTATTTCTTCTTCTTCTATTCCATTTGCCCAATGAGGGCGTCAGATTTTTTCTTCTATTCATTCTTTCACCCATCTATTCCAGTTTTTCCGGTCACCGGCAAATATTTTCACTTCATTTAATGTCTTCCTTCTCGCTTTTCCATATATTCTATTTGCTGTATCTATGTCTTTCTTGGTCTCCTTATCCTCATTTTTCTTCCTGTCCTTGCTTCCATTACTCTTTTCGCCAGTCGGTCGTTGTTCATTCTTGTTACGTGTCCAAACCAGTTCTTATTCTCTTGTTTTTCATTCTATATTCTGTTGATTTAACCTCTGTCTTATCTAGTTAATTCTTATATTATCCATCTTCGTCTTCCTTGCTATTTTTCTCAGTAGTTTCTTCTATGCTGTTGTCACCACACTCTCGTGTTTACGTTTACTCGTACTCACCTAAGACTCCGTATAACAACGCTGGTACTATTAGCTTGTTGTATATCGGGAGTTCTACTTATGTTTCAATCAAATATTGTATTATTCAGAACATAATCTATTTTGTCGCTGTCCTTACTCTGTTTCCTATCTCCAAATCTATCTTTTTATCATCCGATATCATAACTCCTAGGTATTCATATGTTGTTGCTTGCTCTATTTGTTGTCCTTTGCATTGTATCCCCTCTGCCTCCATTCTGATTATTTAAAAATAAAATATCTGATCTTATTTTTATTTATATTTATAGTGCAATATATGATCATCGATGGGTATTGGACGATCCCAATACATCTTTCCTTTCCAGAGAAAACCACGATTTGCGTTTGCTTGAATTGGAAAGAAATGGTGTACGTACTACACATGAGCTTCTTACGTCTAACAAAATCAATAACTAAAATAAGAACTAAGATAGCAAATTTTGGAAGAGTTGAATCTTCACACTTTGGATTACGAGGGTAATTTTACAAGTAGTGAGAATGGAAAAGAAAAACGAATTTTTTAAATACAAAATAATTTTTTTAAAATATATTCTCCTAAAAAAACCATACATTTATTCCAACGGTGCTCCAATGCCCTTTTGCCATCTCTAAAATGCGATTCCGGAAGGCTTGCAAAATACTTATTTACGAAGATGATAAGCTCGTCGTTAGACGAAAATGTCTTTCCACCTAGTGCCGTTTTCAATTTTGGAAAAAGGTGGAAGTCGGAAGGGGCTAGATCCGGCGAATAAGGCGTATGCGGTACTAATTGGAAATGCAACTCGTGAATGTTGGACATCGCAACTGTGCTGGTATGCGAGAGAGCGTTGTCTTGGTGAAACAGAATCTTTTTCTTTGCCATTCCTGGCCGTTTAGCATGAATCTCAACATTTAATTTTTGTAGAAGTTCTGCATAATATTGTCCGTTTATTGTGGCACCTTTCTGAAGGTAATCAATGAGCAAAATGCCCTTGGAATCCCAAAAAATTGATGCCATTACCTTGTTTGTCGATAAAGTGGTTTTCGCTTTCTTTGGAGGTGCAGAACCCCGTTCTAACCATTGTTTCGACTGTTGTTTAGTTTCGGGTGTACTGTGGTGTATCCAAGTTTCATCGCAAGTAACAAATCGCCTACAAAAATCAACCGGATTCCGCTTATAAAAGTCCAAACACTCATTGGAAATGCGCAAACGAGTGAACTTTTGATCAGTCGTAAGCAATCGCGGCACCCATCTTGCCGAAAGCTTGGAAAGGCCCAATTCTTTCGTTAAAATGTGGTGTACGCATTCTGTTGAAATGTTTACCATGTCTACTATCTCTCTCACTTTGAGTCGTCGATCTTGCGTAATAATATTATGGATTTTTATAATCATTTCCTTAGAAGTCACGATTTTGGGTGCTCCAGAGCGCGCTTCATCAACACAGCTTGTTCTACCACGTTTAAATTCATTTAACCATCTACTTATTATAGCGGATGATGGAGCAGATTCACCTAATGTTTCCCGTAACTCATCTTTTATTTCGGTAGCTTTTATACCCTTAATTACGAAGTATTTAATCAGCGCACGATACTCTGCTTTTTCCATTTTAACAAAACGAAGTGTTGCTTCTTTTTCAATCAGCTGTCAAAAATAAACTAATCAACCGATTTATCTAAATATCGGAATGTAAACATATAAATAGGCAACCTAAATTACAGTGCATTCGTTTTACCAATTAGAGCGCCACCTATGCGTCATTCCCACTACTTGTCAAACTATCCTCGTAACTTTGTTAATAAGTTGTCCAATTTGTGAACTTTCTGTAAAAATCGTCACGAATTTTTCGAGTAACAATATGTAAGAGACTCAATAGTAACATAGAAATTATTAACAACTAAAGATATTAATTAATGCATATCCATTCATATAATCATATTTCATGATCATGGACTGAGTTCTAATATATACTATCATGAGTTATTATTGAGTATAAATTAGCAAACAAATTATGTGAAATTATTCGAAGTTTAACACATTTCATTACTGATTCCATAAACTAATCTTATAAGATAGAAAATCGTTACCTCATTATTGAAGTTATTAGTTAATATTTCTTCATTATTGCTCTCGATCGCTCACCTTCAGGCAAATCGATTCTTAAAGGCCCGACGATGTCGCAACAAAACAAAAAAATGGTACAAAAGAGAAGCAGTTGATTGCAGGTCATTACGTTAAATCTATACCACTTAAGTGTTTACCGCTCATGATATGCACATATATAGGTATCTGTTGTATAATTAAATTGATGGCGTTTATTATTTTTTAAACTAGATAACGGGATAGCCAGACTACTGAGTGAATGATGTGCGTATTTTCGTTAAAGGATAAAATACGGGGAAATATCAATTAATAGTTAATGATTTTGATGCTACAAAAAAAGCAGAAGCTTTAGCAAGTGTAAGTCAAAATTAATGATATAAAAATATATTATTTTTCTTAGAACATATATTGCACAAAATTTAATTGAATGTAATAAAACAATTAAGTGCTCGATAGCCCAACTGATTTTGAAACAATTGAATTTGATAACAAACACAAAGACATTTGAAAAAAAGTGAATCAAGCTTCTTAAGAACCAATGTATTGGGTTGGCAACTAAGTACTTTCGGTTTTTACTGATAGAGAGCGTTGCTTTATTTTTTGTATAACGTATATTAGTGCTGTACTTTACCGTTTGTCGCGTGATACTAGTCACATTGACGTAACTTCAGAAGCAAGTAGTGCGTGATTTTTATTAAAGCTATTAGTTGTGGGTTAATTTTAAATGGAGTGCAGAAACGAACATTTTCGACATATTTTACTATTTTATTTCCGTAAAGGAAAGAAAGCTGCTGCGGCTCACAAAAAGATATGTGAAGTTTATGGTGCTAATTGCTTAACAGAGCGCACGTGTCATAATTGGTATAAAAAATTCCGTTCTGGAGATTTTTCCCTCAAAGATGAGCAACGTTCTGGTCAGCCTACTGAAGTTGATGACCAAATCAAAGACATAATTGAAGAGGATCGTCATATAACTGTTCGAAAGGTTGCGGAGAGGCTACATGTATCGCACACAACAATTGAAAAATATTTAAAATGATCAAAAAAGATCATGCTGTCAGTTTGGTGGGATTACAAAGGTGTTGTGTTTTTTGATCTGCTTCCAAGGAACCAAACGATTAATTCTGATGTTTACTGTCAACAATTAATAAAGCTGGATGCAGATAATGCAAGGCCTCACACATCTTTGGCAACTCGCGGGAAACTATTGGAGCTTGGCTGGGAAGTGATGCCACATCCCCCATACAGCCCTGATTTAGCACCATCTGATTACCATTTATTTCGAAGTTTGCAGAATTCTTTGAATGGTAAAACTTTCACAAATGACAATGACCTTCACTCGCACCTGGTTCAGTTTTTTGCTGATAAGGACCAGAAATTTTATGAGCGTGGAATCATGCAGCTGAAATAAAGATGGCAAAAGGTCATTGAGCAAAATGGAAAATATATAATTGATTAAAAACTATTCTTTGTTTAAAAAAAAAGTGTTTTATTTTATACTACAAAACCGAAAGTACTTAGTTGCCGACCCAATATTAACGAAATCGTTATAATTTACTACCCAACAAATGGATAAACATCAACAATTAAGTTGTCGTCATCAGCAGATCTTTACTCACAGTGTTGCACCTGGATTGCGGTAAAAATCACGCTGAATCATACCGCACCAAAACCAACTATGGTTGGTTTTGTACAACATTATGATTATCTGACAACTTAATTATCGAAATACATACATAGAATACGAACACTAATGTGGTATTTGCCTTTTTAAATCTTTCATTCATAGTTACTATTACGTCATTCTTCTCAAAAAAAAATACGAACATTGTTCCATCTTTTTTTGTACCAAAACTAGAAAATGCGTGAAATATTTCTGATCATTCTATAGGGGGAATTTTGACAATTTCTTTTGATAACCCAATATAAATGTACAGTTACGAAACACTTACCGCACTAGTATTTATATTCTAAATACGCATTTCGATAACTAAGTTGTAATCTTTAGTTGAAAATGTTACGTTTACATTGTTACTTGTAATTTAAGTTTCATTTAATAATTCAAAAGTTCATGGCCACTATATGACAGTGCCCGTTACATTTTATTCTTAATTCTTTTAAAAATGCTTCGCATTACAATTTTTAAAAACCGTCATCGCACATGTAAAAGATCATATTTTTAATTACCATTTTCGGGTCTTCTTTTTTGTTTTTTTTTTATTTTGTAGGCTGCATATGTTTTCGGGGGAATTATTACTTTGTCAGTTGTATAATAAACAAGCACAAGTTTTGCTAAAAGAAAAACAAACAATAGTCTAAAAATTAATGCAATGGTAGTTATGTCAATACTTACGATATTATCCAGTATAATATAATGAACAATGTGTTCGTTAGCAATGAATAATAAATTAAAATAAGTTATACTAATTTAAATAGAAGTGTTTATAAACTATTTAAAACATTTACCATGAGTGAACTTAAATTTAATGGAGACTGTGGTTGATTAAATTCAAACACAAACAGTGTGTGTTTGGCTTTTCGCGGTGAAAGACCGATATGGACTTGTTTCTGTGCAGGTTTCGCCGTGGATCCAGTTGCGACACTATAATTAATGATCTACTGATGATGAAAAGTTAGTTGTTGAAATATGTATGTATACAGAATACGAAAATTACTGTGGAAATGGGTTTAATTAATCTTTAGTGCTTAATAACTAAAATTAATAAACTATAAATGTGTCTCGTGATCGTTAAACACATAACAATAAACAAACCTTAGGTGCAGATGTTGCTAAAGTAAAGAACATATAGCTAGTCTATCTACGGAATTTAGTAAATGGAAAAACTTTAATTTTTAATAATTGGCAGGAAGGACAATGATGTGGATGGTTTGTTAATGGGATAAGAAGATTTATATTAAACGTAGAACTGTTTATTTATTTAAGATTGTAAACATTAAACAGTGCAAAAAGAAAGTTAATATGTATAAGTGTAAAGGTAATTATTTTTATTAAAAATTTAATAGAACTTAAATTGAGAAATAATTTAAAAATTAGGATCATATTAGTGGAGTTAAAACAAATTCAGTTGAGGATAATATTAATTATAGTGTTATGATTATTAAAAGGTTTTATTTTGTATTACAATATACAATTTATTAAATATTAGTCACCTTTTAGTTACTTTATTCAGAATAAAAGGAATTTAAAATGATCTAAAGCTAATGTAAAGAATTTCAAAGTACAATTAATTTTTCGTTTACATTTGAGTTAGTTAAATTTGTGATTTTAGTTTATTTTTATATCATAAAAAAGTCTATGGATCAAAATGGAAACTTATTTTAGCATTTTTTTAAATGTAATTTTGTAGAGATTTCAATTTTTGATTCATTAAGGTTAATTGCCAGAGATTAGATTATAGTTTGATTTTTATATGTTATTGATAGTCATATAATACTGAAGCGAAGCGCGATTCAATGATTTTGAGAAAAAAGTATAAATAAATATTTTACTTTATTTAAAACTTAGATTATAATATTATTACAAATTAAATAATTATCATTTATTTAAATATTTACTAAAATATAATAAAATATCATCGCCATCTCTTTTAAAATTTATAAGAATATACATATTGTTACAAATTTTAAAATATCTGTTATATACCTCCGAATTTAGTATTGAATATGTTAAAAAGAAATTAAACTATTCTAACCGCGTCTATGTTCATCCAATTATCCCTTTATAATAGCTTCAATGAATGTATTGGGTTGGCAACTAAGTACTTTAGATTTTGTAGTATAAAATAAAACACTTTTTTTTAAAAAAAGAATAGTTTTTAATGAATTATATATTTTCCATTTTGCTCAATGAAGAAAATTTCTGGTCTTTATCAGCAAAAAGTGAACCAGGTGCGAGTGAAGGTCATCGTCATTTGCGAAAGTTTTACCATTCAAAGAATTCTGCAAACTTCGAAATAAATGGTAATCAGATGGCGCTAGATCAGGGCTGTATGGGGGATGTGGCATCACTTCCCAGTCAAGCTCCAATAGTTTCCCACTAGTGGCCAAAGATGTGTGAGGCCTTGCATTATCTTGGTGGAAAACTACACCTTTCCGATTTGACAATTCTGGCCGTTTTTCTTTGATTGCTTCATCTAGTTTTATTAATTGTTGACAGTAAACATCAAAATTGATCGTTTGGTTCCTTGGAAGCAGCTCAAAAAACACAACACCTTTGTAATCCCACCAAACTTACAGCATGATCTTTTTTGATCATTTTAAATGTTTTTCAATTGTTGTGTGCGATACATGTAGCCTCTCCGCAACCTTTCGAACAGTTATATTGCATATCGCAAAAGTTGATTCTTTGTGTTAAATGAATTTCTTTCAATTCATGAGGTACACAAATATCAAGCTTCTTAACTAGCCCAAGACATTTTAAGTGTTTCTCAATTGTTGTGTGCGATACATGTAGCCTCTCCGCAACCTCTCGAACAGTTATATGACGATCCTCTTCAATTATGACTTTGATTTGGTCATCATCAACTTCAGTAGGCCGACCAGAACGTTGCTCATCTTTGAGGGAAAAATCTCCAGAACGGAATTTTTTATATCAATTCTGACACGTGCGCTCTGTTAAGCAATTAGCACCATAAACTTCTCATATCTTTTTGTGAGCCGCAGCAGCTTTCTTTCCTTTATGGAAATAAAATAGTAAAATATGTCGAAAATGTTCGTTTCTGCACTCCATTTAAAATTAACCCACAACTAATAGCTTTAATAAAAATCACGCACTACTTGCTTCTGGAGTTACGTCAATGTGACTAGTATCGCGACAAACGGTAAAGTACAGCACTAACATACGTTATACAAAAAAAAAGCAACGCTCTCTATCAGTAAAAACCGAAAGTAACTAGTTGCCAACCCAATAATAATGTAATAAGACCTAGATATTTTTCTAATTAACTGTGGATTAATCAAAAACGCTATTAATCAAAACATAAAAGCAGGAAACCTCTTAACTAATTATTACCTAGAAAAATAGAAATATTACTTAATTATACAACGAATATATTTTATTATAAAATTAAATATTATTACTGAATATAATGCAGGTTCATTAAGAAATGTCTACCAAACTTTTTCGCCAAACAAACTGACGCGTCATTACAGAGAAAAATATTTAAAGAAAATTACTTATGTCGGATTAAATTTAAAAAGAAAAAACGCATCTCTAGCAATGAAATAATCCTGTGAGGCAATTTTAGGAAATAGTTTTCGTTAATGTTGAAAAAAAATCGGTAATTAACTGTTTCGTGTCCACTATTGACACCTTTCTTTAACAAAAGACCTGTTATGGTGTAGCACTAGTGCAACCTACTACATACATACATACATACATACATATGTGCCTAATGAGAAAGTTGAATAACGTAAACTAAAAATGGATAAAGCGCAACACTATACCATTAGTGGTGAATGAAAATATAACGAAATAAGAAACTAAACGCATTATTGAAAGTGTAGAAAAAGAAATGTTATAACTTTATTAGGAGACACTTTTATGCAGGTATGACACTAGAGTTTAAATAATGTGGATCGTACATTAACGAAACTACAAAGAAATATATTTTTTATAATTTTTACTTTTATATAATATTGGTCAATAAACATAAACTAAAGTACATACAGCCAAGTTACAGTAAAACAATTATTGCTGATACAGTTCCTGGCTAGAATATTAGCGCCTCCTTAATAATTTTTAATTTTCTTTATTTCAACTAATGCAAATCAAAAACAGCGAAGGGAATGAACCGAAATATATGGTTATTAAAGGTGCATACAGTAAATTTTATGTTTAATTGTTTCAAAGCTAATGACGCCTCTGTACCTGCTATCAACCCTTTCACTAACTCTCTTATCTACTGCATATATTTTGAAGGTAATTGTAAATGGTCATTGTTGGTAATTTTCATGGAGTCTGTGGTTGATTAACTTAATCACTGAAGGTTGATATATAACCCCTTTCCACATTAATTTTTGTATTCTGTATACGTATTTCGACAACCAAGTTGTCATCATCAGCAGGTAATTAAACAATGTCGCATCTGGAAAACTACGGCAAAAACCCGCACGAAACAAATTTCGTACACGATCCGTACCGCCGAAAGTCAAAACAGAATACAAAAGTGTCGAAAGGGGTTATATATCAACCTTCAGTGATTAAATGGTCATTGTAATAATTATATTTAGTATTTCAGTTCACGTTCCTGTGTGATGCTGTGTAGGTTTCGTTTACTTTCAGTTGATGAGAATATTTTCTTTTATTTGTGATGTGGTTAAATATAAAAACAAATACTCCGTACGCGATCCACACCGTTCAAAACCAAGATGTACACTGTGTTTGTTTCACAAGATTTTTAAAAATTATTTTTACTTAAACTAACATGCACTACATTGAAAAAGGGAATTACGGTCAAGACAGACAAGTGCCTGTCTGTGATTTATTATATTGTTCCTCCTCTGACATTAAGTAGAGAGAAAAGGGTCGATCGTACGGGGCCAGTTTCATTATTGTTCACCACATGGTTTAAATTCTTTAAGATGTGCATGCTTTCATACTAGTTCTCGATAATTATACACATTTTTTATCAGATGTAAACAATCCATATTAACACTGACACATCTGATAAAAAACGTGTATAATTATCGAGAACTAGACACGTATGAAAGCATGCACATCTTAAAGAATTTAAACCATGTGGTGAACAATAATGAAACTGGCCCCGTACAATCGACCCTTTTCTCTCTACTTAATGTCAGAGGAGGAACAATATAATAAATCACAGGCAGGCACTTGTCTGTCTTGACCGTAATAGTTCACGTTCCTGTGTGATGCTGTGTAGGTTTCGTTTACTTTCCGTTGATGAGAATATTTTCTTTTATTTGTGATGTGGTTAAATATAAAAACAAATATATGTCGAGCAAAAGACATATCTGGTAAAAAAAATTAGTATTTCCATTTTTTGACTACAAGAAGGTATTCTCAACGACAAATTGTACAAACAAGAAGTTTCCCAGCGAACATTGTAATTAATATATTGTTACTTTGATTAAAGAAACTGTTCCTAGCACAAGTAAAGAAGGTGTTTTGTGTTCGAGGTAGAATAAGTTCGGTACGGCTTAATCGACATATCTTAAATTATTGGATGAAAACCGTAAACCACTGAGTAGAAGTATTAAAAAAAATTCTCCTTGAAGAACATGAATTATCGACGCGAACAATTCGTAGACTCTTGCAAGAGGGTGGTTTAAAATGTTCACGTCCAGTTAGAAGAACTAAGACTAACGATTGCAATGAAAAAAGATCGATTTCGATGGGTAAAACTTCACGAAAGTTACGCAATAGATTGGAGAAAAGTAAGATAAAATGAACAAAGGTAAAAGAATGGTGTACACAGATTTATTTTATTAATTACTAAAAAAACTTTTTTGCTAAAAATCTGGTGTGATTCCTGAATTATGTTCAGTGACGAATCAAAAATAAAGGCGGTAATAAAAACTGCTTCTGGGCTTCCGGGCTAGAACCGCGTCACTGCTGTAACTGCCGACGTTTCGTACCCACTCATATGGGACATCTTCAGGGCTCAAATGTCCCATATGAGTGGGTACAAAACGTCGGCAGTTATACCAGTGACGCGGTTCTAGCCCGGAAGCCCAGAAGCAGATAGTATGGACCACGATCGCAGAAGTCTACGTACCAGCGGTAATAAAAAGTTCTTAGTTTGTGAGACGACAAAGTTCTGACCGAGATAGTGAAGCCGACGCGGTGAAAACTATAAAACATCTGTTATCCGTCATGATTCCTGTATAAGGCCGAAAGGAAGCCGGAAAAGGCAATACCTTCGTGCATGATAGTGCTTCTTGTCATTGTTCAAGACAAAATCTACGATAATTTTTTGAAGTTGGCGAATTTCCTAGTGCTTTCATAATCATGAAATTTTCCGGAGCTAAACGTCATTGAAAATGTATGGAAGATAGTTTATTCAAGCAGAAAATCAACATTCGAGAATTAAAGGCCAATATCCCAATTAAAAAAACGAAATTTCAATAAGTTTTGGTGTCGAAAACATGCTTTTTGTAGATTGGTCATCTAAACAAGAATATGGTAATTTGTTATATGTAACATGTTATATGTAAAAACAAACAAAAAACAAAAATGAACTGTAGAACATACTACAGGAAGAGTGGTACAATATTCCTGAAAATTTCATTATTAATTCATTAATGGAAAGCCTACCAAGAAGAATGTAGGATACCAAAAAAAAATGAAGGTGGTCATACAAAATATTGAAAATTTAAGTTGTTTATGTTTAAATATCGATGTCAGTGGCGGCTGGTCAGGTGAGGCAGGTGAGGCAGTGCCTCACCATCTAAATCTTGGAATTATAACAAGAATAATATGTATACTTTTAAAATTCTTTATAAATTAATTATCATCTTTTGTTCAGAATTTATCTTATAAACAATAAGAAAATAGTTTTAAATAAACCGGCATTACAAGCAAAGTACAAATTTATCATTTCATTTTAATTCCGTGCGAATGTACGAGCGCGTATACTTGCCCCGACCAACTTCATGCTTGATCTATGTATATCCCTACTAAACACGAATATTTGAGGCCCGGCCACTCATTGCCTCTCATTGAAAATTTATAACGCACTACAGCAGTCAAAAAAATTCTCAATTTCTATGGAAATTACAGTAAAGTATTAGCTACATATTTAAGATAACAAAGAAGAAAAAATATTCAAAAAGTTAATAGATTTTTCTAACTTTATTGTGAGATTTTTGAATTTTTTAATAATATAGAAAGCATTATTAATAGGATAAATTAAGTATTTATTTAATGATATAAAGATGTCTAAAGGTTTACATTCTTCTTGTACAGTTTCTCAATATTTCCTCCACGCAAATAATATGTTTTAAGTTTTAACAGGAGTATTTTTATTGTTTCAAGTAGATATTCTTTAGATATCAATGTATGTATGTATGTATTATTTAGTCTGAAGCCAATTTGAACTGAGCCTCTCATCGAATCACAATCGCCGAACTACCGAATATACTCGAGGCTGACATTCTCGGCCCGAATCGCAAATTACAGCTTGGGGGAATAACAAAGTTAGGTTAAATATTTTAATATTTGTTTAGTGATATTTTCAGTGATTTAAAAATTGTGAATATGGATTTAGAAAATGTAAGAAATACACAAGACATTGTAGATTTTTTAATAAGAAATACGTTCATTGTTCTATCGGTAGAAGATCAATTATATGTCAAAAACCTTCCAAGACCAAACCCTGGTTTATCAAAATCTCTTACAATACACGGTAAGTCTAACAGAAATTTCAATAATAATAATAATAATTACGTTTTTTGCTTGATAAGTTTAGAGAATTTCGGGAGTGTGATACATATTTCAGTACTGTATACGAAAATTCGATGTCTGACGAATCTGTTGCACATAAAAGGCGTAGAATTGATGACGTTCCAGATACTAAACAAAATTATAGAAAATTATTTTTCGAAATTCTAGATACGTTTATTAGTCAAATTGAAATTAGATTTATTGATTTAGAAAAACTTGCTTTTTTTGATTTATTAACAGAAAGTAAATTTGAAGAATATTCGAAGGCATTTCCTCAGAGGCTCTTAAATAATTTGTTTGAACAATATAAATTTTTTGATCAAATTCAATTAAAAAATGAATTAGCTGTTATTTATAGTGACATGCAACTCCTTGGTAATTCTAAAACACCATGTGAAATGTTAAGATTTATGCACGAACAAAAGTTAGCCATCTGTATGCCAGAACTTTTTAAATTGCTAAGTATAGTAGTTACCATATCGGTAACTTCCGCGTCCGTTGAGCGAAGTTTTTCCACATTGAAATGTATAAAATCGTATGTTAGAAATACAATTGGACAACAAAGACTTAGTAACTGTGCACTAATTGCAATCGAAAAGGAATTGGTTAAAACGATGACGAGGGATGAACGATTTTATAATGATGTAATTGATTATTTTGCTAACACAAAAAACCGGAGGATACCTTTGCTATACAAGAAGTAAAATCTATTAAATGTAGTTCTACGTGCAATGCCAATAAAGGAAATTTTCTGTATTTTAAAATATTTTCATTTTGCATGTAATTTTGAAATTTTGTTATTGGATTGTTGTTGATTTATATATATATATATATATATATATGTATATATTTGTTATATTATTAAATTTTATATTATAATAGGAATGTATTTATTTTTTATTTTTAAATCCTAGAAGATTGAGTTCTTATTTTCGATTAATGTTTTTAGAATTTGTTTGATTTTTTAGAATATTTATTTTCGTTTCACAAGGGTTTGCTTTGAAACTTCGTTTTCCCTTAAAAATCGAATGGGGCGCGATATAGGGCTCAGTTCACGTCTGGCAGCCCGCCCTGTTTTTATATGTAGTAGGTATATAGAGTTTATTAATCAATTGTAAACAATTTTGAATATTTATTATTCTATCTGCCTCACCATGTCAAATACTCACGAGCCGCCACTGATCGATGTGTTAGTTTTTATACATTAAAAAAAAAATTAACTTGTGCAAGATTATTATTTATCCTTATGTAATAGTTTCTTGTAAAATTCAAGAAGGTGATTCTTTCTTTTGCACAGTACTGTATGTCCATTAGGCAATTTTAACTTGAAGTCGTTTCAGTAACACATCCTTAAGCTGTGGCAGTCATGTCATGGGCCACCCGGTATATAAATATAATATTTCTCCAACTTTTCAGTTTATTAAATAATCATCTGGTTTTATTACTTTTGTTTTTTCGTTGTTCCGAATTTGTGGGAGTTTGAACTACTTCAATAACAATGCATTCGATACATAACACAGATTTAATTATTTCACTACCATTGTATCTCCTGCCGCAATGGAATAACGCAATCATTTACATTACACGTTAGACACGTTCTTAGACATTTTCAATCTTTACGTAATTGC